>CM076581.1:944474205-944587506 GCA_034641835.2 Pinus albicaulis
CTCTTGAAGGCTCAAAAAAATATTTAGTCACCTGTTTGTTTGACAAAAATTTATAGGTGGCTAACAGGTAGGATCTTAGAATCTGAGCCCAAGTCAAGGATAACTTGGTCCATTTCATAGTCTCCAATCTGCGCAGTCATGCGCGTTTCTCATACCATTATTTTTTTGTTTTTTTATATATTGTTCAAAGTTTTAACCTCGGGCTGTAGAGAAAACTTTTCTGCGCAACTATCTATTAGCGCTTGGATATTTTCTACGGCCTTATGGTTGTGCAGCAGCTTCATACATGCCTGGAGGAATGCTTTAACTACTTCGTCTATTTGTGGATCTATCGCACCTTTTGCAGTGGGTGCTTCATTTTTTGTCATCTCCCTCTAGACTTCTATGAAGGTTTCTTTCTCCTTTTTCAGGTCTAAACCTTCCATTTTGTCCTCATCATTCCAGATTAATGATTCATTTTCAACCTTTTCTTCAGCTCCCCCGACGGAAATGCCACTGCGCGTGATTACATTGATACATGGCCCATCGTCCCATGGTTCTGCCTTAACCCTTTTCACATTCTGCGTAGGTGTCTGCTTCTTCTCTTGCATTTTTACTATTAATATCGGACAGTCTTCAATGGCGTGATTGAACTGTCGGTAATATCTACAGGACTAGCATCCCAGGTTTGGGCAATCTCATGCGAAATTTCCTACGTCGCCATAGTTGTAACAGATCAGTTGTCTGTGTCCTCGACCATCACTCCCCCCTCTCCCTCCTCCCCTTCCTCTTATAGGGGATCCTCCCTGTCCAAAAGGAGATAGTGGTGATGAGGGGTCCACCTACACCCTGTATAAATTGCCCCTATCTACCGTGAGGTTGAGTTTTTGGCAGTTTTGCTCGTCATGACCCAAAGATGAACATAATCTGCAACACTATTGTTTCAATTCTAGAACATAAGCACCCAACCGTGGGCAGTGATTTGTATCATGTCTTCCTACTACCCTACATTCAACACACCATAGCATAGGACTGCTAGGGCCAGCCATTTCCCTAGGTCGTAGAGGGCTTGGTCCCCCAACCTGTATATAATATGATAATAGTGGACATTGATCCTTAGTTTGACCCGACACCCTACAGTGTATGCACCAGATATCCGAGATGGCTTCCTTACTGTGATATTTTCGCAAGCTCTCAATCTCTAAGTGTGTTTCCTCTAGCTGCTTCTGGATCTGTAGGGCTACGAACTGTGTATCATCTTTTGGTGTAGCTTCCAATTTCATCGCTATCTCCAGAGCTTCCTCTTGGGAGCCGATATTTTTCTACCCCATGGGCCCACACAACTGTGGTATTATCATAGCAATAAACCATTCATTGTGCTACTTATCTTCATAGACAAATCCCCCATTGTTGATAACCTTTTTTAATCATTGGTCATCTTCCTAGATGGACTCTGTAGCTCCCTGCTTAAAGTCCTTTAGTTTGACTACACATTGGGCATATGAATTAGGCTTCCAGAATTGTTGCTTGAGGGCATTCTTAATATCTTGTATTGATGAGTTCGTGTGCTGACCAATATATCCCATAAACCAATATAGGGCCCTTCCTTCGAAGGTTATGGATAGTTGTGCTCGTTTGATAGCATCATTGTTAACGTTCTGCACGATCCATATAGATTTTGCTACGAACCAAAATTGATCCATGTCCTCGTCCCCTATGCCCTTAAAGGTAGGAGGTTTCATGTGCATGGCCAAGTCGTCCTCCGATGGGGGCGAAGGAGGTGTAGGGAAGATCTTACCCTTATGTGGGTTTGATGCAGGTGTGGTCGGGGGGTTGATTCCTCCTTGGTTAAGATCAGATGACTCCCTCAACGGACTGTATACTGATATCTCTCCTTCTTTATTAACCCAGTAGTATTTTCCACTTCCTGTCGTGCTCCCACTCTGGTCGGAGGTCATTCACTCACTGTGTCCACACAAGACACCCTTTTCACTCAACAACATCTTAATCAACAGTGGCAGGGTTTTTACGAACTTACCTCTAAATCCCTTGAAGAACCTTCACTCCACCTCCAAATATGATACAAATTGATCAACCTCAAATTTTGTCACAAACCTTCCTAATATACTGTCAACCCAGTGACCTACATTTTTGGTAATCTTATTATCAGTGTTTTCCAATTGTTGGATCAACTCGGGAGTCCACTGTGTGACTTAATCGTCTTTCCAGCAAATCTAGAATTCCGCCAATCGAGCCAGCCACTCTTGTAACTCATGTGTGAAGGATGCAAAGAATATTTCGTCCACTTCTGTAAAAATATACCTATTTTTCCAATTCTTCGTAAACAAATTTTCGCTCCTATTCTCTTTTAGGGAAAATTCCTAAATCTGTTTTTCAAACTAGTCTTCTAAATTAGGTTTTAATGGCTTCCAATGGCCCCGTGGCATTACACTATCAATCTCTCAAAATTATCCTAGTCCCAGAAACAGAACCATTTTTTGGCTTTGGGGGTCTTGACCGAGGTTCAGTTTCAAGCTTTTCCAACAAACCCCGTACTACTGGCCCTTTCGGCAATGGCCTGCTTGCATAGGTCAAGGTCTCACCCAAAGTAGTATGGGAGGGTGCTAGAACCAGGTTTCCACACCCTGAGAGAGAGGAAGTTAATTGAAGTGGGTCCTTCCAGGTCTAATAGATCTGCGATGGAGAAGCCCTAACACAAAAATCCTTAACAGTGTATCTACAGAATATCTTCAGCAAAGCTCATAACTCATAAAATAGCAGGCTAACAGAAGCGATTACATATAAATATATCTATGCTTTCATACTATCGCATCCATGTGTGTATTAATAAATCATCGGTATTCAGCAACCAAGTATAAATTTTATAAATAACAAAGATCACAGCCAATAATCATAACACAAAAGTGCTCAACTTATAACAACAGTCTTCTCATTCATTAATATCCAGATCCAATCTTACAGACTCTATTTACTAGCCCGCACACACACCCAATGGGGTCCGCACACAACAAGAATCAGGGTCTCTGTGCACACAGCCAACAGGAGCCCTTACCCAGACAATTGACACAAAAGATCCACACGTTCGTATCCAAGATTGTTCCAAAACTTAGCCTACCTCTAGACTTGGTTTATTCATCTATTTATAGCATGCTAGCCTATGCTATCCTATAGCCCACAAACCATGGTTTGCGAACCCTTGGTCTACCCTTTGACCCATTACAATTCATTGGGGGTTTTGACCCGCCCCACCCCCAACGCTAGACAAAATATTACAAAACTGGACAAAATTGTGGTTAGGGAACCCTGTTCCAACAACTGCAAATCAAATCAACGTAGAAAATTTGTAGTATGTTTATTAGAAAACACCATTGATGTTCTATAAATTAGAAAACTCATAGATCAATATCCATTTGGGGCTACAATAATGATGCAGGAACATGGACCACTCTATATTAAAATTGAAATTCAAAGTTATAGAAGGAGAAACGTGGACAATTGTTTGAAAAAGGGGGCTAATTATCAGGAAATTTGGTTAAAATGATAGATTTGTTATCTCAGAGGTGGAATCGATACATATAGAAGATATGATTAGTTTTAATAATATACCATGTAATTAAATAGAGAGATCTCGGGGATTAGTTAAGCGATTGTGGGAGGAAATCGTGGATCTTATATGATCCACTCATTTTGAAATACATTTATAAGGCGAAGTTTGTGTTATATGAGGGGGAGCACAATGTAGCCTCAGAGCAAAATTGTGATTCAGGCCTTAGTGGCCCTAGCCTATAATTCGATCTCAATGAAATAATGAAATTCGTGTAAATCCAGGAATAATCTAGATTTTATATTATCTGTGTGTTTACTTAATTTCAGTCTTGTTAAATGATAGGTTGTATGAATACGAATAGTGAACGAAGTTCCTATGAACTTCATTGTAGATTAAAGTATGGCAGAACATGGATTTATTGAAGACACAATTCCATCAACAGATATCAGTGTGCAGGTGGAACAGACAGTCGGGATCAATTCACAGAAATGACAGCGAATGAATGGATGCACCGGATTACGTTGCATTGGCCAGAAGACGGTTGGCACACATCGCAATCGGCGACTTTTATATTTACGTGTTAAGACATTGCAAGTTATATTGTTTAAGTTGCGATGCGATGAGGAGCCAAGTGTCGAGTGGAGGTCCATGCGCATATCGCACATCGCATGCGATATGATATAACTGATTAACGACGTAGAGGTAAATGTGTGAAATGCTGATTTTCGATGGGTTAAATTCCATGACGTGCGGTAAGGTTTTCAGGTCGATTGCCGATGAGTTAAAATGTTTGATTTGCGATGGGTTAAGGATTTCAATCTGCAATCTATCTAAATTTGCTGAGTTGTGATAAAGCGATCTGCTGATGTGTGTTTCCGAGTGTATGTGGGCCATAACCCACAAGTTTGCTAATTGTGAAAAATATGTAGTTTTGCTACATCAAAGTGGTATCAGAGCAGAAAAATATTTTGCGTGCAAAGGAAGGAGGTACAAATATGTCGAAGATTGGTAAGAGTGTGGTCTTTATATTGTGTGCAAGTAGTGGCAGAAGAAGGTGAGAATATTGTAGCAGCCTAGAGTCAGGAGTGCTCAAATGGTCCCAGAGGATAGAACCAGAGAGATGTTGAAATATTGAGCTCAGAGGAGAGAAGCTTAGTGAGGTTTCATGTAATAGGGAGGACTTGTTACTGCAGAGGTTTTGTTGCAGCTCACAAGTGCTGTTATGGAAAGATCACAAAGGAAATTCCACAGAGAATGTGGGTCACAATTGCTAAGAGAAAGAAGAGGACTTGGTATTGATAGTAAGTAGCAAACTTGTTACAGACATCAAGAAGGCATATGACCAAGAGGTCATAAAATTTTTGTACCTCGGGAGTCTGATGCAGGAGCATCAGACCACCCTACATTAAAATTGAAATTAAAATCTACGGAAGGAGAAACGTGGACAATCATTTGAAAAAGGGGGCTAATTTCTAGGAAATTTGGTTAAAATGATAAATTTGTTATCTTAGAGGTGGAATCGATACATCTAGAAGATATGATTAGTTTTAATAATTTTCCATGTAATTAAAATAGAGAGATCTTAGGGATTAGTTAAGTGATTGTGGGAGGAAATCGTGGATCTTAGATGATCCACTCATTTTGAAATTTTTTTATAATGTGAAGTTTGTGTTGTATGAGGGGGAGCACAATGTAGCCATAGAGTGAAATTGTGATTAAGGCCTTAGTGGTCATAGCCCATAATTCGAGCATGATGAAATAATGAAATTTATGTATATCTAGGAATAATCTAGATTTTATATTATCTATGTTTACTTAATTTAAGTCTTGTTAAATGATAATTTGTATGAATATGAATAGTGAACGAAGTTCCTATGAACTTCGTTGTAGATTAAAGTATGGCAGAACATAGATTTATTGAAGACATGATTCCATCAACAGATATCATTGTGCTGGTGGAACAGACAGTCGGGATCAAGTCGCAGAAATGACAGTAAATGAATGGATGCACCAGATTACGTCGCATTGGCCAGAAAACGGATAACGCACATCGTAATCGACGACTTTTATATTTATGTGCTAAGACATTGCAAGTTATATTTTTTAAGTTGCAATGTGATGAGGAGCCACGTGTCAGGCAGAATTCCATGCACATTTCGTACATCACATGCGATATGATATAATTGATTAACGACGTAGAGGTAAATGTGTGAAATGTTGATTTGTGATGGGTTAAATTACGTGATGTGCGATAAGGTTTTTGGGCTGATTTCCGATGAGTTAAAATGTCCTATTTGTGTGAGTTAAGGATTACGATCTGCGATATTTTAAAAGTTGCTGAGTTGCGATAATGTGATCCGCTGATGCGTTCTTCCGAGTATATGTGGGCCATAACTCACAAGTCTGCGTATTGTGAAAAATATGCAGTTTGTCTCCATCAAATAGCAGAATAAGGTCATCACTCTCTCATTCCTTTGCTAACCTCAGAAATATTGTGTTCTATAAGATTATATATGAATCTACTATGTGAATTTCAACCAAGTCCATAATTTAGATTCATGTAATCATGTCTTAGATCTCAAATCTAAATTATTTGTGAAAATTTGTATGAAGAATGACAATGTCATATCATTTTTGTTTGATTCATAGGGCGAGGGTTTCAAAAATAGAAAATGAATGTGATGCATTTTGTTGATTTTTGCAAAAAACTATGTTATGGACTAGCTAAATCTATGAAGATTCAAACCTTCTTCGTGCTCTCAATTTTAAGTTTGCAGCCATATGGACCATATGCATTGACCAGGATTTGGTGGTCATTCACTTGCTTGAACAATAAATCCAACCAAGTTTTCAGTGGATCTAATTTGAGAGTGAGAAAGGCTTGAACCATATAAGCATGGAGGAAGGTAATATACAGTTAATTATGGAGCGTTTCTATTGGATATTTGAACTAGATAAGTGGAGGTACTAGCATAGTAGAGAAAAGAATCCACGTATTTACCTGTGAAATTCACTAAAAAAATATGTGCTTCTACAAAAGCAAGCCTATCACTAATTTTCATTCCAAATTCTTTTGCGTAAGGGTCCTTATTATATGCATTTTTATATAATTTTTGCAAAATGAAAAATGTGCTTCTCCCTAACTTGAGGTCACTGGAACTTACCCTTAGCAACGCAATGATATTTATCATTTGAAATGGTATGTTAAATGGATATTTTAGTTGATGAGAACTCCGAGTTCAAATTTTTCTTCCCTAAGTGGAATCCCATGCTAACTCTACCTTATCAATTCGATTTTCATGAGATCCATCCAATGTCTTTGTGAATTTCTTAGGTGTAGAATGGTTTTCATTGATTTTCATTTGTGGCTTGGCTTAACTCATGAACCTATTTACAGATTTCATTAATAAAAAAATTTATGTACTTTAAACAACTAGGAGCATGTACATACAAATTGTGGATTGGAGAATATTTCAAAAATTGAACCAGAATGAGCAACATTCCCCCCACATTTTTAGGATAAGAGAGGTTTTAAGTCGCCAAGGGGAATTTACAGATCATGATGAAACCCTTATAGTTGAGCCATTGGTTGAAACTTGGCATTTCCTCACGCGATTCGTGTGTGAATTTGAAATAGCAAGGTATCTAAGGCATCATGACAACACTGCCACTTTCTCTTATCTTGTCTAAATCCATTACAGTGAAATGGGATATTGGGTTGAAAAGGTCAAGTGCATTGTTCACTAAATATCATTATTGGTAGCTTGTCTGTAAGGAAAATAGACCTACAGATTCAACCAACATTAGGGAAATACCACTATAAAATTTATTGAGAATTTATTGTTGAATGAGGAACTCTCTTATTTTTTTATTATTATGAATAGTGGTGGTTGTCAACCAATTTTTAGTTTTGGATAATTTGGTTACAAGGATCTAGAATGAAACTACACTGGCCAAATAAGAAGAAAGTTATGGCTATATTCCATATGTTTCTAAAAACTCATTGGCTTGGTGGTCATGATACTATATGGATATCTAGAAGAAATAAATGGAGTATGTGTTTCATTTTTAGGAGAGTGATGAGGACATGGAAGCACCATGAAGTTTTATAGGTGTAAGAATAGTGTTGGGATTGGAACAAATTTGAGGTAAGCAAGCATTTATAAGGACACGAGTAGTGATTAGTTGTAATATTCCCATATTTTCACATGATATTTTGAATATTAGATTTCTTAATTTTATTAATTAATTAAGTAAATAAAAGGGTGGAGGGACCCATAATCCTCAAAGATGAATAAAATCCACTTTAATGTGTGTATGTGGATATTCTAGAACTAGATCTAAAATCATGGAGTAGTGGAGCAACTCCATTAATGGAGATCATGTCTCATTAATGAGATAGATCATGGAGGTTGAAACATTCAACTAAGATCTTTGAAGGAATCAAATGTAAGATCATAGAGCATCTATGATGAGATGATGGAGGAAGTGGTGCATTAATACACACATGATGGAAAGGGTGATAAGTACATTCACACATGATGGAGATCATGAAGAGACAAGCAGTCAACATGGAGAACTATGTCCACATGTACAACGCAGTTATGAGGTGGGCCAAGGCATGAGAAGGTTCAAAAACTATATAATGAAGATGAAGGCAAAATAGAAGGCATGATTTAAATTATTATTTATGTATGATCTATTTACATATGGATTTTTCAAGTGACATCTCCATGCAATCTTATGTTGTTTAGCACAGGGTGTTCCCGAGCAGGAATCCCACCTCTTTCCTTGAGTGATCTTTAAGGAAGAGTATTTGTACTACATTCATCATCAAGCATTGGTGCTATATTGTTCCTACTTTCTGCAGAACATCTATATTCATAAATTGTACATTTCTGAAGATCAGTTTGAGAGGAGGAGGTTGTCCTTCAATATTTCAGTTGAGGAACCAGTGAAGGATTCATCTTATCACCTTGAGCTTCAAGATCAGCCTTCCAATGCTTCAAATCTATATCAGGCATTGGGCCATCTATTATTTATCTCCCAGCAGCATCACTTCCATCAGAAATTGCGCAGTCCATTCATGTAGATCCGAGGGAGAAGGGAAGTTGCTATCATTTCAGATAGTAATCCAATGGAAGATCATTCCTTCACATTGTATTGATTATTTCCATCATATCTAAGCTACATTTCATATCTTAGCATCAGGATAGAGAGCCTCCTTCCTTTACAGCGCAGTTTTTGTGAGCATTTGTGTAGTAGCAGCTGCAATCTTCAGAGGAGGATTGAGGAGCTAGATCTTGAGCTTCTAGCTTGAGGATCTAGTGAAGGGATCAACCCTTAAAGCTTAGATCTGATCTTGTGACATATTTTAGCCATATATTTGTCAGATCTAGCTTCAGATCTGCACTCCCAACAATTGTATAGTGAAACCCTAAGAGGGTGATTCTCTTAGATTGATAGATCTGAGAAATCCTTTCTGGGTTATCTTGGGTTGACATCATGGAGCCCAGATCTAGAATCTCGACATCATCAGAGCTCCAGCTTTCCATAGATCTGCATTTCCATTTTCAGCCTGTAGTCATATATTCATTATCTGTTGAAGGGACAACACAGTATTTGCTTCCAACAACTCTCTAGTTACGCGGTGCCTACTTTGGCATCTTTACAGGGTCATTCTAGGCCATCTCTTTGGCTAGATTACCTCATATTTTTTACACTGTTGTAACTGAATATTATCCTATGAATGAAATGGCTTAGCTATTCTTTCCATATCTGTGTTGATCATAAACTTACATGTACATTTTCTGTGTTACAAATATTGTGTTTGTGTACCAAGGCATTATTTCATTTTGGGATACTACAGTGGTATCAGAGCATGATCTTTGGCTCAGCTTGTGGACACTTCATCTTTTGCATAAAAAGAAGAAGCAGATAGATGAGATCTATCATGAAGGAGGATTGCATTTTTTCCACTCCTCTCTCTATATCTATGAAATATCTCTCCAAAGAGGTCAATCAAATGAAGATGGAAAGGAAAAAGGAGGATCCAAGAAGAAGATTTGATCAGGAAGTTCCAAGCACTTCCTATCAGCAAAAAATAAAACTGGAGAATCATAGATCTACTATGGCCACTTTCTTTGAAGAAGGTGAATGGTATAGCAATCAATAAAAAAGAAAACTTGAGACTCATGAGACTCTCAGTCTGTATCTTGAAGAGTACAACGCACAATCTATAGCATTAAAAGAGAGTCTAACTCTCCAACAATTCTTCCAAATAAAAGAAGAAAGAGGATCCTATAGCAACAATAAAAGAAAGAGGCGCAATAGATTCTATTTGCCTACATTTTATGGATCTTCCTCAAGCACTATTAATGCTTGGAGGAAGGAGTTAGATACATTTTTCAGGCTACATCCTATAGCTAAAAAAGATGTTGTCCAGATTGTAGCACTTCTTATTTATGGTGAAGCTAATGATTGGTGGTTTGGTCACATGGAGCATGCAAAGGTGACTAAATATTTAGATTTCTTTCACAAGTTGAGGAATAAGTTTGATGTGAGAAAAACAGAGATGTGCCACAAAGAGACATTTCCTAAGGAAACAAAGGAGGATGTCAATCTTGTCACTCTAGACAAGGAGTCACTACACTCACCACCAGCTGCTGAAGTACTTGCATCTAGAGAAGAGACACTTGCAACTTTGCAAGATATTCTTGAACTCTTGACACATGGAGTCCCATGCATGATTCAAGAGATGCATGAGGAAGAGGAGGTAGATCCCAGCGCTGGTACATTGATAGAGGAGCAGCCATCACTATTGCTAGGAGTTGGAGACACCATTGTCCCGGTTGGAGGAACTCTTTTTTCCTTGCAAGAGGGTCCCACACATCAGTTGATCTAAGGTATCCATACATCTTCATCACATATTGTTTAGTAGATCTTATTTAAACTTATGGGAACATGACATCAGGGCCAATGCATAACCAAGGGTTAGAACAAAATGTTGATTTGAAGTAGCAACATATCACAACGCAGAGGATCCTTGATCTAATCAAGGAGGAGATGAAGAACTATCCCAATTCATCAATATTGAGTTGCATTGAACCCTTTGAGTTGAAGTGTAGAGTTTCAAAAAATGAGATATGCATGATCCTATGTAAAATTACTAGTTATGAGATCAGCATTGTACCTTGCTTTGAGACAGCACATGTATTACCATGCAGATCTGCAACGCTGTCACTTAGTAGCAGTGATAAAGAAAGGGCCCCATTATTCTTGGAGAATTTTGAAGGTAGATTCACTCATGAAGCAATGGAGGTTAAGATGATAGATGGTAGACATCTTGAGATGAGGAATATTTTCTCCCTTCTATAGGACACTTTCTCAATGAGCATCTCACAGCTCAAAGAGAAAATACTACCTACAGTAGATCCAGAACCTCATTGGTTTTGGAGGTCCATTGATGAGAAGAAGGTCTCATAGAGAGATCTCATTAGAGGTGCACTTCAACATTTCATGGAGTGCAAAGTTCTTCATCAGTTTGAGAAGAATGGTATTCTACAAAGGGAGGATACCATGTTTATGTAGTACATCATTCATCATCCACATTGGGATGAGTGGGTGTTGGCTTGAGGGGTCCTGACCCAGGTTCAGTGTGAAAGGTTTGCCAACAAACCCCTATACTATTGGCCCTTTCGGCAGTGACCTGCTTGCACAGGTCACAGTCTCACTCGAAGTAGTATGGGTGGGTTCTGGAACCAGGTTTCTGCACCTTGAGAAAGGAAGGGTAAGGCAAGCAGCGCTGCGCTCTGTTCAAATTATCTCTGCGCAGGGCCAAGTATATGTCCAATTGCATCCACATACATTATATCTACAATTAGAAGCTTTTCATACCCTTAACACAGCATTACATACCCGGATAGAACAGATCTACATTTACTTTAATACACAGACTTTCGCAGCATAATATAACCAAAGCAGAATAGATCCAATCATTCAATATACAGACCTTCGCAGTGCAAAGACAGCGAAATGCATAGCACAGTAATTATCAGCAATTCATTCAATAATACTCATAGATTCAGATCCAATAATCTTGCATATTCATTCATTCATTACCCTTACAATTCCCTTCCTAGCCTGCGCACACAGCAGCAGGGTCCGCACATAGCTGGACTAGGATCTCTGCACACACAGCCAGCAGGAGTTTGTTCCCCAAAAACCCGAACAAATCGTTACACAATAGACCACGTCAATAGCTTAGCAAATTCTTACCTCTTACAATCCGAAATGCCTCTCTTTTTATAACAATCTAGCTTTAACATTCCTATGGTCCACAGCCCATGGTTTTCGGACCCCTAGTTTACCCTTTAACCCTATTACAATGCTTTTTGGGGCTTTGACCCACCCCAAAACCCCTACGCTATACTAAATATAACAAAAATAACCAAAATGGGTCGATTTCGTAGCTTGTTAGGAGACCCCGTTCCAACAGTCCCCCAACACAATCTTGTGACTCATCCCGAGTCACGGTACAGCTGCGTCCTTATGATTCGTAGCCCCGTATGGTTTTAGTCGTCCTTCATTGACAAAACCAGGGAAGAGGTCACCACGCAGGGTAGCTAACTAGACTGCGCCACCATTCGTAACCTTATGAACGATGTAGGGACCAAGCTAGTGCTGTCGAAATTTTCCAGGATGATTCACAAACTGGCTGTCGTATAGCAAGACGAGATCACCTGTGACAAATTTCTTTTGGCGAATAGGTCGATCATGCCAGGATTTATCTCTAGCTTTTTGTACCTGCTGTTGAAACTGAGCAATAAATCGATCTTCTTCCAATGCTACCAGTTGCACCAGGCGTTCTTCTATGATATCGAAGTCTGCTATATCTGTAAATGCTGCAATGCGTAGGCTAGGAACAACGTACTTTATGGGCATGATGGCCTCCTTGCCATAGACCATTCGGAAAGGTGTCCTACCAGTCAGCTTTTTACAGGTCATTCGATAAGCCCATAGGACCGAGGGGATGAAAATGTCCCAGTCACTACGATCGGAATTACAAACCTTTGTTAGTGCTTATTCCAAAATTTTGTTGAAAGCTTCCAGTGTCCCATTAGCTTGGGGATGGTATGGTGTACTCTTGGCGTGGTGGATTCGGAATTCATCGTTCAAAGCTTGAATTGTTTGGTTAACGAAATGCGTACCTTGGTCGCTCATTAGGATTTTTGGGCAGCCAAACCTGGTCAGAATCTACTGAAAGATGAAATGCGCAGCAGTATCAGCGGTACAATTCTTCATTGGTTGTGCCTCAGCCCGTCATGTGACATAGTCACTGGTAGTGATAATGTAGCGCAGGCTGGTTTTCTTGCCTGGTGGATTAATGGGTACTATAAAGTCAATGGCCCATTTATCGAAAGGTTTTAGGGCCATTTGGGGCTGTAACGACATATCATCGCGTCGTGAGGGGCGGCCGGTTCGTTGGCAGTTATTGCACGTTCTACAATAAGTGTAAGAATCCTGATGCAGGGTAGGCCACCACAAGCCAACCCTCAGAATCTTTTGCGCTGTAGCCCTTCCTACGTAGTGGCCGCCAGCAACTCCCTCATGGGCTTCTACAAGAACGGTGGGTCGTTCATGTTCTAATACGTATCTGCGGAGTATTTCGTCTGTGCCTAGCTTGTATAGTTGTCCTGCAATGATAGTAAAGTCTACCGCTCGAGTGACCAACTCCTTTTTTTGTTGCACCGAATATGCAGCAGGAGCCCTACCCGTAGTAAGGAACTCAAGGATATCAGCAAAGTGGTCATCCACCATTTTAATGGTAAATAGTTGCGCATCAGGTAAGCCTTCGTCTAAGTTAGTGGGTTCTTCCCCTGTCTCAATACGTGACAGATGATTTGGTCCTACATGTTAGCCAGCTATAAAATTCGTTATACCAAATGCTAGCTAAAAAAAATTTGAGCCTTCAAGGAACAAATTTCACTGCTAAAAATTGTTGGCTCTTGAAGACTTTTGAAGGCCTCATGCCTATCCTCTGTCCGAACTTCACCGCTGTCCCCATTTTTACACTTAGAAATCCTGTTGATTTCCAAGCCAGAGTACTGTTGCAAAGCACATTTTTCCCCTTTCCCTTCTTCCAAAACTAACCTCAGTTTCTATCCCTCCATCTCCCATGAAAAATCCCTCATTTACATTTTTTTTCCTTTTCCCCTTCATCAAAACCCATTTGACAAGGTTGAAAACTCCTTTTTTGCCTTATCAGAACCCACAATTTCCCTTGAAAACCATTGGAAAACCATAAAAACCCACATTTCTGTACATATATGGGTCTTAGCCTTTTCCCGCATAAATCCCTAGTCGTATAACCCTTCATATGACCCTCGGCCCCGCAGTCGGGCGCCAAACCTTTAAATATTTCTCCGCGAAGTATTAAAACCTTTGATTATTTTAAATATTTGGTTTTTAATTAAATTATAAACTTTTCCACCGGTTCAATTTTCAGTTTAATCCCCACCGTCGATCTGATCTACAGATCGGACGGTGTGGAATTCGTCTCCTTGTGGTCCCCGCCATCCAAAAGCCGATTTCCGAAACCATGCGGCATTCATCGCACCGCCTTTGGGCAAAGGTGGTTTTCTCCTAATCACCAGCGATTCCATACACCGGGTGACATGTGTCCCGCGTACTTTTTGCAAAACTGCCGTCCATTGCACGTTATCGTTCGGACATGGACGCCCAGCGATATTTCCGTGCACCGTCCGATCTAGGGCGGGCCATCCAACGACGATCGCTCGTCGAAGATGCATGCGCGATAACCGGGCTATCGTGCAGCGGCAATAGCATCTCCGCCGTTGATCTGATCTACAGATCGACGGTCCAAAATTCATCGCCCAGATTCCCTCCGTTTGACTTTCAACTTCCATTCCGGACCGTCGATCTCTGCGTGATCGACGGCTCAGATTTAATCTTTTTCTGCTCGTTCTACGATCTTTCCTGATAAATCCTGACCATTGGATGATGCCATCCAACGGGCACGCTCCCTCCACACGTTCTTTGAAGCAGTCAACCTATATATGCAGGATTTTGTAATAGTTGTTTGTATTTTTGCAGGGTTTAAATGGTTTTCCGCCATTCTGAAGAAAATTCGCAGTCTGAGGGTGGTGACCCTCCCGCCTTCAATTCATCAAAGGAAATCATTCACAAGTGTTAAATGCATGTTTCATCAGTGTTTCATAAGGCATTGATTCCATTCGATCCCTGTTTCAGTCCTGCACATTTGAAAGACACAGCAAGTCAATCACAAATCAAGAGTATCAGTATAGAAGACCAGAATGCACCAGAACAGAGGATTAAAAGACAGATTTGTGGGGATTACATCTAAGATTATTATCAAAATCCTAAATCCCCAGACTAAAACACAGTTTTAAGGAAAAATCAGAGTGTTTCATCTGACAGAAAGCTCCACCACCTTAGTTAAATCAAATCAATTCTTCTCAGCTACTACAAAAGACACCTGTGCCTCAAAGAAATCAAATACAGGCTGAATTTATTGCATGAAATCAAATATATGCCTCACAACACAGCTAAAGGATTATTCTACGAACATCTTAATGACAAAATATCTACAAAGTTACTCTAACATCACACAGAGCCTCAAAGGTCAAATTAAGCTTCCACCGAGCTTAAAATCTTTATGAAAATCATTTAATACAGAAGACACCTATTGTAAGCTTTTTCGTTGAGCCCCCCAAAGGCCAAGAAGCCATTTAAGTCTATATTAATTGGTTTTTGAGATCTTTTATCGGATCTCACCTCCTCATTCTTCTATATATACTTCTGCAGAAGATGAGTGAGGGGTTGGTTATTGTTTGATCACAAGTTGTAATACTGAAACTCTTTGAAGTAAATACATAGTCTATTGAAGTTGAAGAACAAATTGAAGTTTTTGAGATCTTGATGATGTTGTTGCATGCTTGTTCCTGACAAGGCTCTATCATTGGACCCATGAGCTTGGCTGTTGGTGAAGTATTCTGAATTGTCTTATGTTTTCCCCCTGTTTTCATTATGTTCCACAATTTCTTACTACCGTAGGATAGAAAGTATTAGGCTAAGAAATGACTCCTGAAATCACCTTATACCTGTTCATCCTTCACTGTTTTATGTTTTCTTTTGCTGAAGTATTTTAGAGGCTTTAAACTTTCTCTTTAGTCTTCATGCTTGTTTATTTCCTTGATAGTTTGAACAGTTGGTTTTAGCATGATTTATGGTTCTCCCTGCTTGTCTTCTGCCACTTAAAAAATGTTATTGAAGTCTCCCTTTGAATTTATTTGCCTACAGTGAATCAGAGAGGTCTGTTTTGATCTTGCCCTTTTTCCTCACTTAAACAGTTGGCTTAAAGGTCGTTATAATTATTATCATAGATGTTTTTAGGTGTTCCCTCTTCTATGACTGTAATTATCAGTAAATCTTTTATGTTTTCTAAGTCCTTTAGAATAAAATCTTTGAGGAAATAGGGTGTTCCATGAATCTTAGATTTCACTTTGAAAGTTGTTTTGAAATCATTGTTTGCTTAAAGGTGTGATTTGTAGAATTTATGGTTAGCCCTGTCTATCAAAGAACTCTTTATTGTTTCAAATTATGCCTTCAAATTCCCTTTGTTGAGAATTAAAACTCTCTTTCCAAATCATTAATGTTCATCCCATTCCAAAAAAAAAGGATCATGTGGCCAAGTTAGATTTTCCCTTTGATATCCCATATCCTTTGATGAGTTTGCTATGACCTTTTCTTGACTCCATTGCCCAATGAACTAGATGTTTCTCCATTCTGTGTATCTTTCCTAGACCTTTCATGTTCTGTTGTATCAATTCAATCCAACCACATAAACAAACAACACCTGCACTTAATAAATAGTCTATAATCAATATTATAAGAACACAAGATAAACTTTTGCAAACAAACATTTGAGAGATCCCTCTCTGAGAACAGGAGGACTAGATCCTGTAACTCTAAAGATTGGTTCTGATGTTGCCTTGTCTTTTGATTTGCCAAACTATCAAAACACGAGACACCAACATAATGGCGATCACGGTGGGACATTCTGAGTCAGTAACAATCTAAGTACCCCTTAAGACTCCAAAAATCCCTTACTTTCAAAGACTATCCAGTGATTATCAGCCACCTCATCTCCACCAACATAATGGTGATCACGGTGGGACACTGAGTAAAATCTTCAGAAACAAAACACTCGTTGTCTAGCATAACATAAGTAACCTTCTTCAAGCACTACCAAGCATAATGGTAATCATGATAGGACCTTTGAATCAGTGACAAACTAAGTAACCCTTAGGATTCTCCTAAAGCCTTGTCAAACCTTGAAGATTTCAGTTACCAATCCATAAGAGTAAACTCTGTACGTTTTGACACCCTATCTAAGTGTTAGATCAGACTTAGAACGCTCTCTTAACCTATAAGACCAAAATAACTCATAAAACCCAAAAACATTTCAGTTTGGCTTCATAATAAACCTGGTGGTGGAATATAAAACTTTCACTACAAGGGAGCTTAAAAATTCCACCTGGAAACTCCACAATCCTAAAAACAGACCTTAAGACTCCATTGGAAAGACCCAAGTCTTAATAGCATCATAACAAGCTCAGCTAGAAGGCTTTAAGATTAAAATTTTCCTTCTTCTGAAAAGATCAGTTAGCCTCTTGAAGATTGTCATATTTGGTTAAACTCTCTTTCTAACCAGGTCTGAAAAACATAGCATAGTGGCTCTTAAAAAGATTCACACTAGAGCCCATCCCGACCCTGATCCACCTGAGATAGTTGATGACCCAGAAAGCATCCTTTGGAAGTCTCCTAGGATTAAATTATCAACTATTTTCAGATCACCCTTGAGAGCTAATTCAGTTCCCGAAAATCTTGCAGCTCTAAAACAATCACAACCTGACTTAGTAAATCCATTTAGAACTAGGTCATTTGATGATATAACTCAACTAGACTCTGAATTTTCACTTTCATCCCCTGAAACAAGTGAGCATCCTGGTAATAGAGAAACAACACCTCCTGACTTACATTTCCTTCACAACTTAGGTGTCTCTCATCCAAGATCAGCTCAACAATCTATTTCTGGTCCATCCACTTCTGCTCACCCTTCATCCACTGTTCAAACCACTACACCTCAGCCCACTATTCCTGTTATAAATCTGCTTTTTGTAAATCCACCCCCACCACCTATCATGGCAGCATGGTATGCTCCCCTAGTCCTTCCTGTACCATTATTTAATCTTCCACGGGACTATCAGTCCAAAATTCCATTATATGATGCTAACAATGCTACAACCGCATCACAACATGTAGATAAAATGAATGACTACTTTGACAGAAATGAAATTGATGATGATTCTGTCAAGCTTAGGTTATTTCCTCAGAGCCTAGGGGGAGAAGTAAGAAAATGGTTCAAAGGTCTAGCCCCCCACAGTATTAATGATCTCCAAGGCTTCCATCAAACGTTCTTAAACAAATGGGAAGTAAAGAAGAATCTGCTCCAAGTCCTTTATGATTACAAGAACCTCCATAGAAACACTGGGGAAAGTGTGCAAGCTTACTACACTAGATTCAATAGTGTGTACAATGCGCTTTCCCCAGAACTAAAACCTCCACAAGGCTCAGCGTTAAACAAGTTTCCTGAAGGGTTTAACCCTGAGATGGCCTATCAGCTCAGAGAAAGAGATTTTGCAACTCTTGAAGATATGCAAAAGGGTGCTCTTTCTGTGGAAGTCAACTTAATGGAGAAGAGAGCAAGAATGAAAACTGAGAAGAAATTATCTTTTAAAGAAGAGTCCACTCCTTCTACCTCAAGCTCAAAAATGGAGAGAATGTTAGAAGAAATGATGAAAGAGATGAGCATAATTAAGAGAGCACAAGCAAATAAAAATCAAACTACTCCTCGAAATAGAAATCATAATTATAGAAGAGAAAACAATCAAGACAAACAGAACGAGAATGACCAACAGATTAGACCTCCCTTCCAACAAAACTATGTAGATCAATATGAGGAAGATAGGGAGTTGGAAAGGTTGGAAGAAGATCATGTAAACTTGATTGGATCAGACAATGGAGATGATGTTTTCCTCACTGAGGAAGAACAAGGATTCTTCTCTTATGATCAAAATACAAACACCTATGAAGACTCTGATGACTATAGATTGGGTTTTGAAAATGCAATTATGGAAGTGCATAAACAATACGATCTTAGGAGCAAAGGGAATGCAGATAAATTAAAGGAAAAGAACACTAATACCGCTGTCAAGAAAAACACAGAAACTCAGCCCAAAAAGACAGCGGAGAAAACTAAAATTTTGGCCAAAAAACCAGACTTAAACAAAGACAAAAATATTCAGCCAAATGTTGAAAAAAGTACCCCTAGCACTCCAGCTAGTGATCCTAACAAAAATGTCCCAATTACCAGTCCAAATAAGGTTCAGCAAATCAAAGTTGCTAAAAAGAATTCAATTGAAAAAGCATATGTAAATATCAACAAGTCAATTATTCCTTTCAGCCTTGAGGGAGAGATTTCCAAAATAAAAATCACCATCCCCCTAGCTGAACTAGTAACCCAAGAGGTGTACAAAAACCAAGTTTTGAAAGCTTTGAACTTAGGAAGTGATACAGACACTTTAAACTTGACAAATGACAAACCTGAGTTGTTGTTTGGTCCAGAAATTGAAGGAAAATATCAAGAAGGGGTTGTCCCTCCCTTATATGTTAGCTTGAACATACATGAGAAAATTTTACACAATGCCATGTTAGATTTGGGAGCTTCACACAATCTGATGCCCAAGGTGGTAATGTAGAGCTTAGGCTTAGAGATTACTAAACCATACAAATATTTGTATTCTTTTGACTCAAGCCAAGTCAAATGTTTGGGTCTAATCAAAGATTTATGTGTTAATCTAGCTCAGATCCCTGCTAAAAATCTAGTTATGGATATAGTTGTAGCTGACATTCCCCCTAAATATGGCATGCTCTTATCAAGATCTTGGGGAGCCAAACTTCAGGGAAGCCTTCAAATGGACATGTCTTATGCCACCATCCCTGTTTTTAACCAAAACAGAAGACTATACAGGGAATCTCACATGAAGTACATGGTGAGCAACATAGACAAACCAAACAACTCTCCAATCTATTCTATTAAATCAAGTTTAGATTCCTTTATCTTATATAACGAAGATGACATTACTCAACAAGATAAAGAAAACATAGACCCAATCAGTTCACCACAACAATCCAATCTTCCCTTTGATCAAATTCAAAACATTGATAATCAACAGCAACAAGAAAATGAGAATAAAGATGGCATACTTTGGAAAATAAATTTTGATGGATCTTGTAATAAGACAAGTGCAGGAGCAGGTGTGTGGATTCAAAATACAAAACAGAGTTTTTCATACAAATTGGATTTCCCATGTACTGACAATATTTCTAAGTATGAAGCACTTCTCCTAGGCTTACAACTGCTTAAACAGTTAGAAGCCCAGAGGATATCAATCTTAGGAGATTCTGAACTTATCATAAGACAAATCAAAGGAGAATACTCAGCTAAAAATCCAAGACTTAGGGAATATCGAAACGTTGCCCTTGATCTATTGAAAACCTTTCAAAAGTATGAACTTATTTACATTCCAAGAGAATTGAATCATCTAGCAAATGAACTCGCTTTCAATGCCAGCAATTGTCAGACACCTGAAATAAATCAACAACTCTGTGTAAAAGTAAAACACAGTCCTGTTGTACCTGATAACGAAGATCACTGGCAAGTGTTTGATTTTGACAAACACATAGACAATTTCTTGAAATCAGAAAATGATTTCGGCATACCAATATCAGAAACCAGCCATAAAGAAAATTGTTTGTACATTGAACAAATCCCAAAAGTTGAAATGACATATACTGCTGATATAAATCATTGTGAGAATCCTTTTGAGGCAGAGATAACTGACAATGCAGACCAAGAAGACTTGGAAGTCTTACAATGCAAAAATGATAAAATTCCAAGGGGTCTAGCACCTTTAGAACACCTTTTTGATTTTAACGATGTAGCAAAAGAACCAAGAATGGAGCCTGTGGAAACAGATGTAGAAGAACATAACATAGGCAGCCTAGCAGAACCCAAGATGATTAAACTATCCAGCACTCTCCCAGCTCACATACAATTGCATTATATAGAGCTTTTCAAAGAGTTTAAAGATGTTTTTGCTTGGGGATACAAAGACCTAAAATCATATGATGCCAGCATCATTCAGCACAAGATTCCCTTGAAGGAAAATCAAAAGCCCTTCAAACAAAAAATAAGGAGAATAAACCCACTTTTATTACCTTTAGTTAGAGCTGAAATTTAAAATATGCATGATGATGGCATTATAGTACCTGTTAGATTTTCAGAATGGGTATCAAACTTAGTTTCTATTAGGAAAAAGACAGGGGAGATCAGGCTCTGTATTGACTTCAGAAATTTAAATAGAGCCTCCTTAAAAGACAACAATCCCTTACCCAAAATGGACCATATACTTCAGAAGGTAGTTGGGTCAAAAAGGTTTCCCTCTTAGATGGGTTCTCAGGTTACAACCAGGTGTTAGTGCTCCCAAGTGATCAAATCAAAACTGCTTTTACCACGCCTTGGGGCACCTTTATGTATGTCAAAATGCCTTTCGGATTAATGAATGTAGGGGCCAGCTTCCAAAGGGCCATGGACATAGCCTTTTCTGAAGATATTGGCTATTTCATAATTATTTACCTTGATGACATAACTATCTTTTCAAAAACTGATGAAGAACATTTGATTCACCTGAGAAAAGTTTTTGAGAAATGTAGGAAATTCGGCTTGTCATTAAATCCCAAGAAAACACTCTTTGGTCTCGAAGAAGGTATTCTTGGCCACATAATTTTGGAAGAGGGAATAAAAATAGACCCTACAGGGATAGATGGCATATTGCAGATCAGCCATCCAAGGAGCCTCAAAGAATTACAATCTTTCATTGGAAAGATTAATTTCCTGAGGAGGTTTATTCCTAATCTTGCTGAGCTATTAAAAAACATTACAAACATGCTTAAGAAAGATGTCGGTGTAAAATGGACTTTACCAGCTAAACAATCATTCGAACTGGTCAAACAAGCTCTTACTCAAGCACCAGTCCTGATTAGTCCAGATTTTACCAAATATTTCTATATCTTTTCCTTTGCATCTGAACATACAATAGCTGCAGTTTTACTTCAAAAGAATGATTTGGGGCAAGAAAAACCAATATCTTTCTTTAGTAGGGCCTTGAGAGATGCTCCTCTCAAATATAACATCATGGAGAAGCAAGCCTTAGCATTAGTGAAAGCATTAAAATACTTTAGGGTCTATATTTTACACTCTCACATAATTGCTTTTGTTCCACATACTGTTGTCAAGGAAATTCTAAGTCAAGACCCCGATGGTAAAAGGGGAAAATGAATTGCAACTATTCTTGAATATGACTTAGAAATTAGGCCCACCAAACTAGTTAAAGGGGAAGGATTAGCAAAAATTATGGCTGAGTCTAACTTCCAAGCACTAGACATCAATATGGTAGATGTGTTGGAAGAAATAGAACAATCTAATGCTCCTGTTATTGAAGAAAAAATTCTAAATTCTCCTTGGTATGCTGACATTATTTATGTGCTTTTATATTTAAATACCCCTCCTTCTTTGTCTAAAACTAAAGCTAGATTCTTGAAACAAAAGGCTTTGAATTTTTGTATCTTAGATGGAGTATTATATTGGAAAAAAGTTGTTGGAATTTTTCTTAAATGTTTACTTGAAGACGATGCAGGAAAGATCATGCATGAATTGCATGATGGAGAATGTGGAGGTCACCTCTACTGGAAGGCCACAGCCAACAAAATTCTTAGATTTGGTTACTATTGGCCTACCCTTTTCCCAGACACTCAAAAGCTGGTCATGTCTCGCCATAATTGTCAAATCTTTGATGGCAAAAGAAAACTCCTCCCCTTACCTTTACATCCTATCAGAGTTGAGGCACCTTTTCAACAATGGGGGTTGGACTTCATTGGGGAAATTCATCCATCCTCCTCAGCTCAGCATAAGTGGATCCTCACAGCTACTGACTTCTTTACCAAGTGGATAGAAGCTATACCCTCCAGAAATGCCAATGACTCTGTCATTATCAAGTTCCTTGAAACAAATATCCTATCCAGATTTGGTTGTCCCAGAAAAATCATAACAGACAATGCTGCTGCTTTTAAATCTAAGAAAATGGTTGATTTCTATTACAAATACCACATAACCTTGGGCCATTCCACTGCTTACTATCCCCAAGGAAATGGATTAGCTGAATCTTCCAACAAGAGCCTCATCAATATCATTAAAAAGTTGTTGGAACAAAATCAGAAATCATGGCACAGTAAGCTGGTTCATGCCTTATGGGCTGATAGATTAACTACAAAGAAATCAATAAATATGCCCCCCTATCAGTTATTTTATGGCATGGATGCAGTTTTTCCTACCTCATTGGGAGTTCCAGTCATGAAACTCCTTCAAGAAGTGCAGATTGAAGAAAATGATATGCAGAGAAGAATCAACCAAAAAATCCATTTACAGTAGACCAGACAAGAAGTCTATGAAAGAACACAGTTAGTCCAAGAAAAAATGAAGAAGCTATTTGATAAGAGGACTAAGGCAAACGATTTCCAAATTGGAAATGTTGTTCTCAAATGGGATTCAAGAAGAGAAGACAAGGGAAAACATGGCAAATTTGAGAACTTGTGGAAAGGGCCCTATATTATTCATGTTGAGAGGGGTCACAATGCATTTCTCTTGAAAGAATTGAATGGAGAAGACCTATATGGAGGTGCTGTCAATGGCAGGATGCTCAAGTTTTACTTCTGCCAAGAATCTTAAGTTTCAAAGCATTTTATATTTCATTGTAAATATCATAGTCTAACCATTGCATTCAAAGTTAGAAAAATAAAAAATACAAAAACAAAGAAAGAAAGAAAAGAGGGCAGATTGTCAAAACAAGAAAGGTATACAGCCCTAGACCAAAAAAGAGAAACAAATTCTAAAAGTGTGCAAGCTTAAATGCCACTCCTGAGTAACATACTTCTAGTTAGTCAAATAGTTTAATCTTGACTAATTAGCTTTAAATTTTCCGTTGATAGGATAGTGAATTCGATTTGCCAAATTGTTTAAACTTGGCTTATCAGTAGATAGTTTAGGACAGAAATTAAAGGTTCGAACATGCTCAAAATCTAAACCTAAAAGTTTCAAAGAGAAAATGACTCAAATCTGTTTCAAATTATGAGTCAAAAGATGTAAAATCTAGTTCTAATCAGATTAAAACCTGAACCAGAAGAAAAGCAAAGATAGCTCAAAACAAAGATCAAAACAGAGTTGTAGAAAGGAGGAAGGAAATGTTTTCAAATTTCAGATCTCAAGCTTTCCCTTTTGTTTTAAATTTTGTGCAAAATAAATGTCTATGTGTAGTTTTCCTTTCATGCCATAGACCAGCATCAAGTTAGACTATCCAATCCTAACTTGAATGTTTTTCAATTTCTGTTGTAGAATTTAGAGAATGAAAGTCTTTTGTATAGTTTAATCCCAACAGACAATAGATTAGGTAGAGAAGCATCTGAAATCAACTGTTTAATCTTAGTTCAGGGGGGAATAAGGAGTAGAATTAGATTAGTTTTATGTTTTCAAAAGAATAAAATGATGTGAAAAGAGTTTGCCAATCCAAGTGCACTATAATGAAGAAAAAATGTTAGATTAGTAGGATTGGGTAGGAAGAAAGCTTATTGATGAAAGATCCAATATTTTTATGGTTGCTGATATGTTTTCAGAGAAATTCATCTCAGCAAAGGAAAATCAGCCCAATGGATCAGGCACAGGTCAGCCTCCCAGAGAATGCAGGTCTGAAGTTCTTGATGCCTTCAAGAAGGCGTCATCCCCAAGTGGAGCCACTGTTAGCCAGCTATAAAATTAGTTATACCAAATGCTGGCTAAAAAAAATTTGAGCCTTCAAGGAACAAATTTCATTGCTAAAAATTGTTGGCTCTTGAAGACTTTTGAAGGCCTCATGCCTATCCTCTATCCGAACTTCACCGATGTCCCCATTTTTACACTTAGAAATCCTGTTGATTTCCAAGCTAGAGTACTGTTGTAAAGCACATTTTTCCCCTTTCCCGTCTTCAAAAACTAACCTCAGTTTCTATCCCTCTATCTCCCATGAAAAATCCCTCATTTACATTTTTTTTCCTTTTCCCCTTCATCAAAACCCATTTGACAAGGTTGAAAACTCCTTTTTTGCCTTATCAAAACCCACAATTTCCCTTGAAAACCATTGGAAAACCATAAAAACCCACATTTTTGAACATATATGGGTCTTAGCCTTTTCCCGCATAAATCCCTACTCGTATAACCCTTCATATGACCCTCGGCCCCGCAGTTGGGCACCAAACCTTTAAATATTTCTCCGCCGAAGTATTAAAACCTTTGATTATTTTAAATCTTTGGTTTTTAATTAAATTATAAACTTTTCCATCGGTTCAATTTTCAGTTTAATCCCCACCGTCGATCTGATATATAGATTAGACGGTGCGGAATCCATTTCCTTGTGGTCCCCGCCGTCCAAAAGCCGATTTCTGAAACCATGTTGTATTCATCGCACCGCCTTTGGGCAAAGGCGGTTTTCTCCCGATCGCCAGCGATTCCATACACTGGGTGACACGCGTCCCGTGTACTTTTTGCAAAACCGTCATCCATCGCGCATTATCGTTCGGACATGGATGCCCAACGATATTGCCGTGCACCGTCTGATCTGGGGCGAGCCATCCAACGGCGATCGCTCGTCGAAGATGTACACGCAATAACCAGGCTACCGTGCAGCGGCAACAGCATCTCCGTCGTCGATCTAATCTGCAGATCAACGGTCCAAAATTCATCGCCCAGATTCCCTCTGTTTGACTTTCAACTTTCGTTCCCGACAGTCGATCTCTGCGCGATCGACGGCTCAGATTTAATCTTTTTCCACTCGTTCTATGATCTTTCCCGATAAATCCTGACCGTTGGATGATGCCATCCAATGACCACGCTCCCTCCACACGTCCTTTGAAGCAGTCAACCTATATATGCAGGATTTTGTAATAGTTGTTTGTATTTTTGCAGGGTTTAAATGGTTTTCCGCCATTCTGAAGAAAATTCGCAGGCTGAGGGTGGCGACCCTCCCGCCTTCAATTTGTCAAAGGAAATCATTCACATGTGTTAAATGCACGTTTCATCAGTGTTTCATAAGGCATTGATGCCATTCGATCCCTATTTCAGTCCTGCACATTTGAAAGACACATCAAGTCAATCACAAATCAAGAGTATCAGTATAGAAGACCAGAATGCACCAGAACAGAGGATTAAAGGACAAATTTGTGGGGATTACATCTAAGATGCTTATCAAAAGCCTAAATCCCCAGACTAAAACACAGTTTTAAGGAAAAATCAGAGTGTTTCATCTGACAGAAAGCTCCACCGCCTTAGTTAAATCAAATCAATTCTTCTCAGCTACTACAAAAGACACATGTGCCTCAAAGAAATCAAATACAGGCCAAAGTTACTGCATGAAATAAAATATCTGCCTCACAACACAGCTAAAGGATTATTCTGCGAACATCTTAATGACAAAATATCTACAGAGTTACTCTAACATCACACAGAGCCTCAAAGGTCAAATTAAGCTTCCACCGAGCTTAAAATCTTTATGAAAATCATTTAATACAGAAGACACCTATTGTAAGCTTTTTCGTTGAGCCCCCCAAAGGCCAAGAAGCCATTTAAGTCTGTATTAATTAGTTTTTGAGATCTTTTATTGGATATCACCTCCTCATTCTTCTATATATACTTCTGCAGAAGATGAGTGAGGGGTTGGTTATTGTTTGATCACAAGTTGTAATACTGAAACTCTTTGAAGTAAATACATAGTCTATTGAAGTTGAAGAACAAATTGAAGTCTTGGAGATCTTGATGATGTTGTTGCATGCTTGTTCCTGAGAAGGCTCTATCATTGGATCCATGAGCTTGGCTGTTGGTGAAGTATTCTGAATTGTCTTATGTTTTCCCCCTGTTTTCATTATGTTCCATAATTTCTTACTACAGTAGGATAGAAAGTTTTAGGCTAAGAAATGACTCTTGGAAGCACCTTAGACCTGTTCATCCTTCACTGTTTCATGTTTTCTTCTGCTGAAGTATTTTAGAGTCTTTAATCTCTCTCTTTAATCTTCATGCTTGTTTATTTCCTTAATAGTTTGAATAGTTGGTTTCAGCATGATTTATGGTTCTCCCTGCTTGTCTGCTGCCACTTAAAAACTGTTATTGAAGTCTCCCTTTGAAGTTCTTTGCTTACAGTGAATCAAAGAGGTCTGTTTTGATCTTGCCCTTTGTCCTCACTTAAACAGTTGGCTTAAAGGTCGTTATAATTATGATCATAGATGTTTTTAGGTGTTCCCTCTTCTATGACTATAATTATCAGTAAATATTTTATGTTTTCTAAAGTCCTTTGGAATAAAATCTTTGAGGAAATAGGGTGTTCCCCGAATCTTAGATTTCATTTTGAAAGTTGTTTTGAAATCATTGTTTGCTTAAAGGTGTGATTTGTAGAATTTATGGTTAGCCCTGTCTATCAAAGAACTCTTTATTGTTTCAAATTATGCTTTCAAATTCCCTTTGTTGAGAATTAAAACTCTCTTTCCAAATCATTAATGTTCATCTCATCCCAAAAAACAAAAGGATCCTGTGGCCAAGTTAGATTTGCCCTTTGATATCCCATATCCTTTGATGAGTTTGTTATGACCTTTTCTTGACTCCATTGCCCAATGAACCAGATGTTTCTCCATTCTGTGTATCTTTCCTAGACCTTTCATGTTCTGCTGTATCAATTCAATCCAACCAAACAAACAAACAACACCTGCACTTAATAACTAGTCTAAAATCAATATTATAAGCACACAAGATAAACTTTTGCAAACAAACATTTGAGAGATCCCTCTCTGAGAACAGGAGGACTAGATCCTGTAACTCTAAATATTGGTTCTGATGTTGCCTTGTCTTTTGATTTGCCAAACTATCAAAACATGGGACACCAACACTACATTCAACCTTCCAGGCTTTACGATGATCTCAAAATCGTATTCTTGAAACAGCAACCATCTTTTCTTTGAGCAATTCAAAACTCTTCTGACATTCATCATTCCAAAAAAAATAGACATCTTTCTTTAGCAGTTGTTCCATGGGTGTTGTGATCAGGTCGTATCCTTGAATGAATTTCCTGTAATAGCCTGTGTGACCGAGAATGGAGTGCAACTGTTTCTCCGTTGCAGGGGCTGCCAAGTTGATAATTACAGCTATCTTTGTAGGATCAACCATCAGACCCTGTCGACAGACTATATGCCCTAGCAAGATTCCGAACAGTACACAGAAGATGCACTTCTTGACATTCAGGGAGATCTGATGCTTTCGACACGCATCCAACATTAATTGCAGGTTCGAGACATGATCTTTCACTAAGCCAAACACCGTCTAGTCATCAAAGTAAACTTCCAGAAACTTATGGATAAATTCTTTGAACATGGCCATTACGACCCTTGAAAAGATAGCAGGTGCGTTCTTAAGACCGAAGGGCATGACTGTGTACTAAAAGGAGCCCCATTCGGTGGCAAAGGTGGTCTTACTGCAATCCTTTGGTACAATTCTGATCTGATGGTATCCTGAGAATCCATCTGTGAAGGAATAGACCTCCTAGCCACCCACGATATCCAAGATTTCATCGGAGAAGGGAGTAGGGAAGGGGTCATGAATGCAGGCATCGTTTAGTTTTCGAAGGTCCACACAGATACGTATTTCTCCTTTCGTTTTTTCTCTTGAATGGCCATCAGGCAGATCCAATCTAACTATTCAACTGGTTCAATGATACCAGTGGTCAGCATTTTGTCTAACTCTTCTTTGACCTTTTGTTTATATTTAGGATTCAACCGGTAGGGCTGCTGCTTGATGGGTTGTGCCCCCGGCTTTAGAGTGATGTGCATAATACCAAGGTCCCTTGTGATTCCCTTGAGCTCAAAGAACTTTGTCAGGAATAAGTGTTGGTACCCGTGAGTAGCTCGACAATTTTTCCCACAGTGCCTTCATCCCAATAGTCCCCAATTTTCGCCAGTTTAGGATGTTCATCTGTCCCAATATTAACCTCGCGTAACCGGAGAGGTTGTGTCCCATCCTCATTGGCAAGCGATGGTCTGAGAATGGCATGTTCCCCTTCAGATTTCGGAACAGAAAGATTCTGTGTCCTCTTCTTCTTCATTAATCACCAAGCTCCGGCAATTGACTATGTCTTGCATTTGGGCCTCCCATGTCAGAATGGATGGCGGGGTGTGAGGGTGAGGCTTCTTAAAGACGAATGCATCAATTTCTTGCAAGGCTTCGTCAAGTGCTTCTGTTCCCCCAATGACTCTGAATGTTCTGAGGAAGTCCTCTTTTAGTATCTCCCATTGGCGGGTCCACTGATGTAATTTGGCATCTAAGTACTAAGTAGTGGGGAAGGGGCCCAGGGCATGTATAAATAGATGGATCTACTTGTCTAGGGTTCGGTCGGCCCACTTGGCTGTCCATATACGCAGATGCGCATGAGGATCTCCAGGCCCCAGGAATATCTTCGTGCATACATTAGTAGGGGGTGTGAATCGTAGCACCATCCTATCCCGACACATCTCCCAGTTTGGGAAAGCTTTCTTGTGGGTATCCCACCATCGGGCCGGTGTGCCGCGTAGTGCCAGATTTAGCGCCCAGAGTCATTGATCCTTGGGTACCCTAGCTTCTAATGTTCTTATGAAGTCATGGACAGTACTAGACCCATCAAAGTGGGGAAGGTCCCTTACCTCCGAAGTGATGCAGTAGAGATTTCTTGCAGTTCGATGGCATCGTAGAATTGAAACATCGTGTAGCTGGGTCTGCCATTTCTCAAGCTCTTCCTTGGGATCAGAAAATTATTCCCTACTCTTTTCCGAGTTGAATACTCCATCTACTGCAGGATTATCCTGGTCCTCGTCCTGTACTATTATCTTGTAGATGTGATCAAGTTCCTCATCTTCATATGTTGGTTCGGTATACCGTGCGCCCTCAAAGGGATCTAGTGGTATTATTACACGTGTCCCATTCTTCTCAAACACCATGCTATGTTTTTTTAGATTAATGATACCTCCCACGACGGTAGCCCAATCTATCCCCAGGAGCGCAGGGTAGGGGTACGTATCTTCCACAATTTCTATGACCTCAAAGTCAGCCAGGACCTTTACTCCTGCGATATCAACCATAACCCTTGGCAATCGTCCCAGCGGGATGATTTTTTGTTGGTTCTCCATTCATAGCTGGATGGTGGACCAGTCTAGTTTAGGTTCTCCCATTCGTTGCTAGGTCTGTTTTGGTAAGACATTTACATCAGATCCAAGATCAAGAATAACCTGATCTATCTCATAGTCACCAATCTATGCAGTCAAGCACATCTCTCCTCCTGTGCGCCTCTTATAGTTGTGTATTTTTTGTACTTCCTTAACCTCAGTCATCATGTTGGGCTGAGCTGCGCAGTCCTACAGTAATACTTGAAGAATTTCTCCCGCCTGCAGGCTGCGTAGGAGCTTCAGGCATGCCCTTAAAAAGGTTTCAACTTCTTCTTCTGGCAACTACACACAGGCTTCTAGTGGTTCCTACTTCCTAGGAGCTGGTTCCTTTCAAATAGCAAGCTCCTCTCCTGCTTTCTCGGTGACCATGCTACGTGTTATGCTCCTTAGCTCCGTTTTGATTCTATGTATATTTCGTGTGGGAGTAGACTGTTTTTCCTTCATCTTTGTTAGCAAAATCGGGCAGTCTTCGAGTTCATGGTCCAACTGTCGGCAGTATTTACAGGTCTGCCTAGTGGGATTTGAGCAGTCCCAGGAAAAGTGCCCTACTTCTCCACAGTTGTAGCAGATTAGTTGGCCCCGTCCTCATCCGGCACTTCCTCCCCGCCCTGCCCTGCCCCATGCAGGGGAGCCACCAAAGCTTGCGGGGGATCTCGGAGATGTAGGTGTAGAAATTTTCTGAATAAATCACTTATTCAATGGAGATTAACCTGATCACACATCAATTTCGAATTGCATGCATAACACATAATCTCTTCTACAATTAATTGTCACATGCGAAAAGAATAGAAGCGATAGCACATCAAATCATCACACACATTAACACAGTATGTATGGGGAAAGATTATAGATGAAAACCCCCAGCTATAGTATATTATAAATGGAGAGAACATGCAGAAAATACATAGTACAAACTCCTCACAAGTACTCAGTACTATCTCCCAAAGCTACACAAAAACTAGCTTGGTTTTGAACAAGTCACAGGTTCAAAACACACCCACTAATTCTCTGCCTCTATTGCGCAGTCAAGGCTGGTCTAAATAGAGATCCAAGTTCGAATCTCACTGGCTCCAACTGCGCAATTGTCATTGGTAATTTCCTCCAAGTGTAGTGCAAATCTCATGCACAACTAATGTCGCAACTAATAGCTAACTCAACCCTTTCATCTACCTCTTTCACTTGTCGCCACTGAACTGTCCATGCACTGAGTTAAACTGATGTGTTCTTTAGTTGAATAATGAGTTAATAATTTGTGAATTAAATAATATTTAATTCACACAACTCATCTCTAATGTATTAGCCGGTTAAACTAAATACAACTAGTTAACCGAACACCACCTCCATTAACTGTCGCATCAACTCCACCGAACTCCGCCACTCGAGCTCTAACTGAATTCAACCATGCATTAGCTCACCTAACTCATAGGAAAAGCGTAAATCCTTCTGGCAGCTGCATGCCCCACTTCCAGGGCTCGAACTGAAGTGCTCCAAGAGAGTAAACTGAAGTTTAGAGTCCAAATATTATTAAGGGTAAATAATATTTGACTTCCCTATTTTAAGGAGAGGCAGTCTAAAAATAGACTTCGACCTATAGGTCCAAAAAATAGAGGTCCATCTATTTTTACCAACATGACCAATATTCCAAGAATAACATACTGCAATCCCCGGACCATGCTCCATATGTCTAAAAATAGACATAGTCTAAAAATAGATTTTTCGACAAAAATCACATGTGTGGTCCCCACCTAGTTTAGGTGATCACTTTCCAACTAGGATCAGGAAAGATGTTTCAGGAGGCCTCCTTCACTGTTTCTTGTTGCCATTTTCAACAGTAGGATCGTATTATACCCTATAGAGGGTTCCTCGGTTTACCAGTAAGTCATATGTGCGGCAGTTCTGCTCATCATGTCCTATAGATCGGCAGAACCTGCACCATTGTTGCTTCAATTCACCTCTATTGACCCATGGACACTAGGTTGTATCATGTAGTCCCGCCACCTGGAAATCCTCGCACCAAAGGTCTGTGGTTACCCCCTTCCCTCGTTCCATTCGTAAGCTCTGTATTTCCATATGCATGGCCCCGAGTTGCTTCTGAATTTGTTGTACACCTTCACTCGTATCATCCTTAGGCGTCGCCTCAAGTTTCATGGCAGCTTCCAAGGCTTTTTCTTGCGATTTAAAAGTCTGATGGCTCATGGGCATGCGTAAGTGAGGTAGGATCATAGAGATAAACCATTATGTGTGCTGCTTGTCGTTGTATTTGAACTCACCTTCCCAGATTGCTTTCTTTAACCGTTGATCAACCTCCCAGACTGACTCAGACATTCCCTCCTTGAATTCCTTTACTTCCGATACCAGTTTGGAATAGGACTTTGGTTTCCGGAATTTTTTTTTTAGGGAATCCTTAATATTTTGAAGTGTTGCGCTCTCGTTTTGAGATATGTACCGCATATACCAATCCAGTGCCCTCTCCTCAAAATCCAATGATAGCTGCACTCTTTTTACCATATCACTTACCACCCCTTGCGCCGTCCATACTGAGTCGACCACGAACCAGAATCGTTCTAGGTCCTCATCGACTGCCCCTTTAAAGGTAGGTAATTTTAAGTGTGCTGCCATGGGTTCCTCCAGTTTACCTTAGCGTTGGGGAAGCTGATGAATTTTGTGTAAGTCTCAATGGACCATGGGCGATCTTCCTTCCACCTGTTCCGATAGTTCTTCATTGTTCCGCGTTGTACCTTGGCTTATTCAGCCCTATGCTAGATCTCTGATGCCACTACCCAATCCCGTTCTCAAATTTCTTCTGGTCCCGGAAACGGAACCATTTGTTGGCTTGAGGGGTCCTAACCCAGGTTCGGTGTGCAAGGTTTGCCAACAAACCCCTATACTACTGGCCCTTTCGGCAGTGACCTGCTTGCGCAGGTCACAATCTCACACGAAGTAACATGGGTGGGTGTTGAAACTAGGTTTTTGCACTCTAAGAAAGGAAGGGTAAGGCAAGTAGGGCTGCGCCCTGTTTAGATTATCTCTGCGTAGGGTCAAGAATATGTCCAATTGCATCCACGTGCACTAGATCTACAATTATAAGCTTTTCATACCCTTAACACAGCATTACATACCCGGACAGAACAGATCTAGATTTACTTTAATACACAGACTTTCGCAGCATAATATAACCAAAGAAAAATAGATCCAATCATTCAATATACAAACCTTCGCAGCACAAAGATAGAGAAATGAATAGCGCGGTATTTATCAGCAATTCATTCAATAATACTCCCATATTCATATCCAATAATCTTGCATATTCATTCATTCATTACCCTTACAATTCCCTTCCTAGCTTGCGCACACAATAGCAGGGTCCGCACATAGCTGGACTAGGATCTCCATGCACACAGCCAGCAGGAGTCTGTTCCCCAAAACCCCAACAAATCCTTACACAACAGACCGCATCAATAGCTTAGCCAATTCTTACCTCTTACAATCCGAAATGCCTCTCTATTTATAACAATCTAGCTTCAACATTCCTATGGTCCACAACCCATGGTTTTCGAACCCCTAGTTTACCCTTTAACCCTATTACAATGCTTTTCGGGGCTTTGACCCACCCCAAAACCCCTGCGCTATACTAAATATAACAAAAATAACCAAAATGGGCCAGTTTCATAGCTTGTTAGGAGACCCCATTCCAACAGTGGGTGAGGATGATAAACAAGGGGTTGAATGACCACTTGCAGATATATGACATGGGCCAGTAAGAAGCTTGGTTACGTTGGTTTCTCTTGGGTGAGTTTTGTTACTACCCGAAGGCTCCTACTTCTTTGATCCATGCCTTGAAAATCACTCATGAAATGAAGAATAAGGCATGGCTACACTGGCTACTCTTGGGTGAGTATGGTTACCACCCAATAGCTCATATTTTCTTGACTCATGCCTTGTGTATCAATGATAGTATGAAACAAAGAAAGGCATGTTCATTTTGGTTGTCTTGAGAGATTTTAGCCATCACATGACATATCCCATGTCTATTTGTTTTGTATTGTGTAAATCTTGGCATGGTACTCTCATGATGTGTATTAATGGTGTTTGCTTGTATTGGGCTGATGTGACATTCCACATGTCTATCATTATGTTTCTACTCCATGATGCACACAAGGATGAGAGAAAGCAACAAGATCTCTTGTTGCTTTGGCTGCTTTTGGGGGAGTTTGGCTTATTCATCTTGCATGAGGGAGATGGAGGATGGCAGCAAAGGGCCTTACTCCGGTGGTTACTATTGGGAGAATATGGTTTGACACTTTGGTCTACCCATATGTCTCTATTTCTTCTTTTGCATAAATTTGGAATGATTCTTGGAACCAATAAGGCCAACAGGGCTAAAGATGAGGGCACTTCAATGCTCAATGTACTTCATGAAACATGGGATGAAGAAATGCTTTGTGAGATGGGACTTTTCCTTTGTGAGGAGAACCACTTTGTTTTATGTATCTCGTGTATTGATGATGATGTTGGACATCATAGGGTTTTCACTTGGTACCTCATGGTGAAAGGAGGACATCTAACCATACAATTGGAGGTCATTCTATGCATTTTTTAGAGATAACTCTGGAACCAAACATACATGACACATTGCAGCAAATGGAGGAGGCCTTCCTTATGTGGATTACATTTGGAGGGGAACGGATGGCTTTGCATCTACTGTTGTAGTTTCTTGAGGACAAGAAACATTTTTCCGGGGAGGACTATAATATTCCCAAATTTTCACATGATATTTGGAATATTAGAGTTCTTAATTTTCTTAATGAATTAAGTAAATAAAAGGGCGGAGGGACCCATAATCCTCAAAGATTGATAAAATCCAATTTTAATGTGTGTATGTGGATATTCTAGAACTAGATCTAAAATCATGGAGTAGTGGAGCAGCTCCATTAATGGAGATCATGTCTCATTAATGAGATAGATCAGGGAGGTTGAAGCAGTCAGCTAAGATCTTGGAAGGAATCAAATGTAAGATCATAGAGCATTTATGATGAGATGGTGGAGGGAGTGGTGCATTAATGAACACATGATGGAAAGGGTGATAAGTACATTCACACATGATGGAGATCATGAAGAGACAACACAATCAACATGGAGACTTATGTCCACATGTACAACGCAATTATGAGGTGGGCCAAGGCATGAGAAGGTTCACAAAGTATATAATGAAGATGAAGGCAACATAGAAGGCATGATTTAGATTATTATTGATGTATGATTTGTTTAGATCTGAATTTGTTGGGTGACAACTCCATGCAATCTTATGATGTTTAGATAAGTTGCAATGATGTTTAGCACAGGGTTTTCCTGAGCAGGAATCCCACCTCTTTCCTTGAGTGATCTCTAAGGAAGAGTATTTGCACTACATTCATCATTAGGAATTGGTACCATATTGTTCCTACTTTCTGTAGAACATCTATATTCAGAAATTGCACATTTCTGAATATCAATTTGAGAGGAGTAGGTTGTCCTTCAATATTTCAGTTGATGAACCGGTGAAGGATTCATCCTATCACCTTGAGCTTCAAGATTAGCCTTCCAGTGCTTCAGATCTATATCAGGCATCAAGCCATCTATTACTCATCTCCCAGCAGCAACACTTCCATCAGGAATTGCGCAATCCATTCTTGTATATCTGAGGGAGAAGGGAAGTTGCTAGCATTTCAGCTAGTAATCCAGTGGAGGATCATTCCTTCACATTGTATTCATTATTTCCATCATATCTAAGCTACATTTCATATATTAGCAGCAGGCTAGAGATCCTCCTTCCTTTACGGCACAATTTTTGTGAGCAGTTGTGTAGCAGCAGCTGCAATCTTCAGAGGAGGATTGAGCAGCTAGATCTTGAGCTTCTAGCTTGAGGATCTAGTGAAGGTATTGTTGGTGTCCCGTTTTTTGATAGTTTGGCGAATCAAAAGACAAGGCAACATCAGAACCAATCTTTAGAGTTCCAGGATCTAGTCCTCCTGTTCTCAGAGAGGGATCTCTCAAATATTTGTTTGCAAAGGTTTATCTTGTGTGCTTTGAGTATGGATTTTAGACTAGTTATTAAGTGCAGGTGTTTGTTTGTTTTTTTTGTTGGATTATACAGCAGAACATGAAAGGTCTAGGAAAGATATATAGAATGGAGAAACATCTAGTTCATTGGGCAATGGAGTCAATAAGAGGTCATAAAATACTCATCAATGGATATGGGATATCAGAGGGAAAATCTAACTTGGCCGCAGGATCCTTTAGTTTTGGAGTGAGATGGACATCAATGATTTGGAAAGAGAAGTTTAATTCTCAACGAAGGGAACTTGAAAACATAACTTGAACAATAAATAAATATTTGATAGATAGGGCTAACCATAAATTCTGCAAACACTCGTCAAGAAAATAATGACTTCAAGACAACTTTTAAAATGAAATCTAAGATTCGGGGAACACCCTATTACCTTAAAGATTTTATTTCAAATGATTTAGAAAACATAAAAGATTCACTCATAACTGCAGTCATAGAAGAGGGAACACCTAACACATCTATGATTACAACTATAAAGACCTTCAAGGTAACTATTTAAGCAAGGAAAAAGGGCAAGATCGGAACAGACCTCCTTGATTCACTATAAACAATAAACTTCAAAGGGAGACTTCAATAACAGTTTTTAAGTGGCGGCAGACAAGCAAGGAAAACCATAAATCATGTTGAAACCAAATATTCGAACTATTAAGGAAATGAACGAGCATGAAGACTAAAGAGAGAGATTAAAGACTCTAAAATACTTCAGCAGAAGAAAACATAAAACAGTGAAGGATGAACAGGTCTAAAGTGCTTCCAGGAGTCATTTCTTAGCCTAAAACTTTCAACCTACTGTAGTAAGAATTTATGGAACATAATGAAAACAGGGGAAAAACATTAAACAGTTCAGAATACTTCACCAACAGCCAAGCTCATGGATCCAATGATAGAGCCTTCTCAATCACAAGCATGCAACAACATCATCAGGGCTTCCAAGACTTCAATTTGTTCTTCAACTTCAACAAACTATGTATTATTTCAAAGAGTTCCAATATTACAACTAGTGATCAACCAACCCACTCCTCATCTGCTACAGAAGTATTTATAGAAGAATGAGGAGGTGAAATGGGATAAAATATTTTCTAAGTTCAATCAATACAGTGCATTGTCTCTCGGCCTTTGAGGGGCTCAATAGAGAAGTTTTTTGATATTTCCCTTGTATTAATAGGTTTAAATTTACTATTAGGCTTGCTGGAAAGATTTTGTTGACTTCAACACTTCCTGTTATCTTGGCAATAACTTCTGCTGACAATTACAATAAGTTCCTTTGGTTGAAATAACTGTTCAGCTGTATTGATGCAAAATATCTCCTGGTCTGGTAATAACTTCGGCCTCCTTTTGATTGCTTTGAGGCTGCAGGTGGATTTGAGGTAGCTGGGGGATTTAATTAGCCCCTGATGTGGAAGCTCACGCTTTTTGTTTGATAAAACACTTACGTCTTTCTTTAAACTTTGTTTCAGTCGAAAGGTTTAGGATTTTGATAATCCGTCCTAGCCAAAATTCCCGCAAATCTGTCTTCAAACTTCTGTCCTGGTACCCTTTTTCCTTTGACACTGATATTCTCTAACTGTGATTGATTCGTGCATTTTTGCTGGTGTGCAGAGTTGCGCAGGGATGATAAGGCATCAATGCCTGATGAACCACCAATGAAACATGAATTTTTAGACCCTGCGAAGGATTTTCTTTTCTAAATCAGAGGCGGGAGGATCGTCATCCTCTACTTCTGAATTTTCTTCAGAAATGGCAAGAAAACCATTTAACCCTACAAAATACAAACAAATATTATAAAATCCTGCGTGCATGGGCTAACTGCTTCAGAAGGCATGTGGAGGAAGCATGGTCGTTGGATGGCATCATCCAACGGTCGATATTGATCGAAAGAGGTTAGAGGAGAGAGGAAGAAGGATTTGAATCGGTGATCCAGGTGGATATCGGTGGCCTCCCACCTACTCCATTTGGACCCGCAGCATCAATTATTTCAGTTTTTCAGCTTCAGCACAGCTTACTATTTATAGCAGGTTTTCGGGTCCTGCACACCCGGAGCCGTTTTGGGGCATTAATAATCCAGGTGGATATTGGTGGCCACCCATCGAGTCCATTCGAACCCCCACCATCAGTTATTTCAATTTGTAAGTTTCGGCACAACTTACTATTTTTAGCAGTTTTTCGGGTCTTAAATTTCCGGAGCCGTTTTGAGGCCCTAAACGACGCTTTTTGGGAAAACGGAGAGCAACATCGGTCCATGGACCGATGTTGCTCGTTCAAAAGTTGTACTCCTCGAACAGATCTTTCTAACGAGCGATCAACGCGTTTGAACGGAGATCGGGTGCCAAAGTTATGTCTCCGGAAAGTGAACCACTGATTTGCCCAAACGGCGCCACGCTTTGGCGCCCATCTCCTACGGTTAGGTTTTGGACGTTTCTGGATTCTACATTGCTTCTCAACAATAACAGGCCTCGAGCCTATCAGAACTCAAACTCAGGGCCGGAGCCATATATCTTCGTAGATAAGCGCTGAACAAGGCCTCTAGCTCGTTTTCACATCTCCATCATGTCCGTATCAGAACACACTGTGTACGGTAGGCCGCCACATCTCTTCTCAGGATACGCGCGCACCCTAGCTCATCTATTTCCATTATGTCTGTAATAGGCCTGCGAGCCTCAATGTAACACAGTTCAGAGGCCTGCGTACGCTACATCTCTTCTCAGAGATACGCTACCAGCGCCCTAGTTTATTTTCATTATGTTTGTAAGCTTATTGCAGTCATTCTTTTATTAATAAAATTGAAGCATTACTTCCGCTGCATCTCTGTATCTATGGTTATATCTGTATTCTGTTGCGTTCCTGCACATAAAATCCGGATCAATCGGAGCCATCGATTGCGCGAAATCGACAGTCGGGAGCGTAGGTGGAAAGTCAAAATGGAGAAAACGGGCGATGAATTTTGGGCCGTCGATTTGCAGATCAGATCGACGGCGGAGATGCCGTTATCGATGCGCCGAAGCCTGGTTATCGTGTGGGCATCTTTGGTGAGCGATTGCCATCCGATGGGCGGCCTCAGATCGGACGGCGCGCATCAATATCGCGTCGGGTCCACGTCCGATCTTTAACGCGCGATGGACGACGGTTTTGCGAACGGTGCCCAGGACACACGTCGGCCAGCGTATGGAATCGCTGCCAATCAGGAAAAACCACCCGCGCTCAAAAATCGGTGCGATGGATACCGCGTGGTTTTCGCGACGATGAGTGGTTGGCGGGGACCACCGGGGAGATGAATTTCGCGCCATCTAATCTTCAGCTTAGATCGACGATGCGGAGTGATTTAAATTTCGTACCGGCAGTAATTTAGAAATATAATAAAAACGTTAAAATAATATCAAACCGAAGGTTTTACACTTCGAGCGGACATTTTTAATATTCAAAAAATGACTTTGCGCCCGATTGCGGGGCCACAGGTTATATGGAAAGCCATATGACTGGGGAATTGTGGATGAGGGCTAGTAGGCATGAGGTAATGCAATAAGCGCTTAGAAGACTTAGCGCTCGGTCCTGGCACCAGGGTGTATGGAGGGGAGGGGTTTAAGAACTTAGCCCAAGGGGGCTTGAGTCTGTAATAAGGAAAATGGGTTTTTTATGCAATTTTCAATGCCTTTCAAAGGATTTGGAGGATTTCGATTAGGCAAAGAAAAAAGCCTTGAAACCTTATCAAGGGGATTTTGATGAAGGGGAAAGGGGAGAATCATGAGAATGAGGGTTTTTCATGGTAGATGAGGGGGTAAAATGAGGTTAGTTTTGGAAGTGGAAAGAGGAGGAAACATGGAGTTTGCAGCATTTTCTCTTCATGTAATGACAACAGAATTTCTGAGTTGCAAAGGGGAAAAGCAGTGACGATTGTCCAAAGACAGGATATTATCAAAAATTCTTTAAGCATCAACAATTTTTAGCAGTGAAATTGTTTCTTGAAGGCTATCCAAAATCATTTAGCCACCAGTTGATATGACAGAATTTATAGGTGGCTAACAGGTATTAGCCCTTCAAGCTTAGATCTGATCTTGTGACATATTTCAACCATCTATTTGTCAGATCTAGCTTCAAATTTGCATACCTAGCAGTTGTGGTTCTGTTAGATTGATAGATCTGAGAAATCCTTGCTGGGTTATCTTGGGTTGCCATCATAGAACCCAGATCTAGAATCTTGGCATCATCAAAGCTCCAGATTTCTGTATATCTGCATTTACCTTTTCAGTCTGCAATCATATATTCATTATTTGCTCAAGGGACTGTTGTGGTTCCTATGATTTGGAAAATTTGGCTATACCAAATGATAAGACAACATCAAACCACTTTGGGATCTCAGGATCTAGCCCTCCTGGATCCAAAGAGGGATCTCTCTATAAATGTAAAGAATAATATATCTTTGAATTTCAATTTAAGGTATTAGGCTAGTTATAGGGCACAATGGTTGTTGTTTTGTTTTGTTGTTTGGTTGGGAAACATGAATGAAGGGTTCAATACAAGGTAAAGTAGTGAATGAAGAAGGATTTTAGCAATGGGGAGATAATTCAAAGAAAACAAAAGTCCATTGGGCAATGGGGTCATAAAAAGGGTTTATTTGCAATTCAATATCCAAGGCTTTCAAATGGGCTAGTCATCTAAATCAAAGGATCTTTTAAGATGATAGTAATGGGATGAAATGATAAGGGAATGAAGGTGAATGACAAGGAAACCTTCCAAGGTGACCACTTAGGAGCAAATCTAGGGACAGGGCATGCCTTAACCGTCTATGATAAAACTCCTAATGAGGCTAACTCTTCAGATAATAGAAAACATTCAAGATGGACACAAAGTGAAGCCTAAGATCATAGAAATAATTTTAACCTTCTCTGCTTTTGACATTCAACTTAAGGGATCTTAGAAAGGAAAACTTTGGAAAAGGACCCTAGTGAGACAGAACTAACTCTAATCTCCCAGTTTCCCAATTCTTTCAGTTAAAACTAGACAATAACATCTAAAAACAAACTCTAAATTCATACATCAACAAGCATGGATAAACCAAATACTATACTGGTAAACTTATCTTGAATTTTCTCTTAGATTACACACTTAGCAGAAAACATCAAAGATAAAAAGAGTAGGTAGCATTAGGGTACTTTGCAGCAGTATATCCTAAGCTATATTACTGATTCTTATTAGAGAAATGAAATCTGATGCATAACAGAGGGGAAAACAATAAAAGATAGAGCACTTCACCACTGATTTAGATCAGGATCCAATGAACATGCTTGTCATATTAGAAGAGCAAAACTAGTCACATAAATCATTTTCCAACAGCTTGATATCAGTCTGAAATCATCTCCCAGCCTATTTTTACAACTAATACACAGAACTCTATCTCAATGAAACAACTTACAATCCACGGTTAACCAACATTTACAATGTATTTCTGAAGAGTTCTTATGGCTGAAAGAGTGGAAGTAGAGGTAGATAGAACTTAAATGCATCATTAAAATAGAGGGAGAAGTGTTCTTGCAGCCCATTCTGTCTTAATATCCCTGTATTGACTTTTAGTACTCTTTGGATGAACTAGGGGTCTTCGACATGCTGATAATTACTTCAGAGGTATGTTTCAGAGGTACTTTCTGGCTGTTTTGTACTCTGTTCGTATTCTGGGAAAAATTAAGGCAGATAAATGACTTTTAGACCTTCCATACTTTGTAACTAATGCTCTGGCAATCTTAGGACTTCTGTCAGGGTGATAATCTTCTCAGGAACTTGATGGAGAATAAAAAACATTATGGGAACTTGTCATTTCTTGGGAAAGAACATTCTGGTGATGTGAAAATGCTGATATGGCTTGATTCATGCGTTTTTAGGCTTTATTAGGCCTTCTGGATTATTTTAAGGTCTTTAATCTGTGTTTCTGTCCTTTAAACACTGTATTACAACATTTATCTTTAATAACAAGCATTTAATCCATTTAATTTGTCACTGATACACTTTGTCGCTTCCTTTCTGATCTGTCTGGTGACTGAATAGGTTTTAATTGCACTGGAGGGTTTGAAACAGAGTTTAAGTCTGATCTTTTAATGAAAACCTGCCTTAAAACCTCTCCAGTGGTCTTTGGCTCTAAAAAAAGGCGTTTCTGCACTTTAGATTTCACTGTCTGTGATTGTGAAACAGAGAGCGATTTTTGCTACCTGTAACCCTGAAAAAGACAATAAACCTGTTATAAAATCCTTTAGAAGTGGGAGGGATGTTGTGGAGGACTGAGTGAATGGAGAGAAGCGGTGAAAATGGTGGATGCAGCGAAGGAAAACTGTGAAAATCATGGCGAAATGGAAGAAAACTGGCATGATGAAAGTCTGGGGCATTGGGCATTATGGACCGTCGGATTAGAATAATCCTCGGTGATCTACGGTCGAGATTAATTAATGAATTCATTTGGAGGGTGGATGAATGGGAGATGAGATTATATGAGGGCCATTGGATTGAAATGATAGACGGCGGAGATCAGGGGATGTAGTTGTTCGGGGGTATAGGTGAATGGGAGAGGGACGACGGTGATGTTAGATCCGAACCGTTAGATCAGATTGATGGACGGCTAAGATTAAACATAAAATTCCATTGTGGAGGGCGGTAAGCAGAAAACCAGAATGGTTTTCACACGGGGTCGAGGGTGGTAAACGCTATTCAAGAAATTCACGTGATTCCACTCATCGCGCTCCACGTGGCAAAACAAAACCGCCTGTATCGCGTAATTTTAAAACTTTAACGCCCGGACACAAAAAAAACGCGATATGTCACTTCAGCCATCGGATCTGATGATTTTGATCGAATGGTGTGGAGAAAACCCGATGGGGAAAGATGCATGGGGCGGAGGTTAAATCATCGGGTTGATTGCGGGCCGTTAGATCTTATGTATGGACGGCCATGATCTACTATCAGTGCGAAGGTATAGAAAATGAAATGAACGGGGGTATGAAAGGAAATGTGCCCGATTGCTTGAAGGTCGTCAATCTTGTGGAGATCGACAGTTCAGGTTAACCAAAAACATTTCTGGCGGAGATGATAAAAACAAGGGAAAAAACACATTTTGATCAGGTTTTGGGTTTATTAAGCGCCTTTTCCCAAGGTTTCGGGTTCCATGGAGGAGGGGTTAGGAAAATAAGCCCTCAGGGGCTTAACCTTCAATGGAGCGGAAAAAACATTTTTTATGTGTTTTAAAGGGATTTTTGGGGGTTTTAATTCCCGGTTGCGGGGCTAAGGGCTTATGAAGAAAGGGGCTTATGCCTGTCATAGTGTGAAAAGAGGGATTTTAGGCCAAAAATAGTGCTTTTTTAGGCCAAATGGGAGGTTCTGGTAAATGAAAAGAGGCATCTTTAAACCAAAGGAAGGGAGCCATAAGGTTTTAAAAGGGAAATTTGATGATTCAGAGGGCTAATGAGGGGATTTTGGAGGAATTTTGAAAGGGGGAACAGTGATGAAAATGGAGATTTTGTGGGGATGACATAGGACAAATGGAGGCCTTTTTTAGAGCATTTCCTTTACAAAACAGTGAGGCTTTCCAGTGGAAACAGCAGTGAAGATTTTTCAAAGGGCATAGGACACACAAAGGCTTAAAGGATGATAGATTTTCAAGGAAAATGTCTCTCTTGAAGGCTTAGAAACATTTTTAGCCACCTGTTTGCTATGTCAAAAATTTATAGGTGGCTAATGGTGGCTCCACATGGAGATGGCATCTTCTTGAAGGTGTCAAGAATCTCAGAAAATAATCTTTGGAAGTAGGCCAGATGCCTGGTACTTGACACATATCTTTCTTTCTTTGATCACCTACCACAAACATGATGGATATTAAATTAGCAGTAATATTCTCCCAAAAAATCTACCTACCCATCCTACAGTCCTAACATTTTTTCTTCAAGGTGCATTTAAACTTGCAGACCTTTTTCATCATTTTTTTTATTGAAAGCAGAAAAAACTAATCTAATTCTACCCTTATTCCTCCATGAGACCATATTAAGTAGTTGGCCTCATAGCTTCTCTACCTACACTAATATCTGCTAGGGTTAAACTATCTAGCAGATTTCTTTCTCTACATTCTAAGACATAAATTTAAAAACAGTCAAACCAAGATTAGATTGTCTAGTTTGTTGCGGGTCCATGGCATAAAGACAGCTGAACATGAATTGAACTTTGTAGGAAATTGAAACCAAAATTTTGAAGGCTTGAAATTGTGAAACTTTAGAGCATCCTTCTTTCTCTTGTGACTCAGATTTTGAGCTTGTTAGAGTCATTTTTCTTCTTCATTCCAGCTTCGGTTTTGAGTTTGTTAGAGTTGATTCTTCTTCTTTCTTCGCTGGTTCAAGTTTTGGGCATATTAGAACCAGCCTTTCACTTTCTTTGGCTCAGGTTTTGAGCTGATTTGAGCCATTCTTTAGAACTTCACAGGTTCAAGTTTTGAGCTTGTCTGAACCTTTTTTTTTTTTTTTAACTAAACAAAGCAATGGTATTTACAATGAAGTGAAAACTTTAAACTCTGAACTTTAGGAGTAGTAATGTTTGAGCATCCTGCCATTGACAGGACCCCCAAACAGATTTGTACCATCTAACTCTTGCAGAAAAAATGCATTTGGACCAATGGTGGACTGAATGACATAAGAGCCTTGCCATAAACTGTCAAATTTTCCATGCTTACCCTTATCTTCCCTTCTAGAGTCCCACTTTAGCACCTTGTCTCCAATTTTGAAATCACAAGCTTTTGTTCTCTTATCAAACAACCTTTTGATGCTTTCTTGCAATTTTTGAGCTCTGTTGTAGACCTCTTCCCTTGTCTACTGGAGATGTATTGTTTGATTGATCCCCCTTACCATGCTATCTTCTTTTGACTGTATCTCTTAGACCAATTTTATCACTGGTACTCCTAGGCTAGTAGGGAACACTGCATTTGCTCCATAGACTAACTGATATGGGGACATTCCAATGGATTTCTTTGTAGTCAATCTGTCTGCCCACAAAGCATGCACTAACTTGTTATGCCATGATTTTTTATTCTCTTCAAGTAGCTTCTTGATGATGGTCACCAAACTTTTATTTGATGATTCTACTAGCCCATTACCTTGTGGGTAATAAGCAATAGAATGACCAAGATCAATTTGATACCTATGACAAAAATCAATCATCTTTTTGGAACCAAAAGCAGCAGCATTATCAGTGATAATATTCCTAGGGCAGCCAAATCTAGATAGGATATGGTCTTCAAGGAATTTTATGATGAAAAAATCTGTGGCATTCCTGGAAGGTATGGCCTCTATCCATTTTGTGAAATAGTCTGTGGCTGTGAGAATCCATTTGTGTTGGGCAAAGGAAGCAGGATGGATTTCTCCTATGAAATCTAGGCCCCACTGTTGAAAAGGGGCTTCAACAGTGATTGGTTGTAATGGTAAAGGGAGGAGTTTTCTTTTGCCCTCAAAGATTTGGCACTTATGGCAGGCAACTATCATTTTATGTACATCTTGGAAAAGTGTGGCCCAGTAAAAGCTAGCTCTAAGGATTTTTTGGCTGTGGTTTTCCAGTATAAATGGACTCCACACTCTCCTTCGTGGAACTCATGTTTGATCCTCTCTGCATCAACTTCAAGCAAAAATTTAAGCAACAAACCATTTGCATTTTTCCAGTATAAACATTCATTTAAAATGAAATAATTTCTAGCTTTTAACTTTAAAAACCTTTCTTTTGTCTTTGATAAATCAGGAGGGGCGTTAATATTGTAAGCACATACAAGATGTCAGCATACCAAGGTGAGTTTTCGAATTGTTCTTCAACAGTAGGAGCAGGCAGTCCTTAATGTTCATCCAAGGCATCTACCATGTTTATGTCAAGGGCTTGTAAGTTAGATTCAGCCATTAATTGTGCCAAGCCTTGACCCTTGATGAGTTTTGTGGGTTTTATTTCCAAATCATACTCTAATATTACTGCAATCCATTTTCCCCTCTTTCCATTGGATCTTGGGACAAAATGTCTTTTACCACTATATTAGGCACATAAGCAATGATGTGAGAATGCAGAATATACACCCTGAAATATTTTAAGGCCTTTACCAAAGCATAGGCCTGCTTTTCCATTATATTATATTTCAAGGGAGCATCTCTTAGTGCCTTGCTAAAGAAAGCAATTGGTTGCTCTTGTCCTTCTGGGTTTTTCTGCAACAAGATAATAGCCACGGTATGCTTTGATGCAAAGGAGAATATAAGGAAATATTTTGTGAAATCTAGTTTGATTAAAACTGGTGCTCAGGTAAGGGAAAGTTTACCAATTCAAATGATTTTTTTGCCTCTAGAGTCCATTTAACCCCTACTTCTTTCTTAAGCATGTTTTTCATATTTCTTAGGAGTTCTGCTAAGTTGGGAATAAACCTCCTCAAGAAGTTAATTTTCCCAATAAAGGACTGTAGTTCTTTTATGTTTCTTGGGTGGCTAATCTGTAGTATTCCCTCAAATCTTTTTGGGTCTATTTTAATCCCCTTTTCTGATATAATATGGCCCAGAAGCTTACCTTCTTCGAGGCCAAATACAGTCTTTTTGGGATTTAAAGATAGTCCAAACCTTCTGCACTTCTCAAAGACTTTCCTTAGATGTTTAAGGTTCTCTTCATCAGTTTTGGAATAAACTATTATGTCATCGAGATAAATTACAATGAAGTGCCATATTTCCTCTGAAAATGTGATGTCCATAGCTCTTTGGAAGGTTGCACCAACGTTCATTAGTCCAAAAGGAATTTTCACATACATGAAAGTGCCCCATGGGATGGTGAAAGCTATTTTTAGTTGATCTTATGGGAGTACTAAGACCTGGTTATACCCTGAAAATCCATCTAATAGTGAGATCCTTTTAGAGCCAACTACCCTTTGTAGGATGTGTTCCATCTTGGGTAAAGGGTAATTGTCCTTCAGGGAGGCTCTGTTAAGGTTTTTAAAATCAATGCACAGTCTGATTTCTCCTGTCTTTTTCCTTACAGCTACAAGGTTAGAAACCCAATTTGAAAACCTCACAGGCACTATGATTCCTGCCTCATACATTTTCTTGATTTCCTTTTCCACTAGAGGCAGTTGTACTGGGTTAATTCTGCGCAGTTTTTTCCTAAAGGGTTTTTGGTTTTCTTTCAATGGGATCTTATGTTGGATAATCTCTATGTCATAGGCTTTCAGGTCCTCATATCTCCAATCAAACACATTAACAAACTCTTTAAATAAATCAACGTATTCTTTTTTATGTGTGTTGGCAAAGTTTTGGCCAATTTAATCATCTTAGGCTTATCTTTGCTTGCTATATTGCATTCTTCAACATTTGACTCAGTGTGTTCTATAGTGGGTTTCTTTTCCACATCATTAAAATTGAAAAAGTCCTCTAGGGGTGCTAATCCTCGGGGTATGTTCTTGTCTTTGGACTGCAGCACCTCTATGTCTTCCTTATCTGTTTTCATGTATTCTTCAGTTTTATTTTCAAATTCTTGGTTAAACATGTTTATTTCTACATCTGGGGATGGTTTTTCTTCATCGGGGGGCTCTTTATCTGAACATTTTTCATCGGATTTAGAGTCTGAATCAAGTATTTCAAACTCATTCCTGCAAAGCAAGAAATCCTCTATCTGTTTGTCACCCTCAAAGACCTGCCAATATTTCTCATTATCTGGCACTGCAGGTCTATATTTTGTTTGAATAATGATATGTTTTTCACTAGGAAATTTTTTATATGAACTAGCAGCGCAAGCCAATCCATTTGCAATTATGTTTTGACTCCTGGGAAAAAACACAAGTTCATATTCTACAAACTTTTTCAGAAAATCCATGGCATCATTTCTGTATGCCCTTAATCTAGGATGCTTTGCAATATATTCTACATTCAGTTGTTTGATGACTAATTCGGAGTCTCCTTGAACAACTATTCTCTTAGCTCCTAGTTTTTTTAAGAGATGCAATCCTAGGATGAGAGCCTCATACTCTGCAATGTTGTTTGTACATTTAAAATCTAGCTTGAAGGCATGACTTTAAGCATAATTGCTTTGAGTATTGTGCAACCATACCCCAGCTCCTGCATTCTTCCTAGTGTAAGACCCATCAAAGTTCATTTTCCATAAGGGATTATTCACAAACTTGTTATCATTTTCATCCCTAAAGCTATGTTCTCCCTTATGAAATACTCTGAGGTCTGCACCAAGCTGTGTCATGTTTTGTTCTTTAGGATTTTGATGGAGTTCAGAGTGATGAGTAATTTTCTGTTTGCAATCTTGGTTTTATTCACTCTTATTTTTTGATTCAGCACACTGTTCAAGGGCTTCTCTCTCGTTTTCCTCTATTTCTAGAGCTTCCATTATGTTCGAATTTGTGGCTTCTACTCTCTTATTTGCATTTATGTTTTCTAGCTCTGGCTCATCTATGAATTCATCGTTGTAGAGGATAAAAGAGTCAAGATCTGTGTGGAAAAAGTAGAGAAGTGAATTTTCAGGTTTCTCAGGGCTACTGACCATAAAATTCATGTGTGCCTCCCTATATAGCCTTCTAAGCTGGCTAAAGACAGTTATTGTGGCATCTTGAGTAGCTATATACATCTTGAGTAGCTAACTCAGTGAGAGGAATAGAAATTTTGATTTTGGCTATCTCACTTTCCAAATTGAAAGGAGACTGACTTTTTGAAAGGTTCAATTCTATTTTACGGGCCACTATTTTATTGGAAGAATCAGCTTGCTGATTCTCACTATGTACAATGTTTGAAGCTGTTTTATCAAGAGCATTAGCTGCAATGCTAGTGCTGCTAGTTTCTTGACTAGGTTTATCAGTAGTTTGGATGTATTTTTCTTTGTTTTTTCCAGAACTTTCAGTTGTTGATTTGTTACTTTCAGTAGTCACTTTATGAGTCTTTTCAGGTCTCTTTTTAATGGTGATTTCAGAGGATTTTGTTTTGGGAGTGTCTATGTTCTTCTTGCTTCTGAGATCATATTGTTCTCGGACCTGCATGATGGCATTTTCGAATCCCAACCTATAATCTTCATATTCTAACCCTTCCTCATCCCAATATGAGTATGAGGTCTGATTATCATTTGTAGAAAAGGTGTGATCCTGGTTATCTACTTCCACCATTTTTATGGTAGTTCCCTCTGATTCTTCTATTATTCCCTCATCCTCATCAAGGAAGTTCTCTTGGAATGGAGGTATGACTTGTTGATCAGAGTCCCTTTGTCTATTTGGGGGGTTGTTTCTCCTAAAATTTTGGTTCTGGTTTTTATTTTGGTTTCTATTATGATTGTTGACTTGGATCACCATTTTCTCCATCATTCTTTCCATCCTCTCCATGTTTTTGGCTAGACTATCATATTTGGGATCAGATGAAGAAGCTATGTTGTCATCCCTATAGGTTACCTTCTTTTCAGCCCTCATTCTAGATCTTTTTTCAATCAAGTTTGCTTCTACACTCACTGCTCCTTTCTGCATGTCTTCTAATGTGTCATAATCTCTCTCCCTAAGCTGATAGGCCATATCAGCATCAAAGCCTTTAGGGTATTTCACTAGGGCCATTCCTTGGGGAGGTTTCATGTGTTGTGGAAGAGCGTTGTAGAAACTGTTAAATCTAGTAGAGCAGTCATGGACACTCTCTCCTTGATTTCTCTTGAGATTCTTGTATTCTGCTAAGATTTGGAGAGGTTTTCTTTTGACTTCCCATTTGTTTATAAAATTTTGATGTAAAGAGGGAAGGTCGTGGATTTTATTGGGAGGTAAACCTTTAAACCACTTCTTCACTTCTCCTCCTAAACTCTGGGCAAAGATTCTCATTTTGATAGTTTCATATTCAATTTCCATATAGTCAAAGGCATCTTTCATCCTATCTACATGGTGTTGAGCTGTAGTAGATTATTTCCTAGTGAAATGAGGGAATTTTGACTTATAATCATCGAGTAGTGGAGCCAAAGGTTGTGGTAACACCAAGGGAGCGTACCATGCTGCCATGATAGTGTTTTGTGGAGGTAAAGGATTGGTTTGAGTAGCGGGTATATGGATGACAGAAATTCCAGGACCAGCAACAAACTGTTGAGTTGATTTAGGGTGAGAGAAGCCCAAGTTTTGAATGAAATGAATATCAGGAGGTGTTGATGGAGGGGTTTCTCTATCCCTAATGTGTTGACCACTATGTGGTGGTGAACTTGGAGGCTCTAAGTCAGTCTGAACTACAGCACCGAATGATTGTGTTCTTGGTAGATCACTTGGTAAATCTAAGTCAATTTGAGTGTCTAATAGAGCTGCAAAGTTTTCAGGTGCTGAATTAGCTCTATTAATGTGTCTGGAAATAGTTGATTCTTTAGATGTGAGAGACTTCCTAAGAATGCTATCTGGATTATCAATTATTTCAGGTGGGTTTGGATTAGGATAATCTCTAGTGTGAATCATTCTTGAAGCCAGTATGTTAGGCCCTCAAGACTCAACAAAGAAAGTAAGCCAGATATGACAGTCTTTGAGTGGAAAACCTATCTTCAAACAAAGAAGCTTAATCCTATGTGTTTCTTTGGTATGGATGATGTTGTAATGAAACTGGTCTCCCAGTGGATTCTTGTGAAAACAAAGATAATCAGCAGGCCTATTGATCACCAATGGAGTCTTTTGGTCAGTTAGGAACTGTGGAGTCGCCAGGTGGAGGGTTTAAAGTGTTTCAAGAAGGTTCACAGTCCACCACAGTGATTAAATACCAAATCAAGGCTATTGGTCTTCTTTGAGTTCTTAGAAATGTTTTAAGGGATGTTTTACTCAAAGTTTCCCCAGCGAAGTCGCCATTATGTTGTGGTTCTGTTGAAGCCTAGAAAATATCTGCTTCAAACATCGGGGAAAACCACCCGGTCGGGACCTTAAGGCAGCTCATATGAATTTTGGTAAAGTGAGCATAAGCCTAGGTGGGGCAAGTTCCTTATGTCAAAGGTTAGGTTGGATGGGTGGAAATGAGACTAAACTAACTGAAATAAAACTATCTAATCTAAGCTAAATACTAATAAAGAAATTATAATACTAACCCGGGTGGCTATATGTGAATACAACTTAAGATTGTTCCAATTCAACAATAACCATGAAAATGTATTATTAATCAAATTGAAATGTGCAGAAACAAATAAAGATAACTCTGTTTAAGAAATTAAACAGAGTTATATAAACATATTGCATTCATCATTGTATACCATTTACGTGTAACTATGAAAAATAACGTTTCAATTATACTCAGAAATGATATATAAAAGGAAGCGTTGTTAAAGCAAATATACATATAAATGATAGCAATTTTAAAACGAATATCATAAAACAAAAGAGATCAACAGTGAACAGATAGAAATACCTTGTTCATCTTGAAGAATTTCAAATGCATTATGATACTCTATCCAGTAATTATAATGCAAAACCAAATTCCAAGGTACAGAAATGCAACACTTCAAAGATAATTCCGCATGAAAATCACCAGATGTGATCCTTTTCAAAAATATATAAGACAATGGAGTACAGAAATGCAATCTCCAAGTCCAAAAATATTAAGATCCAGGACCCCTCTCTAAATGCATGAGAGGGGTTTAAATACTACTTAACTAACTCTAAAAATAGTTTATTACAAAAATAAGGATTCGGTTCAATGACCGTCCTTTTCCTAGGCTAAAATACAGTGAAATTAAAACTAAATCTATCTAACTATGAACTTGATCTTTGATCTTGCAAGCATCTAGCATACTTTTGAGAAGATGCGGTTGACCGACTTCTGAATTCAACTGTCCTGAGAAGACAGAGTCGGCAAGCGTAGGAGCAATCTTCTTTGTAGCATTGATAATACAATTGAGTGCACTGTGCTGACTATGTGGCTTTACCAAGTACATCCAGTATGAGTCCCAATTTAATCTTGTTAGCCCTTGAATGGATTTTGCTCTTTCTTCTGCCTTTTGCCTCCATTCTGCTTGTAATTGATTTTCCTGTGGGAGATAACCTAGAACAGTTTCAGAAATCAAGTTAGCTTTGTGTAAATTGTCATTTACACAATCAGTGAGAGTGTTTGCCGCTGTAGATGCCTCCTCTGCTGCCCTTTCTGCTCTTCTGATTTGTGCATCCCAATTACTGAACAGTATTTCTTTGTGGTTTTCATTAATGATGGGTGCACCAGCTTTTCTGCCTTCTTCTGTATTTTGCCATGCTAGATAATCATTGATCTTTTCATTAATCAAATCATAATCATTTTGTAAATCTACGACATGATTTGTGATTTTATCGCTTTCTTGGCACAAAGAATTCCATTGCAATATTTTTTGGCAGAAAACTTCCTCTTGTTGCAGTAGTTGATTGTTCGAAGAGATGGTTTCTGAAATGAATTCTGGAAGCTTAGGATCATCCTTATGCTGTTCTTGGATTTCTTGAAGTTGTTGTTGTAACTCTTCAAGTTTTAATTATGCTTCCTGATTGGCCTGTACCTGTTGCAATTGCTGTTGCAGAGCCTTTATATGTTCTTCTTTTTCATCCAACAAAAGTTGTATCTCAACTGCTTTATCAATTGTTGCGAGAAGCATAAGCACGACTGACACGAGATAATTTAAATGGTGTAAAATGAGCTGTGGCAGGGATCTTTCTGAAAACATCTACTTGTTCTCTTTCAACTGTAATTACACTTTCAATTTTTCTCTTTTTCCTTTGTCTCTTTACTCTTTGCTTTGTATTTTGAGTTGTAAAATACATCTAGAGGAGGAATACCTCTACATTAAGTACAATTGGGAGGGAAATTATGATTGGAGGCCTTTCTTATTCTTTCTTACGATTTGTCTTTGCTTGTTCCTGCATTCAAAACTTTGGTTGTTTGGACAGGGGTCTGTACATTCTGTCCCTCTACATTAATCAATTGATTAAATGTTTCCCATTCTTTATCTAACTCCATGGTGACTGGCTGTTGCTGTACATTGGGTGAAGGAGGATTTGTTTGTTGAGAAATCAAAATTTTCTGTTGAGCGAGCTCTTTAGATTGTGCAGAATATTTGATGGATTCTTCCATTTTATCTTCCATTTCTTTGGATGTATTGGAGTGTTCGGAATCTCTGTCAGATTTTGATTTGGATTTACCTGTGCTTGAACTGCTGTTAAGACTAACACTCGGAGTTTGCTCCTTTGCAGGCTCTATGCGTAGATTATCCAAAGGAATAGGAATTAGTCTCCTTTCTCTGTACAACTTGAATTCCTAAAAATCCCCTGGAGATAGCTGCTCTCTAGCTGAATTCAAAACCTCTTTAAATGAATTTCTTGCCTGGAACATATCATCAAAAAGATCTTGCTCTGCGACAAATTCCTTTACTTTGATTGCATTGGTAAAATTCTTAACAATATATAAGAATATCATTTTGGTCAAATAACCTTCTTGAGAATTTGAACAGCTGTAGGCATGTAATATTGCCTATCTCTTGAAATGCATGACCAATATCCAACAGTGAAAATGTTCCACATTTTATGGGAAATTGTGGCCAAATACCCTTTTTCTTGTCTTTTAAATCTTTTGTCATACCTCCCTGGCCACAGGTCTAATAAGCAATTTCCCGGGCTACAAGTCTATCTGGAACATATAAGGGTAAAACATGGGGAGAAGCATAACTTCCAAAAACCCTAATATAGGTGAACAATTCCTCCCCAAACCATCTTGCGACGGGGAGAATATCAACCTCTGTTTCTGAGGATAACCTCGGGGCATCCTTATTATACAATGTTTTGTACAATGGTAGCATGATTCCATGACAAATTTGGTAAAAATGGGGAACAAATTTAGATTCCCACAGTTCTTTATGGTACACATGAATGGGCAAAGGGTCTTGGATAGTCCATTTCCAGCCCATTACAGGGAATTTAGAGACATAGCAGATGGTGTCCATGACATAAGCAGATAAATAAAAAGGCGGATAAACCCGCTGGGAAACATTTCGTTTGGTCCGGTATTGAAAAATAGCAGTGGTCATAGTATCAGATAGGATTTTGGCCCAGTCTACAATTGTAGAATTAACGACCGCATTCAACAAAGGAAGCCATTCGGGTAAAATCATATTTATGTCAGGCTTTCCAAAAAGCCTGCATAACATGGCAGCAGTAAAACAATAAGGAGAGGTAAGCGAACCCGTGTTGTACATACCTTGTTTGTTTTTCTTCAATGGTTCACTTCTTTTAGTCCAATCCTTTGTGCATTCTGCCAAATTCGCGTGTTCTCTGGCAAAATCTTCCATGAATTTTTTGTTGTAAGTCGCCTGTGGTTCTGGCAGCTTATACATTAATCTCACATCTTCTATGGTAAATGACCCAATTAGCTCTTCAGATGGAGTCTTGAATTGCCTGTCTGAAATATCAGTGCTGTCCAGGACCCATCTCACCATGTATGTGTATGGGAGAATCCTTGGCCTTGCTGCTATTCTATGCAAAAATTAGCAATCCAAGTCTCTAAGATTTGCTTCAGACGAATCTTTGGAACCTGCTGTAGCTACAACTTTTATCACCACAGGGTTTTCATCTTCTAACAGATTGTACATTCCTTCCCAAGTGGATATGCCGGCATCCTTGTTACAGGCGGTGTCTACGTATAGCGAAGCCATTTCTTTGTTCTCAGAATTTGAGCTCTTCTCCTTCTTACCCATAGTGTATATCAAAAGCTTTGTATAGTAATTCGCTCCTTCGTGCCTGCGTTTTACGAATAAATGAGAGTAATGATATTAGAAAGGTGATGAGACTGTTTTGAATATGAACGCGGATGAAATATAATATTTTAATTGTGAAACGACTCTCACTCTAAATACAATCTCATTTCACATTAATAATCAATCCAATCATTTAATATAATCATTAAAGCGCATAACGGATTTGACATATGGAAAGATTGCCTTGGGATAGCGCGCCTACATGAATCTGCGACATTGTGATCTGCTATTTGCTGCGCAATATCACAATATCGCAATGTCGCAATATCGCAATATGAAGTCATCACAGTTATAAATAAATAAATAAATAGCGCAAAAACGGGAATTGTGCAATAGCGCAAAGCGCATATCGCAAAAATCACAAAAGGGCATATCGCGAAATCACATGATCGCATATTTGAAAAGAGCGCATAACGCAAAATTGCAAAAGCGCATGTTTGAAAAGAGCGCAAAAGATATTCATTAACCAATTCTGTTTTCTGCGCTATGCGATCTGCGACCAATGCATTTTATCAAAGGTATATATTATTTATGGATGCGCTATCTTGTTCAAAGAGCAGTTTTATTAAAATCTATCATAAACTTAAGATTTTCGCAATATTCTTTCAAAGGGATTTTTATAGGTTTATGATAGAAAGTTTTATTTTCTAAGGCAAACAAATCCTAATTGTTTTTTGGATTTTTAACTAAGGGTCCCCATTTTATTTAGTATTATTACTAAAATAAAAAGGGGGGTTGTTGCTAGCCACAACAGGTTCCTATGATTTGCAGATTTGGTAATACCAAATGATAAGACAACATCAAACCACTTTGGGATCTCAGGATCTAGCCCTCCTGGATCCAAAGAGGGATATCTCTATAAATGTAAAGAATAATATATCTTTGAAGTTCAATTTAAGGTATTAGGCTAGTTATAGGGCACAAGGGTTGTTGTTTTGTTTTGTTGTTTGGTTGGGAAACATGAAAGAATGGTTCAATACAAGGTAAAGTAGTGAATGAAGAAGAATTTTAACAATGGGGAGATAATTCAAAGAAAACACAAGTCCATTGGGAAATGGGGTCATAAAAAGGGTTTATTTGCAATTCTATATCCAAGGCTTTCAAATGGGCTAGTCATCTAAATCAGAGGATCTTTTAAGATGATAGTAATGGGATGAAATGATAAGGGAATGAAGGTGAATGACAAGGAAACCTTCCAAGGTGACCACTTAGGAGAAAATATAGGGACGGGGCATGCCTTAACCGTCTATGATCAAACTCCTAATGAGGCTAACTCTTCAGATAATAGAAAACATTCAAGATGGACACAAAGTGAAGCCTAAGATCAGAGAAATACTTTTAACCTTCTCTGCTTTTGACATTCAACTTAATGGATCTTATAAAGGCAAACTTTGGAAAAAGACCCTAGTGAGACAGAACTAACTCTAATCTCCCAGTTTCCCAATTCTTTCAGTTAAAACCAGACAAGAACATCTAAAAACAAACTCTAAATTCATACATCAGCAAGCATGGATAAACCCACTACTATACTGGTTAAATTATCTTGAATTTGTTCTTAGATTACACACTTAGCAGAAAACATCAAAGATAAAAAGAGCAGGTAGCATTAGGGTACTTTGCAGTAGTATATCCTAAGCTAGATTACTGATTCTTATCAAAGAAATGAAATGTGATGCATAACAGAGCGGAAAACAATAAAAGATAGAACACTTCACCACTGATTTAGATCAGGATCCAATGAACATGCTTGTCATATTAGAAGAGAAAAACTAGTCCCATACATCATTTTCCAACAGCTTGATATCAGTCTAAAATCATCTCCCAACCTATTTTTACAACTAATACATAGAACTCTATCTCAATGAAACAGCTTACAATCCACGGTTAACCAACATTTACAATGTATTTCTAAAGAGTTCTTATAGTTGAAAGAGTGGCAGTAGAGGTAGATAGAACTTAAATGCATCATTAAAACAGAGGGAGAAGTGTTCTTACAGCCCATTCTATCTTAATATCCCTGTATTGACTTTTAGTACTCTTTGGATGAACTAGGGGTCTTTGACATGCTGATAATTACTTCAGAGGTATGTTTCTAAGGTACTTTCTAGCTGTTTTGTACTATGTTCGTATTCTGGGACAAGTAAGGCAGATAAATGACTTTTAGACCTTCCATACTTTGTAACTAATGCTCTGGAAATCTTAGGACTTCTGTCAGGGTGATAATCTTCTCAGGAACTTGATGGAGAATAAAAAACATTATGGGAAAGAACATTCTTTTGATTTGAAAATGCTGAGATGGCTTTTTTCATGTGTTTTTAGGCTTTATTAGGCCTTTTGGATTATTTTAAGGTCTTCAATTTGTGTTTATGTCCTTTAAACACTGTATTACAGCATTTATCTTTAACAACAGGAATTTAATCCCTTTAATTTGTCACTGATACACTTTGCCACTTCCTTTCTGATCTGTCTGGTGACTGAATAGGTTTTAATGGTGCTAGAGGGTTTGAAACAGAGTTTAACTCTGATCTTTTAATGAAAACCTGCCTTAAAACCTCTCCAGTGGTCTTCGGCTCTGAAAAAAGGCGTTTCTGCACTTTAGATTTCCCTGTCTGTGATTATGAAACAGAGAGTGATTTTCGCTACCTGTAACCCTGCAAAAATACAATAAACCTGTTATAAAATCCTTTGGGAGTGGGAGGGATTCTATGAAGGACTGAGGGAATGGAGAGTAGCTGTGAAAATGGTGGATGCAACGAAGGAAAACCGTGAAAATCATGGCGAAATGGAAGAAAACTAGCCTGATGAAAGTCTGGGGCATTAGGCATTCTGGACCGTCGGATTAGAATAATCCCCAGCGATCTACAATCGAGATTAATTAATGAAGTCATTTGGAGGGTGTATGAATGGGAGATGAGATTATATGAGGGCCGTTGGATTGAAATGATATATGGCAGAGATCAGGGGATGTAGTTGTTCGAGGGTATAGGTGAATGGGAGAGGGATGACGGTGAGGTCAGATCCGAACCGTTAGATCAGATTGATGGATGGCTAAGATTAAACATAAAATTTCATTGTGGAGGGCAGTAAGCGGAAAACCAGAATGGTTTTCGCGTGAGGTTGAGGGTGGTAAATGGTATTCAAGAAATTCACGCGATTCCACTCATCATGCAGCACGTGGAAAAACAAAACCGCCTGTATCGCGTAATTTTAAAACTTTAATGCCCAGACACAAAAAAATGCAATATGTCACTTCAGCAGTCGAATCTGGTGATTTTGATCGAACGGTGTGGAGAAAACCTAATGGGGAAAGATGCATGGGGCGGAGGTTAAATCATCAGGTTGATTGTGGGTCGTTAGATCTTATGTATGGATGGCCACGATCTACTGTCAGCGCGGAGGTATAGAAAATTAAATGAACAGGGGTATGAAAGGAAATGCACCCGATTGCTTGAAGGTCATTGATCTTGTGGAGATCGATGGTTCAGGTTAACCGAAAACATTTCTGGAGGAGATGATAAAAAAAAGGGAAAAAACGCATTTTGATCGGGTTTTTGGGTTTATTAAGCACCTTTTCCCAAGGTTTCGGGTTCCATGGAGGAGGGGTTAGGGAAAATAAGCCCTCGGGGGCTTAGCCTTCAATGGAGCGGAAAAAACGTTTTTTATGCATTTTAAAATGATTTTTGGGGGTTTTCGCGCCCGGTTGTGGAGCTAAGGGCTTATGAAGAAAGGGGCTGAGCTGTATAAGCCCTCAAGGGCTTATGGCTGTCATAGTGTAAAAAGAGGGCTTTTAGGCCAAAAATAGTTCTTTTTTAAGCCAAATGGGAGGTTCTGGTAAATGTAAAGAGGCATCTTTAAACCAAAGGAAGGGAGCCATAAGGTTTTAAAAGGGAAATTTGATGATTCAGAGGGCTAATGAGGGGATTTTGGAGGAATTTTGAAAGGGGGAACAGTGATGAAAATGGAGATTTTGTGGGGATGACATAGGACAAATGGAGGCCTTTTTTAGAGCATTTTCTTTACAAAACAGTGAGGCTTTCCAGTGGAAACAACAGTGAAGATTTTTCAAAGGGCATAGGACACACAAAGGCTTCAAGGATGATATATTTTCAAGGAAAATGTCTCTCTAGAAGGTTTAGAAACATTTTTAGCCACCTGTTTTCTATGTCAAAAATTTATAGGTGGCTAACAGGTACAACGCAGTATTTTCTTCCAGCAGCTCTCCAGTTACGAAGTGCTACTTTGGCATCTTTACAAGGTCATTCTAAGCCACCTCTTTGGCTAGATTACCTCATATTTTGTACATTGTTGTAACTGAATCTTCTCCTATGAATAAAATGGCTCAGTTATTCTGTCCATATCTATGTTGATCATAAAATTACATGTACATTTTCTGTGTTACAAATATTGTGTTTGGTACCAATGCATTATTTCATTTTTGGATATTACATTAGTCATTCTTTTTTTAAGTTTCTTTTCTATGTATGACACAATTGAATCCTTTTTTTTAAGAGGTCTCAATTTATCACTACCATATGATATAATAATTTAGAAAGGTTAAGTTTCATGTTTATGAATATGGAATTACACAACCCCAATATAGATTATGATTCTCCAAAACTTGCAATGGTAACAAATGAAATTTATAATTGAATTATTCTCAAAAGTTATTTTGAGTAGGATTTTGCATTTTCAATTAGCACATGTAGATAATGATTTTTTGGAGTTTTGGAAAGTGAATTATTAGGTCTTTAAAAGAGAATGATGAATTAAGTTGTATAAAAATCTCCTTTTAGTCAAGAAGTTAAGAAGGGAGAAACCTTTTATTGAAAGAATTGATACTTGTTTTGTAAAATTCCCAGAACACCCCAAAATGGAATAAGGGGGCCTATGGGTATTTGTGAGTTTGTGCTTGAAACTCATTCAAGTCAAATGGTGTCTTCAAGACAAAAGTGAATTGTAAATTTAACTACTTGAAATCAAAAAAGATTGTAATCGCACTTTAGGGTGCATGATCAGTAGTACCTAGTACCCTAAGGTGACAAAAAAAATCAGGCAAATGTGATTAAGGGACCAAGTACAAGTGAGCGAGTAAAAGTGAGAAAGTGAGTGTGTCAAGTGAAAATAGGTAAAGGTAGAAAGCATCTACTAAATGCCCCTGAGGAAATTAAATATTTTCAAGAGTGTAACCATGAATTGCACAATAAAATTAAAGTAATTGAATGGAAATTACAATAAAGTCAAACCATGATTAATCAAATGTCTCACACAACCACCAAATATCTTCAAAGATGAATATATATGAAAGAAAAATTGATTGATGCACTCTAGATAAAATTGAGGAAAAATCAAGATCAACTTGATGATATGAATGATGAAATATCTACACCAAAGTTAGATGCAAATTTTGACACAAAATATCTCATCCAAATAGTGAATGCAATTGGTGAAACAAACAAACTCATCTATCATATTGATGAAAGTTGTGACACAATGAAGCTACTAAAAAAAATTGATGTAACAAATTGTATTAAATACCATATTCAAAATTTTCATGTCACATGTGATACAACTGAATTAATAACAAAATTTTCCGATAGAACCTATGATATAATATAGGTGATTAATGCTTAGTGTGATATAGACAACTTGATGGAATCAATGAATGGAGCACAAAATAAAAACAATAATAGTAGCAAAAGAAATTTTAAAGAAGACAAAGAATAAGAAAATGGTCTTTCCAAGATGGTTGTTAGAACTTGGGAAGAAACCTCATTAATAAAAAAATGGTATGGATTGGGCTACACCAAAGGTAACAACTTTTGTATTTCAGGTTACTTCAAACAAATTTAGTTTGTGAGTGCAATATTTCTTGATTAGGTTAAGATTATTGATAAAAAGTGTTGACAAATGTGCCTCTTGGCACGCTTTAGCCCCTTTGCAGCTTGTGCACAGTTATTTATGTGGTCCACTTCTTGTTGTTTCTTTCTCTGGCTGCAAGTACTTCTTAACTTTCATTAATGATTTTTCCAGACACACTTGGGTATACTTCTTAAAACTCAAGAGTGAAGTTTTTAACATGCTCTTGGCCTTTAAGGCCTTTTTTGAGAAACAATATGGACATCACATTCTTAAGTTAAGAAATGACAATGGAGGAGAATGTGTTAACAACAAATTTATCCACTTTTTCACTAAGCATGGCATTCAATTGAAACATACTTTTCCATATACTCCACAACAAAATGGTGTAGCTGAAAGGAAGAATCACACTCTAAAAGAAATGGCTAATTGTATGCTTCAATCTAAAGGAATTAGTCTTAATTTTTGGGCAGAAGCAATTAACTGTGCAAATTACATAGAAAATTGCACTCCTACTAAGGTTTTAAGGAATATAACTCTAAAAGAAGCCTAGAGCTCAATCAAACCAAATGTAAGTCACTTTCATGTTTTTGGAACTAAATCTTGGGCCCATATTCCAGATGCGAAACATAAAGCCTTAGAACCTAAGAGTGAAAAATGCACTTTTGTTGGATATTATGAAGATGTCAAAGGATATAGACTTCTTCAACCAAAATCAAAAAATTTAATCATTAGAAGAGATGTAAAATTTGATAAAAATATATGGGCGTGCCAGCCTAGTTCGGCGAGTGTGCCACCTTTGGCATGCGAGCCTGATTCAACATATGTTCCACCTCTCTCTATCTCTTATATTTTTTACAACATTCCTTATAGTTCAGATGATGACAGTGAGGATGACAATCCTCCTCCACCTCCTCAAGATATCCCTTTAGCTCCACAACTTTCAAGATGGGTCCGCTCTACTTGGGATGCAGAAAATTCTCTTGTAGGTGACCCTGCAGATCAATGTCGTACATGTTCTCAGTTCGAAAGAGCCTCTTCCTTGTTGACTCAAGTTCCAAAAAATCATGAGACAGACACCTTTGAAGAAGCTTCAGGTCATCCAGATTGGGATGAAGCTATGAATGAAGAATATCGTTCCTTATTAGCAAACGATACTTGGGATCTTGTTCATCTTCCAAAGAGAAGAAAACTTGTCAGATGCAAATGGGTTTACAAAACAAAATTTGGACTAGATGGAAAAGTGGATAAACATAAAGCTTGTCTTGTTGCTAAAGGATCTTCACAAGTTGAAGGCATTGAATATACTGAAACCTTCTCCCATGTTTCTAAAATGAATTATATCCACCTTGTTAAATGGGAATTCCATCAGATGGATGTTAAATCCACCTTCTTACATGGAGATTTTCATGAAGAAATATACATGGAACAACCCCCTGGCTTTATCCAAAATGGCTCTAGCCTTTTTTTTCACCTTAGGAAGTCTCTCTATGGTCTCAAACAAGCTCCTCGGCCTTGGTATGCCAAAATGGATAGCTTTCTCTTAGATAATGCCTTTTCTAGGTGTCATTCTAACAACGTTGTCTACACCAAGAAAGTGGGTAAGTCCTTCATCATCCTTGTTCTTTATGTTGATGATCTTATCCTTACTGGTAGTGATCCCAACCATATAAACCATGTGAATTATAGCCTCTAAAAGAAGTTTGAAATGATAGACTTATGACACTTGCATTATTTCCTTGGTCTTCAAGTATTGCAATCCAAAGAAGGTATTACCCTTTCTCAGTCCAGGTATGCCTGTGATCTTCTACGCCACTTTCACATGGAATACTGTAAGCCAGCCCCTTCTCCCTTTCATTCTCACATCAAGCTTTCAGTCACTTGTACTACCCCTGAAGTTGATGCTACCTTATACCATCAACTTCTTGGTAAACTTTTGTATCTAACCCATTCCCGTCCTGACCTTTCCTTTTTCGTTGGTATTATTTCTCGGTTTATGCACCAACCTCATGAAATTCAATGGAAAATAGCTAAAAGAATACTTTGATATATTCGAGGTACAGTTCAGTTCGGATCATTACAGTGTAGGAGCATCTCCATTGTTGATTGTTTGATTCTAATTGGGTTGGTGACCCTGATGATCGAAATTCTACTGCACGTTATGTATTCACTCTTGGTTCAGGACCTATTACTTGGTCCTGTAAGAAACGAAGTGCCATGTTTCTTTATTCGGCAGAAGCAGAGTATCGTGGTGCAGTTGAAGCCAGCAATGAAGCCCTATGGCTTTGTCAGATCTTGATCGAATTTGGTCTTCATCAGCAGCATCCAACTACACTTTGGTGTGATAATCAGAGTGCCATTCGGCTATGCAAAGATCTAGTTCAGCATCAGTGTATGAAACACATTGAGCTTCAAAGTGCCATTCGGCTATATCTAGAAGGTTAATTGATGTATTATAAATTCACATTTTGAGATCAATACAGAATAACATATGGGATTTAGGACTTTTCAACCACATGCTTGTCTTGTCTCACTCTTACCAATCTACATGATCAACTATATTTAACATCATTAAATGTGTTCAACCATGGTTAACACATGCTCACCCTTGGTTAACCTTAATTAACCATGGTCAACCATATTCAACTATAGTATTCCTTGGGAAACCATAGTTAAACATGGTCACTTTTCATTAACTATAATCTACCATGGTTATACAGTTAACCATGGTCAACATGGTCTTCCTTAGTTGACTATGGTATGCTTTAATCAACCATTGTCAACCATATTCGACCATGGTTATTCATATGCAATCTTAAGAAACTATAGTAAACCATGGTCAATCATAATTAATGAGGGAAATATGGTAATCATTATCAAATATTGTCAACTATGGTCTCCTATAGTCTTTTATGCACAGCCATAGGTAGTCATATCCAACCATGGTCAACACATGCTCAAATATGGGCATACATAGTCTACATGGTCAAACATGTTTAAACATGCTCAACCATGGTAAACATGATCAAAGATCAACTATAGTCAAATATGGTCACCCTTGGATAACCATAATTAACTATGGTCATACTTACTCAACCATAGTCAACCTTATGCAACCATATTTAATCATGGTTAATTATAGACAATCATGGTTAGCATGGGTAATATGGTCACCTTTGTCAAATGTTGTCAACCATGGTCAACATAGTCAACTACAATCTTTCATGGGAAATTATAATCAACCATAGTCAAACATTGTTAACCATATTAACCCATAGTTATTCATATGTGTACCATGATAAACCAAGATGAACCATATGCTGGCCATATTCAACGATAGTCAACTAGAGTTTACCATGATCAACCATGGTCATAAAATTCAACCATGTTCAATCATGGATAACCATGTGTACCCGTTATTTACATGGTTAATAAGGTCAACATAGTCAATTGTACTCAACTATGGTGAATATTGTCAACAATAGTCAACTATACGAAACTATAGTCAAACATAGTTAGCTATAGTGTTTCATAGTTAGTTATACTCAACCATGGTCAACCAAAGTCTTTCTTACCCAATTATAGTTAAATGTGGATAACAATGGGCGACTATATTCAACCATGGTTACCCATAGTCAACCATATGTTAACCATTGTCAACCAAGTTTAACCATAGTTAATTATAGTTAAATTTAGTCAACTGTCATTGACCATATTCAATCGTAGTCAACAAGGTCAACAATAGTAAACCATGAGTCTAATATGGTTAACCCTGATTAGTTTTACATATCATCCTTGTGTGTGTCAAACATCAACTAACAACAATCATATAAGGAGAAGTAATTGATATACACCTATCAACATCATTTTCCATTCTTATAAAATACAAATGATATTGATCAATATATGTTAACCCCTTTTATTAATTCAGTTTTATTGATGTGGTTGTTATTAGTTCATTAGAAAAAAATATACCAATTCACAATTAAAAGGTAAACATTAAAAACTATAAAAACAAACAAAAACACACTTTAGGAAAATATAATTAAACAATGCCAAGCTTAAATGAGATAAACTTATATATGATAACATTTATGACAAAGTCTCATCTTGAATGGGAAATAAAAAATGATACGTTGTTCATGGATATGAAGAACTAGTTAAACTAATTTTAACTCAAATAATAAACTGATTTATTCCATGCTAGTTCTACTCCTACTGTTCAAGTACAAGTAAATGACTAAAGTGAAAATATACATAGAATCTCTTTCAATATCATATTTTACAATCTTTTTATTCTCTTAAATACTAGGTAAGAAAAATGTCTCGCCATTCTTCTTTATGTATCTATGTTATTCTTGAAGTTGAAAAAACAATTTCAAAATGGATAAATTCTCATTATTATTGTTATTATTTTGTTGGTCTAACCCACAAGGATTTGAACTTTGAATTTCATGCTTTACATATTACTTCATAACAAGGTGATCACCTATTGAGCGACACCCCGTGAACTATTATTATTATTATTATTAGTATTAGTATTAGTATTAGTAACATTATAGAAATTTAGGAATTTAGTAAAATAATTGTCGGTGGAATATAGTTTTGCATTATTTAAATTAGCGACACCCCGTGAACTATTATTATTGTCATTATTAGTATTAGTATTAGTAACATTATAGAAATTTAGGAATTTAGTAAAATAATTGTCGGTGGAATATAGTTTTGCATTATTTAAATTAGCTTTATTATATAAAATAAATGGTTGGTAAATAGGGGTTGAATTTGGCATGTATTTAGTAATATTTTCCTTTTTTAACCTTCAAATAATGAACCTTTTAAAATTTTCACATCACTAATGATGGTGACTTAAGTTTTCAAACCATCAATTTGATGGGTGACTTATATATATATAACAAAGAAGTAAGTTATTTTTGTTGGTTGAGACTCCAAGATAAGTATCACACTCTGTAACACCCACAATACTAAGACTTTAAGATAAGACTTCAAGACAAGCATAGATTCATTCATAGTGGATCTTTGGTCTTACTAGAAAAAACTTGTCTCTATCTTTAGCCACACCATGTGATCATACATTATACACACTTATTCATAAATCATGGACATCGAAGCTTAAAGCTTAAAGGTTAAGACTCACATGACATGTCCACACCATGGGCCATTGGTATTCTATATTAAACACCGACTCACTTTTCTTGTTTATATAGGTGAAAAAATGGTTTTTCGTTTTATCTTGAGAGTTTTATGCAGTTTCTTTAGTGTTGGAACATTAGTGATATATCTCAGTTTTTATAAAATGGGTTTGTTTATTAGTTTGATTAGAAAAATATATATATATATTTTGTGGTTGGATATGGAAATCTCAAATGTGTGGTTAGCAAGGCTATGATGTTTTCGATACATTTGCACTTGAATCTAAACACAATTTGGTTTGTGCATTTTAGGTGTTAGCCTAGTAGTGAGAAGAGTATGAATTTGTTCAAAATACATACCCACATATTATTATTGCTTGAAATCTTAGAATCCTCCCAAATTCTTATTTAAAAGTGGCTTCAAACATGTATTATTATTTATAAGGTCCTCCTTAAGTCCAACTAATCAAATTGAAATCTAAGATTGTTTGTTCCTCTTCAAAATACATTATAATGAATGTGTTCAAAATACATTATATTCATTATAATGAATGTATTCATTTAATCAATTTAATTAAAAGGTTAAAAAAAGATAACTACTTTGAAAATAAATTTCAACTTTTGATGTGTGTATATTAAAATGAATATTACAAAAAATTCAATAGAAATTAAATCTCTACCATCCACCTAATAATTACTTATAATTAAATTAAAATTTTAAAAAACCTTTATTAAAATATACTTTATCAAACTTTAAATAAACAAATCAATTCAATGTCCCAAAAACAAACCTTCAAAATACTTTCAACCAATAAAATTAATAATTACAAAATTTCCAACTCAATTTTAAACCAACCTAATTAAAAAACACAATTGCTACAAATGCAACTTTACCAAAACCATTGCTGTGAAAGCTCAGTTTTATTCTCTGAACCTCGACACACGTGCACATAGCAACCTTAGGCTGACCATTTATGAGAATCCAACACCAACTTTCAATATAATAAGTGTTCACATATGAAATCACTGTCTGAGACGTATACCCATACCAAAAAGTCTGCAATGTGAATAAATTTCAATCTCATTTTGTGATTTCAGAACAACTTTATACTTTTTTTTATATATTCATGAAGAAAGCAGATGGAAAGCGAGAAGGAACACTAGAGTTGCTGACCCTCCATAATTTTCTTTCCTTATTATTAAATGGAGATGGGTCTTTGGTATTTGAGCTCCTACCGCGCCGATACCCCATTAAATGTCACTTGCTATTTTGGCACTTCCTAAACTTTTGGTTCTATCTATCTTTGAAACTAAAGCGACATGCATTAAAGGTTGAAATTCCAAATTCAATGGGTCACTAAAACGACATGCTTCAAAGGTTGCAATTTCAAATTTTTTAATAATCATTTGAATAGTGTGACTATTTATTTGTTATCTGTTTCGTGTTCTATTTTTTATTTTTATTTCGAATTTAATAATATAATTTAGTGAGTTTATAAATTTTAATCATTTAAAAAATATATAAATAAATTTGATTTAGAAATAAATGAATATAAATTTCATTGAAAAAATGTAGAAATTTAAATTATACAAATGAATTTTATTATATCTTTACAAAATTTCAACAAAGTAAATTAAAAAATATACTCAATTAAAAATCAAAACATTAAAAAAAAAATTAAAATACTTTTTTGAAAATGTTATTTATATAAACTGTAAAGTTATAAAATGAATTTTGTAAGCCATCATTCCATACATTTGATATCAACCTTTCATTCAAATTTTAATGACATGCATTTGCATTTACCAAATACTTAAAATGAACAAATTTTACAACACAAGGTGGTGTTACACGGAAAACACAAAGTATTATATATTGATTATAGTGTCTTTTAATGATGAAATAAATACCTTCTAATTTGTAACATATTTTTTAAGTATATGTAAATAAAGTTACAAGTTATATATATATATATATATATATATATATATATATATATATATATATATATATATATATATATATATATAGAAAGAATGTTAGTTTTTTTGTTACAACATGTGGTGTTAATGGTGTCACGATCTAAGGGGCTCTGCGTGGCTATAAGGTGTGCTTGACGCATTGTGACCCTTAGAGTGTGCAACACTGACATGTTTTGCAACTGCCTAGTGTAGCACACCGTTAATCCACAAAGACTACACTTCACAATATGTAATTCTTGTTAGCTTCTATATTATTATATTGTGGAATCATCAATATAGAAAAGTAATCATATTGTAGCATAAAACATCGACACATAATCATACACATGTACACAAGATTTATATGGGAATGGCCCACCAACCATCTTCTTTTACATAGAATCACAAATTACATCAAACCTAAGACAATGGCTAGCTCTCCACAAAGTGCATTGCAGAAACCATAAAACAATAAATAAAAAACCTACCACCCAATTTCCATCCTATGTGGGACCCTTTCACCTCACCTCAACCTTACTTTGGTCCATCTTCCTTCTTGCTTGAGGGTCTACCCTACCGGAAACCCACCCAAGCTTCCTTGCTCGTGCTCAGCTTCAACTTCCCTTCTTTGCACTTATGTTTTACTCATCTTGTGATCTAATTTGTGTGTCCTCATCCATCATGCACATCCTCTATTTATATGAGACTTTACCCTTTCAGTTCGACTTTCCTCAATTGGGTTGGCTTGTTCTATGAGCGACTCCTCCGCAAAATAACATTGGTCCTCGACGACCTCCATTGTTTAGCTCTTTCCATGATTGTCTACCCATCGTTCTATCAACCTCACCTTCTCCTATCGTGTTTGGTCCCATGAAAATTGCGCTAACTCATTCCAAATCGACTTGGCGTTGGGACCACAATCTTAGGCTACTCCACTAAATCCGAAGTAAATCACTAGATACCTATATTTGGTTTTTAATTGCTCTAGCTCCGGGTGCTGAATACAAGCCCTTCGTGACTTGGAGTTGTAACCTTGGTCTTAATTCACCTCTCTAATGTATCTAGAGTCTAGGATATTTTCTAATCAAGAAAACTCGATTCACATCCAGATTATTAGATGCTCGAATTACTTTTCATTTACCTTTTAGTTTGGAACCTTGAACAAAACAAAACTTTTCTTTTAGTTAGCCTCATCAAATTTGAAATCTAGGTCAAATAGCCAAAAAAATTAACTCTTCACACTCCTAGATGGTTGGATAGCTGGAATACACCAGTTACACCTTTTTTATCTGAAACAGGACCCACAATTTCCCACACCATTTTCTGGATCAGTTGCCACTTTACTTTCCAAGTCATCTTATATGACTAAACCAAGCCTTCCACAAGTCTTGATGGTGATATGTACTTTCCATGTATCACTTTCCAATCATCGAGTTAGTCGGCAAAAAATGTCATTTCTTCCTGCCATGTGTCATTAGCTATTTTTGCCAAATCATTACCTCCACCGTATGTTTTCCATGCCACTACCAATTGTTATCCACATCACACTTCCACTTGTCCATTATCTAAGTTCCACTCGCTGGCTAAGACAAATATTTGAAATATGGGTACTTTGCTACGTGGTCACTTTGGTGCACCAATAGATGTTCGAATGCCTGAATGAGAAAATAAATTGGATTAAATTTGGTATCTTCTTAACTTTGTTTAGTGTTAACTTTGTTGAGATTCAACAAGATGACGAGCTTCGTGAAAAGAGTTGCCTTCACTAAGTGGGCCCGCAGACTATTTTTGGTGCAAGACTATTTTTAGACTATGTCTATTTTTAGACATGGTGATCATATTTCACAAGTTGCAGGATGATATTTGTGGATGGTTGATCAAGTTGGAAAAATAGATGGAATTCTATTTTTAGAATATTTGGCGAAGTCTATTTATAGATCGTTGATCTAAAAATAGATGCATGTCGATTATTATTAGCTTTTAATAATAATCAAAACAGCAACTTATTCTCTTGGAGCACTTTGTTTTAGTGCACAGATTTTGAAAATCAGTGGACTAAGGGAATTACGCAATTCCCAAGGTTTTACTAGAGCTAATGCATGGAGGACTCAATTAGAACTCAAGTGGCAGAGTTATGACACAGTTGGAAGAAGTAGTTATGGAGTTGTATTCAGTTTAACTTAGTTAGACTCAGTTGAGCTAGTTGTATCTAGTCTAACTGAATGATACACTAGTGAGAGGGAGTGAATTAATTTTAGTTAATTACCGGTAAATAAGCACCGTATTAATCAACCGAACAGTCACAATGCTTAACTACAATGGCATGAAATAAGTGAGAGATAGGTGAAATGGCAAGATAGACTATCTGTTGTGACTATAGTGATGCATTGATTGCATCACACACTCAGTGGAGATGCCAATGAGGATTTCGCAGTCAAGGATGGAGTAATTCTAATTCATTCGAAGCCATTCTTTAGTAGAGATTGTGCAGTGGACGCAAGCTAGCAGGAGGCAGAGATCAGTGCATGGATTTGCAAGATTGGTCCTGATTAGTGTATGACAATTGTACTATACTAAGGGCTTGTGATGAGATTTGTATGTTTGTATGAGATTTTCATATGATCTCCATGTTACATAATATATAGTTTGGGTTTTAAACTGTAGGCTTTCCGGTTAAAACAACCGTGTTATGTGCGATTATTTTTATTTATGCTATATATGTGTGTGTGTATCTTCCTACAAAAGATTAACAAGTGGAATGATTCAGTATCTTGCATAAAGTTAAATAGTGTGAGATCAGGTGAATCTAGGACATATGCATGCTTAGTGCATATAATTTCTACATGGTATCAAAGCATTGTTGATTGAAGATTGCAATTGTAAAGTGAGTTTGTGCTGGTGGACAATTCGAATTTGCTACAGAAGATTCTTGGTGCAGAAGTTGAGTATACATTGAAATGGCTTTCAATGGGTTGTGATTGGAGTATGCCCTTGATGGGAGCTCTAATTACATAGCCTGGGAGGACAGGATGGAGGTAGTGCTGGAGGATAATGGACTGAAGGAGTTCATCGATAGCGATGTTCCTAAGCCAGGATCTAGCGATGCTGCATTACTTGACGCATGGAAAAAGAAGATAGAAAAGATGAGAAGGATTCTATTGGAAGGTGTGAAGGACCATATTGTGTCTAGCCTACACGGGAAAGCCACTCCATTTTTAATGTGGAAGGCTTTGACATATTTGTTCCAAAGCAGAAGTGACTAGAGGACGTTGGTGCTTAAAGACAAGCTCAGAAAAATAAAAATGGAGAAAGGCGATCACGAAGTTTGTCCACTGCAAGGATGAACTGGGAAGTGTGGGGGTTATTGTTGATGATGAAGACTTGGTGAGCTTGGCTCTCCTTGGGCTTCCAAAGATTTAGCATAACTATGAAGACTCTATCAATGGACGGGAGAAACTGCCAAGATGGGAGTGACTTTGGTCGGATCTTGTGCAGGAGGAGATAAGGCAGGGTACCAGGGATGGATCTTCATCGAAGAATGAAGATGAAGAGAATTGCGCTTTGGCTGCCAAAGAAAGGAAAGGTAAGGGGAAGAAACATCCTTCAAAATCCGATGCTAAAGGCAAGAAGCAGGATTTGTCCAAAGTGAAGTGTTTTCACTATCACGAACATGGGCATTTCGCCGCTAACTATCCACAGAAGAAGAAGAAAAAGAAGGCTGTTGGATCTGCAGTTGGAGAGGCCTTAGCCTCGCAATTTGAACTTGATTTCTCTTTTATTGCATGCTTGGTTTAAGCTATATGGTATCGATGTGGTATCTTGATAGTGGTGTGTCTTTCCATATGACGGGAGACAAAGAGTTGTTTAGTGACTTGGAGGAGAAAGATCTCCAGATGCATATAGAGATGGGCGACGATGGTCGGTACAGTGCGACTGGCATTGGGGCCATTACATTTGAGAGGGAGTCCGGTAATCCATTCTTGTTGAAGAATTTTATGCATGTTCTAGGTCTGAAGAAGAACTTGGTCTCAGTTGCAATGCTGGAAGACAAAGGTTATGATGTTGTTTTCAGTGAGGGAAAAGCCTTCCTTCGACATAAAACAACGAGTCAAACCAAGAAGATAGGGGTTCGAATTAAGAATCTCTACAAGCTGGAGGTAGATGGTTGCGCTGCAATGGTGGGCAAAGCAGAAGAAGTGGTGAGTCGGGATGAGGGTGGATTATGGCACAGGAGATTGGGCCATCTTCACCATGGCGCTTTGAAGATTTTGCAGCAGATTTCTACTGGACTTCCCAAGGGTACTCTTGCGCAGTCAGATCAGTGCAAGAGATGTACTATGGGTAAGTTTGTGAAGACCACCTTTCATGATAAGGAGAACCATGCTTTGGTGATCCTGGAGAGAATTCACACAGACGTGTGTGAACCTTTCTTGGTTGCTTCAACAGCAAAACACAAGCATTATGTTATATTTTTTGATGACTATTCTCGTAGATGCTGGATCTTCTTCATGTAGAAGAAGATTGAAACGTTGTCAAAGTTCTGTGAGTTCAAGGCATTGGTGGAGAAGGAGTCGGGGAAGCAAGTGAAATCTCTACAGAGCGATAATGGTGGTGAATACATCTCGGGAGAATTCAAAGACTTCTGTAGCAAGGAAGGAATTTGAAGAGAACTCATAGCGCCTCATAACCCACAGTAGAATGGGGTCGTGGAGAGGAAGAACAGAACGATCGTGGGTGCTGCACGAGCGATGTTGCATGACCAAGGCCTACCGATGCACTTGTGGGCGGAAGCATGCAACACTACGGTTTATGTGCAAAACCGTTGTCCTCATAGAGTACTTGGCATGAGTACACCTGAAGAATCTTTTACTGGTAAGAAGCCTGATATTTCTCATTTGAAGATTTTTGGCTCACCTGTTTACATTCATGTGACAAAGGATGCCAAGAAGAAGCTGGCGCCGACTACAGAAGTTGGGATATTTGTGGGGTACACAGAAACACCCCATAATTATTGTGCGTATTTTCCAGACAGTCGGATGACTGTTGTGCGACGGGATATAAAATTCAATGAGGTGAAAGCCATGAAGTTGTCGCTTGAGAGGGAGCTACACTTGCATGCAAAGGAGGAACTTCTTGTTCCCAAAGATGAGCCTCTGGATCTGGATAAGCCACAGGAGGAGATTCATGGAGTGGATGAGTCCACTCATGCAGAACCAAACATCAGACAAGGCAGAAAGCGTACCATAGAAGTTGAGAGACTGAAGCTTGATGCGGCACAGAATGTAGGAGTTTCTACATCACAGCGCAGACAGAGACAGTCACCTGACTAATTTACTGGATACATGGCTCTTATGAGCAAGTGTATCGTGACAGAGCCATCTTCTTTCGAAGAAGCAGTGCAGGAGCCCACATGGGTAGATGCCATGGTGGAGGAGTATGACTCCACTGTCAAAAACAATTCTTGGGAGATTGTTCCAAGGCCGGTGGGAAAATCAGTTATAGGATCAAGATGGATCTACAAGGTAAAGCAAGCTGCTGATGGGAGTTTCGAGAAGTATAAGGCAAGATTTGTTGCCCGAGGCTTCTCACAGATTGAGGGGATTGAATATGAAGAAACCTTTGCACCTGTCGCATGATATTCTTCCATATAGACCATCCTTGCTCTCTCAGCGAAGATGGGTTGGCACATTCATCAAATGGATGTGAAGACTGCGTTCATTAATGGGATCATTGAGGAAGAGGTGTACATTGAGCAGCTTGAAGGATTTGAGATCTTTAGCAGCAAGTCGCATGTGTGCAAGCTCAAAAGAGCATTGAATGGGCTGAAACAAGCACCCCGTGCTTGGTACACTCGAATCGACAGCTATTTCACTAGACTTGGCTTCACTAAGAGTGAGGCAGATGCAAACCTATACCAGATTGTGGTGGAGGGTAAGCTTTTAATCATTGTACTTTGTGTTGATGATTTAATACTAACAGGTGATGAGCAGTTGATACACTCATGCAAGTAAGGCATCTGCAAGAGTTTTGACATGGAGATTTCATTTTGTCTATTATTTCCTGGGATGGAAACCGACCGAAGGGAGATGTCCGTTTAGGACTTCGTCCCAGGCATGCCCTGAGGCCTGAGAAGTTTCATGCAAGGTCAGCAAGCCCATCGAATACCCTCTTCCAGAAATCTGGAAGAAAGAGGGATGCGCAAGACCTGGGCAGTTGTGAAGGGATGCCATTATCGGATAAGCTAGGGGTTCTCTCGTGATGAAATACGCAAGAATCAGATGATATGCTGCGGTGAACCAACTTTGTTGGTGGTTTAGCCTACCAAGCTCTTTGGGAAGTTGAGCAGTTGCTGTCCCGAGATACATTGTGGGCACATCTGAGTATGGTTTATGGTACAGAGAGGTGAAGTTGCATGGCTTCACGGATGCAGATTGGGCAAGAAGCCCAACAGAAAAAAAGAGCACATCATCAGGGATTTTCAGTATCGAACCTACAGCAGTTTCTTGGTACAACAGGAAACAAAGATCTATGGCGCTCAGTTCAGCGGAAGTAGAATACATGGCAGCAAGTCAAGCTGCATGTAAGGCTATCTGGATGAGGAAGATCTTGGTTGGTTTGTTCCATTCACATTTAGATCCCACAATGATACATTGTGATAATTAGAGTTGCATTAAACTCTCGGTTAATCATGTGTTTTATGATAGATCTAAACATATTGATATCCGGTATCATCATATCAAAGATTGTGTGCAGCGGAAGATCATGTTGCTTCAGTACATTCCTACGGAGGATCAGGATGCAGATATTCTGACGAAGGCGCTCACCATGAGAAAATTCGAATACCATAGAGTGAGATTGTGCAGGATAATCCTCATTCTGAGAGGAGTGTTGAGATTCCATCAAGATGATGAGCTTAGTGAAAAGAGTCGCCTTCACTAAGTGGGCCCGCAGGCTATTTTTGGCGCAAGTCTATTTTTAGACTATGTCTATTTTTAGACATGGTGATCATATTTCAGAAGCTGCAGGATGATATTTGTGGATGGTTGATCAAGTTGGAAAAATAAATGAAATTCTATTTTTAGAATATTGGGCGAAGTCTATTTATAGATCACTGATCTAAAAATAGATGCATGTCGATTATTATTAGCTCTAATAATAATCAGACTCTAAACAACAACTTATTCTCTTGGAGCACTTTTTTTCAGTGCATAGATTTGGAAAATCATTGGATTGAGGGAATTACGCAATTCCCAAGGGTTTAGTGGAGCTAATGCATGGAGGACTCAGTTAGAACTCAAGTGGCAGAGTTATGACACAGTTGGAAGAAGTAGTTATGGAGTTGTATTTAGTTTAACTCAATTAGACTCAGTTGAGCTAGTTGTATCTAGTCTAACTGATTGATACACTAGTGAGAGTGGAGTGAATTAATTAGTTAATTAATTCACAAATAATAACTCATTAATCAACCGAACAATACAACAGTTAACTACAGTGCATTGCAGTTTCAGTGGAGACCAGTGGAGAGATAGGTGAAAGGGAAAGATAGACTATCTCTTGTGACTATAGTGATACATTGATTGCATCAGACACACATCAGAGTTGCCAAATGAGAATTATGAATACAGTGGAGTGGTCTGAATTCAGTCTGTACCTATTCTTTCCTGGATTGTGCGATGGAGGCAGCAGGAGGCAAGAGATCGTGCATTGATTTAAAGATTGTTCCCGAATAGTGTATGTGGCAGAGGGATTTACCATCGAGAACTCGATAAGCTTTAGTGATATTTTGCCATATGATTCCATGATACATAATATATAGTTGGGGTTTTCAGCTTCAGGCTTTCCCGGTTAAAAACAACTGTGTTATGTGCGATTATTTTTATTTATGCTTTACATGTGTGTGCAATTAATTTTTCGCAAAAGATTAACAAGTGGAATGATTCAGTATCTTGCATAAAGTTAAATAGTGTGAGATCAGGTGAATCTAGGACATATGCATGCTTAATGCATATAATTTCTACAAACTTTGTGCATGACCCAATAGTCAAATGGTTGGATGGCTAGATACATGTTAAGTCTGAAATCTGACTAGGTATGTAACTCACTAAACAAGTTCGCTAATCATGGTTTGATTAGTGTTAATTATGGTTTAGTCACATAGATTAAGAAAGGCCAAGTCACATGGAAAATGCCAAATTCCATTCAAGGAACAACACAATTTTTTGTTCATGTCCTTTGTTGAGAACTTTGTGGATCTTTGATTCTACCTTCTATTCCTTAACCCCTATTGAACAAAGAATAAATCTTGATGCGAGTAGTAAAAAATGCATCTTCTTGGGGTATTTAGATACCACCAAGGCATATTGTATTTACGATGAGGTAAATAAGATTTTTTTTTCACTATGGATGTGATTTTTATTAAATCTTCTCAGACTCACAACACAATTGTGTAACAACTTGATTGTTTGGATAGATTCAATCACTCAAAAACTTATCATGAATTTCATAATGAGACTCCACATCTTGAAAGAGGGATCCCTATCTTGGTTCATTCTATGGAATATCCATTTGAAGTGTTGAATGTGATGTCATTGATGTCAAGTTCACGAGAAGTTCTTAATGGACACATCACTGTTAAAGTCAAGAAGAGTTCTCATTCATAAGGAGTATTATTTATGAGAGAATGCGATACTTGACATTTACTACACATAGAAATACATCAACTCAAAATATCATCTTTACATTTTTTAAACACATCATTGAGCGAACCATATTTAAGATAGTCATGCTTATTCTTTTAGATACACCATTCTATTGAGGATTATATGGAATAATAGTTTGAAGTTGAATCCCATGTTGGAAAAGATAGTTTTCAAATTCATTAGAAGTATATTGTTTTATATTATCATTACAAAGGGAGCCAATATGTGATTGTGCATCATTTTCAATCCATGCATGAAACTTTCATAAAGTTTCGAAAGATTATGATTTGATTTTCAATAAGTATACCCAACACATCGTAGCATAATCATCAATAATAGTCATCAGATTTCTATTTCCAATTGCAGAATGAACAAGTATAAGGCCACACAAATCAGAATGAATCAATGCAATTTTTCTACATGCTTTCAAAGTATAATCATGAAATGGTTGTTCTCTATGTTTCCCTAGGATACAACCTTCACATTGCTTTAATTTCCTAGGAATAGTTGGTAAACCAGAAACACCATTCTTTTTCAAGAAGAGAAGAGTATCATTATTAAGATGTCGAAATATTGTATGTCATAGAAGTTGGATGGTAATGTACGTTCATTATATTAAGAAATATATGGAAAGTTTTGTACACGAGCATCTGTTCCTTGCAACTTCAACATAGTTTCCTCCTCTACTCCAGCCATGACAACTATGTTGTGATATGTTATCCTTATCTCTACTTTTCCATAAAACATATAAATAGAGTGGCCTTGCTGGAAAATGTGAACAAGTGACAACAGATTTCTCTAAGTCCTGGAATAGAGTACATTATGCAAAATAAAATTAGGAAGTCCAAGTAGCTTAATCTTGATGGTGCTTAGTCTCGAAGACTTGATCCTTTTCTTGTTCGCAAAATACATAACTCCATCTACATTCTCAGTGAGGTCTTCAAAGGACTCTTCCCGAAATTTCATATGGCATGTTGCACCTATATCAACCAACCATGCATCTCTCTAAGAAGCAAATGTAGCATGAAACAAATCTTCAGTTACTGTAATATTGCAACGAGAAACAATATAATGAGAAAATTTAGGTGCTTTACCTTTAGGTGGATCTAAATTTTTACACTTATCTTATTTTTGGTTTTGACTGTCTTTGATTCTACATGTTGTCACATCATATTTATCTTTTACCTCCCTTGCATTTGAAATTGTTTCTTTCGCATCCTCTTATTCTGCCACTTCTTTTAGGAGAATTGTGTGACTAATTCTTCCCCTTCTGAGCATGGTACACTATTTCTTTAGGGGACTGATTTGTTATCTTCCTCATCTTGAATGCTTTCTCTCATTTTGCAAACTGGGTGTCAAAAGTAAGGACTTTTAGTTTTTCACTAGTTTGGAGGGATTCAAGCTAATGAGAGTATCTAGGGTAGAGGGCCTTCACAAAGGCTATGAGAGGAATGTCCATTTTAAATCCAGTGGCAACTACATCATCCAAGATGGATCTAATTTCAAAGTATAGGACCAAGGGTCATCATATTTCAACTCAAGGTTGAAGAGTTTGACCATCAATCCGATTCTAAGTGTGAGTCATATAAATCTTTAGTTAGTTAACTCCCAAACTTAAATTGATTTAAATTGATATGGCTAGACTTATATAGATTTTTAAAATGGTCCTTCATCTTCCAAGGTTAGTTCTTATTCTAAATGTTTAGATTTCCCTATTTACATATTTACAATTTATTCATGAAATCCCTAAGAATTAGGTGTCTAATAGAATTGCGATACAATGAGGATGCTAATTAATGTAGGTAAATATTCAATTTCTTTGATTAAAACTTGTTTTTGGTTAAAACCATTCTTAAAGAAATTCATGTCCATTGGATATCTATTTGGTAGATTTTAAAAGAGATTCATGAAAAAACCAGAAAGATAAGTTTTCTATAATTGTGACGAGTCACAATAAGAAAAAAATGATTACATGGGCAAAATAAGAGAAACTAGCTATACCAAAGAGATAGAAGGAGGGTAAAGTTGTATCTGAAAGTTGTAAAGTTGAACGCGGAGAAGGAAGGACAGACTAAAGAGTTTCGAATATTCCATGAAGAATTTTTTTTTTTTTCAGAAGAAAAAAACGCTGTATATATTATAATATAGACAGTACATAATGCAAACATAATCTCGGCTATGAAGGTCTATAGCGAGAATCCATACATATGAGCCAGACAAAACCCCTCTCATAAACATGAGAGAGAAGGACGGCCTCCCCATATCAGATCATATAATTCATCAAGTATTCCCCAATGATAGGGAAACCGTGGCATTCGATGAAATTAATGACAAACCATCAATATTGGACCTGCGTGATAAGAACAGAAAAAAGAGCAATGATCAGAAGGAGTAGGATATTGAGAAAGACGATGTCCATGTAAGAATTGGACACAGGCCTGCGCCGGAAAAATCATGTAAGGACAGAGTAGCATTATAAATATACAAACACCATCATCCCACATAAAAAGCTACCCATTGCCCCAACTGAAGGACCTAAAACAGTCGCCACTTGGCCTCCGAGATATGAACCCTGAGTAAAACAGCCAACGGATCAGCAAAACTGTGAACCGGGAGATGATAGAAGCCACAACAAACTATATACCGAAACCAAATCTGTGCCCTGCAAGCGAACACCAAACTGACAGGAACCGGAGAAGATTATGATCTGGCATGATTGTGTATCCCCATCAGCTGTAGAGCATACCCAGACCAGGTATGCTAGTGACGAAAACTACCCCAGTAAACCAAAAACAAAACAGAACAGAGTGCACCGCCTCTCCGACCCATACCCACGTATGCCAAAATACCCCCCAAAACTGAGTACCATTAACCTTCATATCTTAGTTCAAAGCAAAAAGCCATTATGGCATAGGAATGGATGTCTCCCAATGTAAATTATTATCCCTAAAAAGTTGTATGTGCATCATCCCGAAATCCGATTCCAGACCCTTTCTGGACAGCCCATCAGCACGTGTATTTACTTCCCTGTAGATGTGAGTTAAAGGAGGTCTTTCGAGTGTGTCCCACAGATCTCTAACCCTTAGCAGCCAACCCTGTAGATCAGGCCTCATCATGAGCTTTTGCCCAAGCACCCATCCTATTACAATCTGAGAGTCACCATAGATGTGCACGTCCTGAAGACGAAGATAAATTGCCATTCGAAGAGCGCCCCACAGGGCGATAAGCTCAGCTTTATTATTGGTACCCCATCCCGCATTCCAATGGATGTGCAGCCGCTCCCTCTGAGAAAATTTAACCCATGCTCCGCAACCCAACAAACCTCCCACACATGCACCGTCGAAATAAATTGCTGGCAGAGTGATCTCATGCGGCCTGTTTCGCTTAGAACAATCCAGCACCACAGCACTGGGGCGTGGGCGATCATCCATCCAACCATGAATGTATGCAAATACCTGAGATATCTGAAATGGCACCCCCTCAAAGATCGCCCTATTCCTACCCTTCCATACCTCCCAGACAAAAAAGAATGGCAAAGATTTGTATTTTCCATTAAGATTGTCCCATTCCAGTGCGACATTCAGGAATACAGTAGGTAACCATGTCACACCCATGTGATGATCCGAAAAGAACTTCCACAGCCTCGCTATAACAGGGCATCTAAAAAAGAGATGGTCAACTGTTTCCAGGCCAGCACAACAGATATGACATCTAAAGGGTCCCGAGAACCCTCTTCGATTCAGATTTTCACCTGTGAGAATCCTACCTTTGGACACCAACCAACCAAACAGGACTATCTTCGAGGGGATCTTCCTACCCCAAAAGGGATAAAAGGAAGAAAGTGTTTGATCCCGATAAGATTCAAGGTTGAGACTCCTATATACCTCTTTGACAATTGGCGCGCCATCGAGAGTCGGACCATCCCATTCAATTGTATCACCACCCGCCTTCCAATTGAAACCAGCAGCCCGAAAGATGTCTCGCACATCCTCCCATTCATCCGCCAGCTGAATCGGCAATCCTAGCTGTTCCGCACTCTTAAAAACAGGAGCACCAAAAGCCCAGACCCTTATGGTCTGCGATATATACATAATACCCCTATGCGACAGGCAATGCACAAGCTGTATAGACAGGCCATTATAATCCGGGATTCCAATGATTTTCCTATACGTTATTGGAATATCACCCCCATCTCCAAACGCCCATGCGAGCCTGCCCGGAAGATGTATCATTATTTTCTTAAAGCTATTCCATATGGCCGATGAGCGCCTGGTAAACCGATAATTGGAACACAGAATCTGTTTAAAGAAATCCCCCTCAATGTATTTGCTTTTTATAACCCTGTTCCAAATGATGTTTCCCTTTATTGCTCTCCATAATGATTTTATGAGCAGCGCAGAATTGAAAGTTCTCATATTGAGAATCCCCCACCCATCATGTTTCTTGTCCCTGCATAGGCGCTCCAGTTTAACAAGATGGATTTTATGGGCCATGTCCACCCCCCCCCATAAAAATTTAGCAACAATACTGTTGAGAGTGTTGATGATACCATCCGGAATATAGAACAAGAGGCCCCAGTATACCAGCATTTGCGAAAGGACAGCCTGGATTAGAATCAACCTGCCACCCAATGACAACCACCTGTGAGACCATCCCTCAATCCTCCTGCGAAATTTGTCCACCATCCATGTCCAATCCATAATTTTATATCCGCACGGTTTGATCCGGAAACCCAAGTATGTAAAACCAGTGCCAACCTCCCTAATCTCGACCCCCATGAATTCAACAATGAATTCAATCTCCTGTAATTCACCAAATTCATAAATAATAAAGGATTTGCCTCTATTAATGTTCAACCCAGTGGCAGCATGTAATCGGATGAACATTAAATGTATGTAGAACCAATGGTTCCGCTTCAAATATCCATACATAAGCAGGTCATCGACGAATAGTGAGTGTGAACAGGAAACTTCATTTGAGAATGAGAAGCCTTTGATACACCCCCTCCTCTCCGCACTATGCAATATACGACTGAAACTATCCATTACAAGAATGAATACTAAAGGAGAGAGCGCACAGCCCTGTCTCAATCCGCGCTCAGCCCCGAAAAAGGAAGTAGGAATACCATTTATAAGAACTGCAAAACTGACTGTGGAAATGCATGCCATTACCCATCTGAGACATCTCAATGGAAAACCAATTTTCATGAGTACAAGCCTAATATATGACCAATCTATTGAGTCATAGGCCTTGTGAATGTCGACTTTTAGCAAAATAGCCTTCTGTTTCTCTGAATGTATTGAATGAACCACTTCCTGTGCCACTGCCACTGCCTCGTGTATTGAACGCCCCTTCAGAAATCCATATTGCTCCTTAGATATGTTGTCTGAAAATACACCTTTGAGACGCTCCGCAATGATCTTCGAGCTAATCTTATAGAGCACATTGCACAGAGATATCGGCCTGAAATCCGAAAATGACTGTGGCTCATTCACTTTTGGGATCAATGCAATAAATGTAGAATTCTGGCCAGCCGGCATTATACCCGAAGATCGAATTTGATCAATAATTTGGGCCAACTCTTTACCCAACATTTCGAAGAAGTGAATGAAAAATTCCCCGGGCCACCCATCCGGCCCCGGGGATTTGTCCGCTGAAAAAGCTTTTAGGGTCTTTAATACTTCATTCTCAGAAATTGCTGAATCTAGTATTTCTATGGCTTCATCGTTCATAAACCTGTTTACATGCTGTAATAGCCATTCCTGTGCATCATAATCAATGCCAGCCTGTCTGGAATAGAACTTGGAGAAATAATCGATCGCCTCCTGTTGGATTTCCTGTAGCTTGCACGCCATTGTGCCGTCCGCCCTTTTAATGCTCCAAATAGAGTTCTTAATCTTCCTCCCATTCGCAATTTTGTGAAAGTATTTTGTATTTAAATCTCCCTCTGCCAGCCAAGCCATTCGGCTTTTGAGCTTCCAGGAGACCTCCTCAATCCTGAGAATCTCCCGCTTCCTTTCCCCAAGCCTGATTAATTCTTGCAGTTTATTGTCGTCTGGATATACATTAAGAAAGGACGATATAATCTCTTCAATCGCCCTCTGAATATCCCTGAATTCCTTTTTTAGGGCCATTTTCTTCTTGCGTTCCCATATCTTCGAAGCTCGTTTTATCTTTTGGAGTCTATATTGAAAGAAATCCCACTCGTCCCGAAATGGCAGATCATACTCTGCATTCCACAGCGCCCTCACCATTTCCGTGTATTGCTGATCTTCGAGCCAAATTCTGTTAAACTTGAAAGGCCGGCCATGCATCTCTTCAATTTTTGACCATGATAAGGATATTGGCATGTGGTCAGAAATGTCATTTACCCAGGACATCGATGTGGGATTCTGAATGATGTCCACAACCGATTCCTTGACCATCACCCTGTCTAGTCTCTTTCCAATATAGCTGTTGCCCCCCCTTTTATTGGTCCATGTAGGCACCAATGGACTAGGCCTAATGTCTTTTATCCCTTCTGTATAGAAAATGTCATTAAGAAAGCTCGCCAAAGGATCCAAGCGAGCATCCTTACCCCAAATCTCATCTGCGTTGAGGGTAAAATTGAAATCACCCATCATTATTAAGTTGGGCAAAGCCAAAATGCCGGACGCCTTCATCCTGCTCCAGTATGAAGCCCTGTTAGCGTATGGGGCATAAATATTTAGCAGATTAAACATACCAGTGTATCCTCTGATCCGCCCCGCTAACAAGATGCCCCCAAAAAACCCGAAAGCCCTGAATTATGGAATGGATGTTTGACAGCTTGTGAATATTCAATAATTCTCGCAATCGTTAGGGGAGATTTGGAAATTAAATGGAATAAAACGTTAGTCTGTCGTGTTCTAGAAGGGAATCTGAGCGGGTAGGCGAGAAAATCACACAATTATGGCGGCGATACAGCAAATTGCGTGAAGACTATACTGTTGGAAATTTAAAATTTCAAGAAATCCCTATCAAAATCCCGAAATAATTGGCCAAAAATATTTCCGGAAAAGAGAAAAAAAAAACAACTGACCACCCATTTTTCTACACCTGTACTAAGACTAAACTCCTCTGAATAAAAGCACGGCGCCTGGCATTGCCGCCGTTAGCTTCCCTGCGAAGTTTGCAGCAAACATGAGCAGGGTTAACAAAATTTGTTTTTCCAAATTGGCAAAGTCAGTTTTACTAAATTACTATTAACAAAATTTATTGGTTTTGCTTGGTTGAGAACTTAATTAATTTTGGAAAAGGGTCAATGAAATGTCATTTGTCCCTTGTCGAGTTAAAGTAAGGGGATATGACAGATTTTTGAGGATTTTGATTGAAATCACTGATTACTTTTTCTTTGTCCAATTTGACAAAGCCATTTTTACTAGATTTCAAAAAAACAAAATTAAAATATTAATTTTATCAACTAAAATTATTATTTTTATTTAAATTGGTTTTGCTTCCCATTTAAACCCGTGTGAAAACACAACAATTCAAAATGTCGTTTGCAAAAATTAACTAAATGTTATATAAAGCGAATTAGCATGAAATAACTAAATGTTATATGACGACAATTATATATATATAGTGTTTTGTTATTCATTAATGAATCAAATATATATACAAAGAGTATACTCAGTAGAGAGCCCAACAAAACTAGAAAATTAACTTCAAAAAACTGAAAAAACCAAAAAGATAAAGTTGTACGACCATATATCCATTCATAACCATATATTCATTCAAAGAAAACTTTGGATACCAATATTATTGTTGTGGATACCAATATTTTGAATGATTAGTAGTTTTCTTTATATTTATAAGAAAATGTTAAATTGAGAATATATATATATATATATATATATATATATATATATATATAATAAATTAATTAATTTAGAATAATTTTATTAAATTTTATTTTATTATTAATGTATTAAAATCTTTAAAATTAATTTTTTTAATTTATAATAATGATTATATAAACAAATTTAATAAATTATAAGAATTTTAATATTTATCAATAAAATAAAAAAAATTATATAAATAATTCTAATATATAATTCAAACTTTTTTGTAAATTTGAATGGAATGGTAAAAAAAAGTTAAATAATGCTACTCTCTTAATATGAAAGTACAATATAAATACAAATCAACAATGTGATTGGGTGATAATAATGAATGTTGATTTAATATATTTTCATGTTGATTTATTAGATTATCATTGCAGTCTTTCATGAAGACAAACATACATATATTAAAAGAACATAGTCTAAAAAGCTTGGAAAACAATTGAAATTCTCGTTGGATTTTGATAAAGTCCAATATAATTTTTTGGAAATTCTGGTTACACTTGTCAAGCTTCAAGATATTCAGTGTCCTAGGGGTTTTTAATGGTGTTAAAGTCATTTCCACTATCAAAGACAAGATTCAAGCACTCTTGTCAGATTTTTTGGAAAAAAATAGTTTTGTGCCCGTTGGGACAAAATTGAGGCCTTGATAGGCAACACCTATTAAAAATTATTCATATCCACAACTATAAACTGAATATTAATAAGCCTTTTATTTAAATAACTTTTGGAATAACATTCACAAGTATTCAAATTTTGTTTGATAGTAATATTTTGAATAAATACAATACAAATATTTGTAATAAAGTATGTGTTTCTAATAATTGAATAAAAATATTTATATTTTAATTTAATAATGTTAAAAAAAGATATTTATTAATACCAAAAATAATTTTTAATTTAAAGATTTCAATACCATAAATTTGTTCCAAAGCTCCCATTTCCTTGAAGGCGAAGCTCCCAAATTCCCTGATCCCAACCAATTAATGATGTTTGGTTCCATTCCTAAACTTTGAGAAAGGTGGAAATAGAGGGAAGAAGTTTAGGAAACATCGGAAGCAATTCCCATGCAACTATGTGTAATTCAATACAAATTAACAACTATAATTTGTATTTTGAATTTAGAAAATACAAAGTGTCTTAGGTTACTATTTTTTTTTCTATATAATCATAAAAATATTCTCACCATATAAAAGATTAATTAAACTTACGATATAGTTTATTCTTCACTTAATGAAGTTCATAAATATTGCAATGTCACAATTATTAAGGAACATATGGATTTGACATAATATTGCGATATAGGTTATTTAACTATTGTCAACCATGTCCATACTAAATTATCTCCAACTAAATAAACTATGATTAGCATAAGTCAACTATGATAAACATCATTATATTATTGGAGCTTTAACACAAATTGATGAATTATTGGAGCTATCGAACACTTTAATACTCTTTATTATTAACAACACATTCATAATCAAATCTATTTACAAGATGCATGGGAAAAATTCGAGTTTCTACAACTTGAATCTCACCTCCAATTAGATGAATGACAATAAAAGAGTGATCATTTTGAACCAGTTGTTGTTCAAAACAATTCCTTTTTTGAGTTTGGAAAAGAGTCCTGACAATATCCAACATATGATCAAATTAGTGATGTCACTTCAAAAGAAGTTTTAAATGAAGATGTAAAAGTTCTTCTCACACTTCCCATGCCCATCATTAAATATTTGGAGTAAGTTATCAACAAAAAACATAGATCACGTTTTGGATATGAAAAGGAAGTGACCTTTCACATTCCAAACTACTCCAAACCAATGTAGTTTCAGAGTGTTGGGTTTCTTCAACAAATTTCATCTTCACCTACTCCACTTCCACGTCTGATTCCCAAATTCCATCATTGTCATCGAGTTGGCCACGTGACTGATTAATTCTTTTATATTCACCCTTGTGAGCATTGTGGAAAACATACTCATCATTCAAATATATGTTCCAGTCACAAGAACCCTACAAGAGTAAAGATTCACCTTGGATGGATCACTTCTTGGAAATGGTCTTCAATAGCCAAAAAGATATATTGATTATGTCATAGAATTCATTCTTGAGTATTGAAACATATTGAAATGGAAATATTTCCATATTCTTAACTTATATATGATGGGGGAATTAATAGTCAACTACTAGTTTCAAAGTCATATCAAGCGAGAATGCGCCCAACTAGTAGCCAAAGTCAACTAGAGGAAGAGTTAGAGCTATAGCTAGAGATGGACTCATGTTCTATGAGTATGATTTTAATTGTGGTATTCATTAAATATGTCAGCCTAAAATTTGTGGTCATCTTTAAACTGCCATGAAATAGCACTGCCATTTCACATAAGACATTAGCTTCTAGCCAAAATTCAGAATTGTTCCAATGTCTACTTCAAGCCAAGTTCTAGCGTTAGTGGTTTGCCTTAAACCACCACAAATAAAATACTTCAACTTATGCTACCACAATTGGTTTATGGTCTTCCTTAAACCACCAGATTCATAGAGAAGTTCTTGGCATTGGTTGTTATCCACCTCCATATTTTAGCTCTCTTCTTGGAATCACATACGCCCCTTCAAATTAAGGGGGAGAGGGAGGATATTAGAAACATAATCCTTAAGGATTATGTAAATTTGGTTAAATGTGGTCATCATATATTAAATTTACATCAACCATGGTCAACCATAGTCTACTCTAATCAACCATATTCAACTATAGTCAATTATGGTAAACCATATGCAACCTTGGGAAACCATAGTAAATCATGGTTAACATGGGTAAGATGGTCAACCATAATCTAACATAGTAACCTATAGTTAAATGTGGACGACCATGGTCAACCATAGCCAACCCTCATCAACAATAGTTAATCATAGTTAATATGGTCAACCATAGACAACCATAGTTAACATGGTCAACCATAGGAAACCATAGTCAACCATGGTCAACATAGGAAACATTGTCAACCATAGTTGATTATAGCCTTTCAAAAGCAAACGTTTTCAACTTTATGATGGTTTTTAAGCTTTTGTGGTTGTTAATTTAAGAAGAGTGAATCAGATTATCCACAGTGTTAACAGAATTTTGCGATGTTTTGAATCCCAATAGGGATCCATCTGCAGGACATATTTTAAATGAAAGTTGAGAGAGGGCTCAAACATGTGATAAATAGTGAAAGAAAAACCTAATTATTTAAAAGAGCCGACCATAGATTTTAATAAATTTATAATTAATAATTATTTTATTTATTTATTTATTATTTTTATTTCTAATGATAAAACATAAATTATTAATAATGATTATAATGTTGATAATTATTAATAATAATTAATAGTAATAAATCTATTAATTAATATCAATAAATTTAACTATCATAATTATTATTAATAATGATCTTTATTATAAAATGTTTTAGATAAATTAATTAATATTTTTTAGTAATAATAATAATTATCAACTGTAGTCAACCATAGTCAAATGAGGTTAGTGTTAGATTGTGAGTCCCTAGACAATCACCAAGTCTAAGACCATCAATTGTAATCCTTATCTTGATTAGTTTTTGTGATGGTCCACTAATGTGTTGTCATTGTGATCTAGATTTAGATCTAGAACTATAAGATTTAGAGGGTCAATTTATGTACTATAAATTCAGATTTTGAGATCAATACAATACAACAAAATGACTTAAGGCATTTTTCTGCCACTTTCTTGTCTTGTCTTGCTCATGTTAATTCTTAACATGGACTTTGGCCCATATTCATAAGGTTATCAAGATGATGAAAATTGATGTCGTGAATATTAGCTTCAAGAAATTAACAGTGGGGCTTCCCTCAATGAACCTTTGACATATCACATGTGTTCATGACATACTAAACAATATCGTTATTTTGACTACATATTGGAAAATACCTCTAAAAATCACATTAGTTAACCCCCTACCAATATGAACCCAATATACCTTCCCAATTTAAAAAACCCCTACTTTCACTACATATTGTAGGTTTCCATTTTTTTATTAACATTGTTATACCCTTTTATATTTTTTCATTAAATTTGAGCTCCATTTTTTATACAAGTTGTTGTAACATTTTTTTTTTTTGATAAGTTAGCATGGTAGTTTAAAAAATATAAAATATAAAATGCTAAGTTAGAACATGGATGAAAAAAGAAATTTAAAAAATGTTAGGAAAAGTATATTTTATTACATCCATATTAGAAAAAATGATAGGATAATTTGTTCTAAATAAAGGAGGCAACAAAAAAAATGTTAGGGAAGCATGCAAATAAAAATGTTAATGCTTTAGTGATCAAAATGATAATGGCTGCCTGTTAAAATGCGCCATAATTTCAAAATGTAAAGTTTAATTCATGTATATTTGAGCCTTTGAAAAATGGTTTTATATATTCATTAATTAAATTAATCTATATGCGTGCATATTAATTTTATTGTAAAGTCGCTAAAGAACAAGTAGTCAAATCAAAAGAAGATAAAGTGTTTATAAATTCCAATGGTAGATCTTGAGCTTCCCTTAGATCTACGGCGGAGATTGACTTCGCACCCCCTCCGACTGTTTCTTGTTAACGCAGGGGAGGGGGGGGGGGGGAGTCCAAAGTCCGATTTCAATGGCCACCCATTTTTGCGACGTAGCAGCATCAGGTGACTTCGCACCCCCTTTTCCTAAAACCGAAAACTGGGGGGTATCCCACTCGAAATCCACCTCTGGTTTTCCACTCCCACTACTGTTTGCCCGCGCCATAACCGTTTATTCATCCAGCACTCATATTCTTCCACGTCACGTATTCGTTATCCCTAACACTCCATTTACCCATTAATCCTCCCGTTGGCCAATAAATTCGCACCATTTACCTGTTAATCATACCGTTGCGCAGAAAATTTGCTTGAATTTTAACCCAAACCGTTAAACCCAAACTACTCTTTATAAAATTGCCCACGGTCACCCGTTCATTACTTTACTTCCACCTTCAACTCATTTTCATCCTCCATCGTTGTTCCATAGTGAATTATCTTCTGTAAATAACCTTCATTATCCTGAAACCCTATCATTGTTTCTGTAACCGGAAGTTGTGAATCCCAGTACCACTTTGATACATTCAAGCATGGCAGCTAAGGCCAAAAAAAAGAAAAAAACTACTCTGAAAGGTAAAGGTAAGAAAAGTGTGACAGAAGAAATCCCGAATGTTGATAGTGTTGCAGAGGTCGTACCCGAGGTCGCTCATTCAGCTGTAGAGGTCATTCATGAAGCCACCAAAGCTGTTGCAGAAGACATTCCTACAGCTCCACAAATCAACCTCGACCTCACACCCTTAGTCGATACCTATTTTAAAATTACTGATTGTCACAGTGAATTTGAATTCTACGAGCTACATCTGTGGCTAAAACAGAAGCATCTGGATAAACAAGACCCTATCGTGTTTTTGGAGTCCATGTTACCTCTGTTTGCATTCCCTCAAACTCACCTATTCCCAGATTTAATTGCCTGGTGTCAGAAGCAATATGACCCTATAACCAATTCAGTGGTGGCTCAGAACAGAAACGTTCTGATAACCATATCTCTTGAAACCATTAATCAGATGCTTCTCATCCCTCCTTCTGACTCCTTATACTTTTTCTCCCCTACTGCCCTCATGGATCTTTATCACACATTATCCTTCCCATAAAGAGCTCAGATATTCAACATCTTTCTACCTGAGGATGTTGATTTACCAAAGAGAAATCCCCCATATGCATCCTCCATATTCCCCATTGCCTCCAAACACTGTATCTCCCTCCTTTCTTATATGTTAGGATACCCCAACGATGAAACCATTTCAATGGCCGCCCATTTTTGCGACGTGGCAGCATCAGGTGACTTCGCACCCCCTTCGCCTAAAACCTGAAACCGGGGGGTACCCCACCCAAAATCCACCTCAAGTTTTCCACTCCCACTACCGTTTTCTCACACCATAACCGTTTATTCGTCCACCACTCATATTATTCCATGTCACATATTCGTTATCCCTAACACTCCATTTACCTGTTAATCCTCCCGTTCACCAATAAATCCGCACCATTTACCCGTTAATCATACCGTTGCGCAGTAAATTTTCTTAACGTTTAACCCAAACCACAATTTATAAAGTTTCCCATATTCACCCATTCATTACTTTACTTCCAACTTCAACTCATTTTCATCCTCCATCGTTGTTCCACAGTGAATTATCTTCTGTAAATACCCTTCATTATCCCGAAACCCTATCATTATTTATGTAACCGGAAGTTGTGAATCCCCATACCACTTTGCTACAGTCAAGCATGGCAGCTAAGGCCAAAAAAAAGAAACAAAATACTCTGAAAGGTAAAGGTAAGAAAAGTGTGAAAAAAGAAATCTCGAATGTTGACAGTGTTGCCGAGGTCGTACCCAAGGTCGCTCATTCAGCTATCGAGGTCATTCATGAAGCCACCAAAGCTGTTGCAGAAGACATTCCTACAGCTCCACAAACCAACCTCGACCTCACACCCTTAGTCGATACCTATTTTAAAATTATTGATTATCGCAGTGAATTTGAATTCTACGAGCTACATCTGTGGCTAAAACAGAAGCATTTGGATAAACAAGACCCTATCAGGTTTTGGGAGTCCATGTTACCTATGTTTTAATTCCCTCAAACTCACCCATTCCCAGATTTAATTTCCTGGTGTCAGAAGTAGTAAGACCCTATAACCAAGTCACTAGTGGCTCAGAATGGAAACGTTCTGATAACCATATCTCTTGAAACCATTAATCAGATGCTTCTCATCCCTCCTTCTGACTCCTTATCCTTTTTCTCTCCTGCTGCCCTCATGGATATTTATCACACATTATCCTTCCACATAGAGCTAAGATATTCGACATATTTCTACCTGAGGATGTTGATTTACCAAAGAGAAATCCCCCATATGCATCCTCCATCTTCCCCATTGCCTCCAAACACTATATCTCCCTCCTTTCTTATTTTTAGGATACCCAACAATGAAACCATTGATGAAATCATCCTTGGTTTCTTATCTATCTTCAGCCTTGAAAAACCACCATTGTTTATGTATGATTACAACCATTTCTTGGCTGATATTATACATGAACAATTTATGAATTTTACCACTCAAGGAGCATTTACTTATTCTTCTGTGATCATTCATATGATTTTGTTTCAGCGGGAAGATATCTTTCCCATTCACTTCAACAAGAAGGACACACAGGGAGTGAATTAATCAGTGATTCAATGGACAAAACTGACCAGAGCATCGTCAACAACTACCTCTTTCTCAGAATTCATAGACTTATTAATTCACCCAGTCAGGCAGTTCCTTACCAGTTCATTAGAGCCAAGAATTGGAGAAGACATTAGGAGAATTTTGAACCTCAGTTAGCAAGAAAAGATAGGTGATTGGTACCTGCATAAGAATTACAAAAAGATCAGGGTGTATGGTTGTGAGCTTCCACCATACAAACTTCCAAAATATGTGCCTATGATAATTTTGTCTTTAGAATACATAAGACATGTTAAATATGGATGAATTGCATTTTGTTTCAGGAAAAAGGAAAGCCCAATTTAAAATCAAGGCCAATATCGGATCATTCATTTGTAATACCAGAGCAGCTGGTGTCGATGCAGATGCACTATTAAAGAAGATGGGTTTTCATCCAAGTTTTACTTGGTGATATGACCCTCATGCCATTATTTCTGCTCTGAGGGTTGAATCCAATACAAATTCTTACACTCACGCCTCTAAACCGGAAATAGAAAAGTACATGAATCAAGATGAATGGGTAGAAGGTAGTTTACAAGAAGCAGATGAACATGTCATTTCTACTTCAAGTGTACAAACACCAGTTCTTAAAATTAAACGGCAAAAGAGGGTCAGAGAAGAGACACCACATTCCAAGGAGCTTATTAAAGAATTCATCTTACAACATAAGAGACCAAGGCTTGATTCTTCCTTGCTTTCAGAAGATAAACAACCAGAGATCGTATATTTTGGAGAAACTGAAGTCTCCACATCTACAAATATTCCTCAAACTTCTTCATCAACATCACCTGCAAGAGAGCCCCTAGAGATTATCCAACATGTAGATGCCAACACTTTAGAAAGCAGAATATTTTCTCCAATTTTCTAGAAATAAAACAAAAGAATGAAGCATTGAATTCATTTGTTTATAACCAATTTTGGAAACATAAATCTACATCACAACATAGGCTTCTCACTGTAAATTTTGACAATGAGAAGGGAATGATTCATATTGCCTTCCTACAAGCAATACTGCCATTTCTGAAAACCCATGCTGACTATAAGAAGACTTCCTCTCATTTCATGCAAGACACATACATCCAATTGACCAGATGGATATGCACAGGTAGTCAGGGGAAATGTTATTCTCAACCATGACTACAATAGTTATGTCTCTTTCAAAATAAAAAAGTAGCACTCTCAAATATGCAATCCCAGTTGAATATTGAGAAACTGTCTTGTTTGGCTAAAGACAACATGATAAAGACATTGGAAGAACTGGTAGTAAAAGTAGGATATGATCCTGCTAACTACAAAGCAACTGAAGAAATCATCAAGAAGAAAAATGCAGACATTGTTGCCCTGCGAAAACAACTTAAGCTACCCTCGACTGAAGACCCATAGACTAAAGAGACGACGCAAAATGAATCTAACAAGGAGGAAATGATTAAGTTAATTATTGACCAAAATATGTAGATCATTAAAATATAAGAACAAATTGAAGAATTGTTGAAAGAGAAATAAACACTCCAAGTAAATGCAGATCCTACCTTAGCAACTCAAACATCTTCTGCAAGTGCAGAAACCTCAACATCCTTGAACATGACTGATACATCACAACTTGCTCAATAATTATCCACTCAGAAGAAAGCACATGAAAAGCTACATCAAAATTTTCAACTTCTTGAGTCACAAAAGATTAGAAATGATACTTTGTATCTAGGGGAAATGCAGAAGACTCATCAATTAGAACTTAGAACCAAAGAATTGGAAAGTGAAAATATGATGGTATAAACTTTAGTTGAAGCTAAGAAGAGTATTTGGGATATCAACGAGTCCAATACTGAAATATGGCCATCTATTCAGATCATCTTCGAGCAGCAGGAACTCATCAACAAATGCAGAACATCAATTCAAGAAGGGAAGGATCAGCTCCAACAGAAGCCAAGTGAAGCTTCATATATGATTAAGGTTCTTAATTCAAAGAACAAGGAGGAGTTGGAAGAAATCGACATTTTAGATAGGACTGCAACTATTTTAGAAATAAAGAAGGTTTTGCAGAAAAGGAACTTGATCAACCAGTTGCAGACCAAGTGTAAAGCCTTAAATTTTATTGTCAAAAGGTTTCACACTAAATTTAATATTTTAAATCATAAAGGTCTACTAGGTGTAGTTGGATTAGATGACAAGTTGGTCAAGTTAGAAGATTATTTCAAAAAGCTGTATACAATTGCAATAGATAAAACAAAATTTGCAAGATCAAAGGTCACATTACAGGCAGGGATTTTCTTGAAGGTTTACAGTTTGACTTGATTAGTCAGCATCAAGTCAAATAGTTGTTCATTCAAAAACCAAATTTCAATATATTCACTGAAGTAGATGAAGTTTTTCAGGAAAATGATAAATTGTGAAATTCCAATTGAAGATCAGTGGGATAAGTTTTGTGAAACCATTGAGTGAAAAGATTAATTTTTCAGCATGCCAACACATCTGATTTTGAAGAGCCGGGTCAACAACAACCTCCAGCAAAAAGGGACAAGTCAGCAACATATTTCACCAAAAGAGGTCGAATCATCAACAGTCTCCAGAAAAACAGAGACACTCTATCTATTTGTCTCCTTATTTTATTTTTATTATCCTATTATTGTAAATCAGTTAAGATATTTCTAAAGTTTTGTAAGTTATTATAAATAACTCTTAGCTCGAGTTATGAAGGGTTGCACCCTTGGATGAGCACATTTTGTAAAGAAGAAGTGTACTAAGTCTTTTTTATCATCAATAATACAAGCAGGATTCTAAACTCATCTCGTGCAGCTCTGTCTTCTCTGTGAGTTTTCCAGTTTTTTGTCATTATGTTTCTTCATATGTTTAATTATCATCAAAATAACTAGGTGAGGTTGATTGTGTTTTGGCAACCGTATAATTCATCTTGAAGTTATAATTATTATAAATAATGATTTACTTGACAACATGTTAATGTAAATCCATTTTATCTATAAATTGTCAATATTTTGGTGATGTTAAATATATTTTGTTGAACCTTTGAACACTATTTAAAAGTTTTCCAGCTTATGCTTTATTGAATAGTTCAATAATCATATCTTCTTACAAAATTATACTTAATCGAAATCATAAAAGCTTAATTACTATATGAGGTGAACAAGCGGTCCTTACTTTAAATTATTGATATTATCAGCAAGATTGAAAAACCTTAACTGTTTGATTACAATCTATCTTATGCATTGGTCCTCCAAATAATTTAAAACACAAATAACATTTCAGATGCTTTGGCATGATTATTGACCAAAATCATCTCAAAGGACAACATCATATTGGCGTCATTTTCGGGGAGACGAAGAGTAAAAACTAATTCTTCCTGGGACAACGATTTTTCCTCTTTTCCTTTAAGGTGAATAAAGGATAAAGATATAGGTCAAAACCTTTCACCTAGTGATTCCACTGATTCAAAATATCTCCTTTTAAGCACACTAGATCTCGATCTGAATCTGAGATTGTTAAACCTTTACCAGATCCAGAAAGACTCGTTAGGGAAGCCTCTTTTAAAAGAAAACAAAACATTTATGCTTCTTCCTCTTCAGCCTTACACCCTGAAGAAATCTCATCCATAGACCCCTATTTAGTATTATCATCACAACCCAAGTTGACTAAATTACCTCCTAGAGTTTCTTAACTTTATTCAGAAGGAGTAGATCTTCAGTCAGCTGTGTTGGTAGCCTCAATTGAGTCATATCAAGTCCCATCCTTCCTTGTAGATTCACCTACATCAGAGACAGAATTGGGCTTACATTTGCACGAATTTAAGCCTATTGATTTTGTTACTCCAGTCTATCATCCTATTCCATTCGAATCTAATCAACCAAAAGAGACAATTTATGTCTATTCCAATCCATTATTCGAATATAAGGAAGAAATTTTAACACCATCAGTTCGAAAACTAATTATTAGAATCCATTTTATATCTTCACTTCCTCCTCCTCCTTCAAATTCTCCTCCACCCTCTAACACTCATTCACCTACATCTTCATCAACATCAACTTCATCATCCATGGCTTTGCAACCCATTATACAAGCTAGGTATGCTTCTCTGGTTCTCCCTAACGTCTTGGGAAATTTCCCTGATGGATATCTCAAACATTTACCAAGATTTAATGGAGAGACAGGCCCTTCAGCAGAATATCATATAGCTTCCTTTTTAGATTTTGCAGACAATATGAACATCGAGCATGAATATGTTTATATGAGATTATTTATACAGTCCTTGGAAGGTCACGTTAGGATCTGGTTTAGGCAAATTAGAGAAGATTCTATTCAAACCTGGAATGAAATTATAACTATTTTAAAAACTAATGGGGGGTAAAGAAAGATGTTGTTTTCCTTCTCACTGGATTTGAAGGGTTAAAAAGAAACCCTGGTGAACCAGTAGCTGAATTTATCAAATGATTTAATAAAATCTACCAAAAAATGCCTGTTGATTACAAACCTCCAGTAGTTGCTACAAAGGTCTTATTTTTGAAGGCATTCTATGATTACTTTGCAGTCATGCTAAGAGAGAGAATTTATAATACGTTACAAGATATGGAGACTAATGTTATTGAGGTAGAATCCAATAGGTCAGCTTCTAGTAAAATTAGAGCTAAAGAAGAGAAAGATCAAAGGAAATTAAAAAATCAGGAAGCATATTCCTCTAAATCTAAAAGTGAAGATTCAAAGATTGATGATATCACAGCTCTTCTTAGAAATCTATCCAATAGACTTTCAAAGATTGAAACTCAACCAAGAACAGTCCAAAATTGTTTCTAGACCACAAACACAGGCCCAAGGTCAATACAAGAAAGTTTCTCCACTGCAAATTCTTTAAAGGCCTCATAATGAACAATAAGTTCTTACCCCATTGTTGATTGATGATCAACAACCTGAGGACAATACTACATCCTTTCAGATTTCCATTGTCCCTGTTTCCCAAAACGAAATCCCTCAAGAAAATCAAGATACTTCTCAGGTTTCTAAGTATAAAGCGTTTTTTGAGTTTCTGATTGCAGAACTCAATCGAAGATATGACTTAATACCTAGATCTGGTCCTGGTATACCTCCCAAGAACCCTATAATAATTAAAACTCAACTAAAATCAATTGAAACTCGAACTACTCCTCCTCAACCTTTAAATCATTCAACTAATTCTACTCATATTGATAAAACACTATTGACTGCCTTTAATGTTGAGAAAGAATTAGAAAGAATCCAAAATTCCCATTCCACTTTCTGAACTCTCTAAAAATCCAGGGTATAAAAGTCAAGTAGCCAAGTGGATCCAAAATTCTTGTATGGATGCTGAAGGAGATATTATCAGTCTACAAAATGAAAGACCAACTATAGCTTTTGGTCCTAGTTCTGATATGATTTATGAATCTATACCACCCTTATATCTGAATTTAAAGGTGCATGATTATCTTCTATACAAATGTATGCTTGATTCTGGTGCTTCGCACAATTTAATGCCTAAATTCATCATGGAACAACTTAATCTGGATATCACTCGAACCTATCATGACTTGTATACTTTTGATTCAAAGAGGGTCCAATGTTTAGGACTCATTAAAGATCTAGTGGTCACTTTACATCAAATACCAGTTAAGAGTGTAGTATTAGACATAGTTGTTACTGACATTCCTCCCAAATTTGGAATGCTTTTATCTAGATCATGTTGTGAAAAATTGGGAGGAAGTCTTCAAATGGACATGTCTTTTGCCACTATCCCAGTATATGGTGGAGAGAGTCTTATATTATATAGAGAAGTGAGATTTCTATACATTGTTTGCAATGCTAATAAAGCTAGGAATCACCCCATTTATGCAGTAGATCAAGAATTTAGTTGTTTTCAACTATCATCAAATACTTCATAGGATTCTCAACTCAAGATTGAAGATGTAATTGACACCTCTAAACCAGTTCATACTGAAATTTGGAAGTTATTTTTCGATGGATCTTGCACCAAAGATGGAGCTAGAGAAGGATTTGTTTTGATTTCACCTGATAAAGAAAATATTATACAATCATGCAAATTATATTTTGAGGTCACAAATAATGTTGCTGAATACGAAGCTTTTATCCTAAGATTACAAATTGCTAGAAGTTTAAAGGTAAAAAACTTAAGTGTTTTCACTGACTCATAATTAATAGTAAGACAAGTTAGGAGTATTTTCCAAAAAAATCACCCTAGACTTAGGTCTGATAGAAATGAGATTTGGGACACTATTGAAAAACCTTTGATGCTTTTAACATCACTTTTATTCCTAGAGATGAAAACCTACATGCAGATTCATTAGTTGTTTCAGCTAGTTATTTCAAGATTGCAGACCATTTTCAAATTCAATATTAGATACAAATCAAATATAGGCCTTTGATCCCACACAATCTTAAACACTGGAAAATATTTGAGGACAATGAACAATTAAAATCCTTTCTGCAAGTCATTGACGAATTTTCTGTATTGCAAATTGAAGAGGATAATTCAGACAGCAAAGAAGCTACTCAAGACAAAGGAAATTCAAAACTAAAATCAAAGGTAGCTGATCATGATATAATTCAATTATCAAATAAATTTATCCCAAAGGGACTTGTTCCTTTAGAAAAATTGTTTGATCAAAACGATGTTCCAAAATATCTGTTCTTCGTTTCACCAGAAGATGACATAGAAGATATAAATATTGGCACTAATGAGGAAATTAAAATATCAAACTTTGTGCATCATTAACCCCAAAACTTAAATTTGAATATGTCAAAATTCTTATGAATTATAAAGATGTCTTTGTTTGGTCTTATGCTAATCTCAAATCTTATGAAACATATTTAATTGATCATAAAATCCTACTAAAACCAGATGTAAAGCCTTACCAACAGAAGTTAAGAAGGATGAGCCCAGTTCTTCTCCCCACCATAGAAAAAGAATTGAAGAAACTTTTAGATGCCCAAATTATTGTCCCATTAAGATATTCTAGTTGGGTTACCAATTTAGTCCCTGTGAGGAAAAATAACGGTGACATAAGTCTCTGTGTAGATTTTAGAAACCTAAATAAAGCATCTTTGAAAGATAATTATCCACTTCCAAAGATGGATCAATTACTTCAAAAAGTGTTAGGTGCTAAAAAACTCTCTATGTTGGATGGATTTTCTGGTTATAATCAAATATTGGTGAATTCAGAAGATAGGGAGAAGACAACTTTTACCACACCTTGGGATACATTCATGTATGCTCGAATGCCATTTGGTATATCAAACGCAGGAGCAACATTTCAGAGAGCCATGGACTTGGCTTTTGTTGGGAAGGTAAACAAATTCATTGTTATTTATCTTGATGATTTAACTATTTTCTCTGAATCAAATCCTAAACATCTCAAGCATTTAAAGAAAGTTTTTGAAAGGTGTAGGAATTTTGGAATTTATTTGAATCCCAAAAAATCATTATTTTCCATTAAAGAGGGTAAATTTCTAGGTCATATTATTTCTAAAGATGGAGTACTTATTGATCCCAAAAGGGTCTCTTATATTCAATCATTATCATTACCTAGAAATAAAAAAGAGATTCAAGCTTTATTAGGCAAAATTAATTTTTTGAGAGTGTTTATACCAAATTATATAGAAATAGTGAAGGATATAACAAACATGCTCAAAAAGAACCATGAAGTCAAATGGACTATTTCTGCAATATTTTAATTTGACCAGATAAAGAAAGCCATCTCCAAAGTCCTAACCTTAGCCAACCCAAACTACTCAGAACCTTTCAACATGTTCTTTTTTGCCTCTGATACTACCCTTGAAGCTGTCCTTTTGCAAAAGAATGAGGATTACCATGATCAACCTATAGCATTATTTAGTAAGGTCATGATAGATGGCGAACTGAGATATGATATTATTGAAAAACAAGCCTATGCCTTAGTTCAAGCCCTAAAGTCTTTTAGAATGTATATCCTTCACTCCACTATCATTTGCTATGTCCCCAATAAGGCTATCAAAAAAGTCCTCACACAGTCAGACATTGATGGTAAAAGGGGAATATGGATAACTCAAATCCTTGAGTTTGATCTTACCATCAAAACTACCAAGTTAGTGAAGGGGCAAGGTTTAGCCCAGTTGTTAGCTGAATCCAATTGTAAATTTTTGGGTATCAACTCTATTTTCGAAGTTTCAGAGAAGCATCCACAAGAACCTTTTCAAAATTGGAAAAAGAGAATCCACAAGAACCTTCCTTGAATGCAGAAGGGGAGAATCCACAAGAACCTTCCCATGAAGTGCAAGGAAATAATACACAAGAACCTTCTCCTTCAATTCAGATAATCCCAATTCATAATGATGATAAGTTTGTTACATCAGATTGATATGCAGACATTGTTCATTTTCTGATTCATTTTGAATGTCCAGCTCAGTTTTCAAAGAATCAGTGCAAAACACTCAAGTTGAAATCCATCAAGTACTGTATCATCAATGCCAACTTATATTGGAAGGATCCTCTTAATATTTTACTACTTTTCCTAACAGAATCAGAGACTAAAGGAATCATTGATCAGTTACACGCAGGAATTTGTGGAGGCCATTATGCTTGGAAAGCAACAACATACAAGATATCGAAGGAGGGATTTTATTGGCCTACCTTGCTTTCACAAGTAGGATAAAAATTCAGAGCCTGTTTTCCATGTTAGATGTTACTGGTAAGCAAAAATAGCAGCTCTTCCACTAGTTCCAGTAGTTGTTTCAACACCATTTCTTCAACGGGGATTATATTTTATAGGTGAAATTCATCCAGCCTCTAGTAGTCAACATAGATGGATCTTGATTGCTACTGAATATTTCACCAAGTGGGTGGAATCCATTTCTGTAAGAAATGCTATAGATTCAGTTGTAATAAAATTTATTGAAGAGAATAATTTATCCAGATTTGGTTTCCCACAGAAAAATAGTCATTGATAATGCCTTAACATTCAGCAACATAAAAATGATAGATTTCTGTCAGAAATATCAGATTATGTTGCATCACTCAACTCCCTATTATCCATAAGGAAACGGTCTTTCTGAATCATATAACAAGAGTTTAGTGAAATTAATCAAGAAAAAACTAGAAGACCACAAGAAAAACTCAGACAGCCACTTGATTTATACGGTTTGGGAAAACATAATTTCTCTAAAAATATCAACAGGTAAATATCCATTCCAATTAGTTTATTGAAAAGATTCTATTTTTCCTACCAATTTAGCTTTCCTTGTACTCAAGTTTCTACAAGAATCTACTAATGAACATGATGATTTCTCTAGAAGAATTAAATATCAGATCATTGAGTTGAATGAAAATAGAGATGAGATACAGTACAAAGTAAAGAAATATCATAATAAAATGAAGAGCCTCTTTGACAGAAAAACAAGGGAAAGAGATTTTAGAGAAGGGGATTTAGTCCTAAGATGGGATGCTAGGAGAGAAGATAAAGGAAATTATGGAAAGTTTGACAATTTATGGTTTGGGCCACTCAACATTGCAGAGGTGAAAGGAAACAACACATTCATTATACAGAATCTTGAAGGACAGTTTTCAACACTGCCTGTTAATGGAAAATTTTTGAAACACTATATCCAGTACTGAAAGTGATCCTACATCATCATTGTACATAATCATTTTCTTTTATCATTTAAATTTTGTGTGTTTTCTACAGCAAAGACTCCATAGCCTGAGGAGAAGGAACATGGAACTGATTGTTCTCTGCATCCCACAGGGGGAAGCAGTCCCCAGCTGGAGTCGATGTTGTAACATTATTTGTTTTTGGTAAGTTAGTATGGTATTTTAAAAAATAAAAGATAAAAAATGCTAAGTTAGAACATGGATGAAAAAAATAAATTTAAAAAATGTTAGGAAAAGTATATTTTATTACATCCATGTTAGAAAAAACGATGGGATAGTTTTCTCTAAATAAAGGAGGCAACCGGAAAAATGTTAGGGAAGCATAAAAATAAAAATGTTAATGCTTTAGTGATCAAAATGATAATGGTCGCCTATTTAAATGCGCTAGAATTTCAAAATGTAAAGTTTAATTCATGTATATTTGAGCCTTTGAAAAATGGTTTTGTATATTCATTAATTAAATTAATCTATACGCGCACATATTAATTTTATTGTAAAGTCGCTAAACGACAAGCGGTCAAATCAAAAGAAGATAAAGTGTTTGCAGATTCTAATGGTAGATCTTGAGCTTCCCTCATATCTACGGCAGAGATTGACTTTGCACCCTGTCCGAAGTCCGGTTTCAATGGAAGCACATTTTCGTGACGTGGTAGCATCAGGTGACTTCGCACCCCCTCCGCCTAAAGTCAGAAACTAGGGGGTACCACGCCCCCCCCCGCCCCCCACCTGAAATCCACCTCCATTTTTTCACTCCCACTACCGTTTGCCTGCACCATAACCGTTTATTCATCCACAACTCATATTATTCCATGTCACATATATGTTATCACTAACACTCCATTTACCCATTAATCCTCCCGTTGGCCAATAAATTCGCACCATTTATCTGTTAATCATACTACTGCGCGGTAAATTCACTTGCCTGTTAACCATGACCATTAAACCCAAATCGCAGTTTATAAAATTGCCCACGATCACCCATTCATTAATTTACTTCCACCTTCAACTCTTTTTCATCCACCATCATTATTCCACAGTCAATTATCTTCTGTAAATAGCCTTCATTATCCTGAAACCCTATCATTGTTTCTGTAACCAAAAGTTGTGAAGCCCCGTACCACTTTGTTACAGTCAAGCATGGCACCTAAGGCCAAAACAAAGAAACAAACTAATTTGAAAGGTAAAGGTAAGAAAAGTATGACATAAGAAATCCTGAATGTTGACAATGTTGCAGAGGTCCTACCTGAGGTTTCTCATTAAGCTATCGAGGTCATTCGTGAAGCCACCAACGCTGTTGCAGAAGACATTCTTGCAGCTCCACAAATCAACCTCAACCTCACACCCTTATTCGATACCTATTTTAAAATTACTGGTTGTCACAGTGAATTTGAATTCTACGAGCTACATTTGTGGCTAAAACAGAAGCATCTGGATAAACAAGACCCTATCAGGTTTTGGGAGTCATGTTACCTCTGTTTTCATTCCCTCAAACTCACCCATTCCCAGATTTAATTTCCTGGTGTCAGAAGCAGTACGACCCTATAACCAGGTCAATGGTGGCTCAGAACAGAAATGTTATGATAACCATATCTCTTGAAACCATTAATCAGATGCTTCTCATCCCTCCTTGTGACTCTTTATCCTTTTTCTCCCCTGGTGGCCTCATGGATCTTTATCACACATTATCCTTCCCATAGAGAGCTCAAATATTCGACATCTTTCTACCTGAGGATGCTGATTTACCAAAGAGAAATCCCCCATATGCATCCTCCATCTTCCCCATTGCATCCAAACATTGTATCTCCCTCCTTTCTTATTTTTTAGGATACCCCAACGATGAAACCGTTGATGAAATCATCTGAATTTTCTTATCTATCTTCAACCTTGACAAACCACCATTGTTTATGTACAATTATAACCATTTCTTGGTTGATATTATACATGAACAATTTATGGATTTCACCACTCAAGGAGTGTTTACTTATTCTTCTGTGATCATTCATATGATTTTGTTTCAGCAGGTAGATATTTTTCCCATTCATTTCAACAAGTAGGACGCATAGGGAGTGAATCAATCACTGATTTACTAGATAGAATTGGTCAGAGCATCATCATCAACTACTTCTTTTTCAGAATTCATAGATCTATTCATTCATCCAGTTAGATAGTTCCTTACCATATCATTAGAGCCTAGAATTGGAGAAGACATTAGGAGAATTATGTACCTTAGTGAGCAAGAAAAGATAGGTGATTGGTACCTGTACAAGAATTATAAAGATATCAGGGTGTATTGTTGCGAGCTTCCGCCATACAAGATTCAAAACTATGTACCTATGAGAATTTTCTCATTATAATACATAATACAACTGTTAAATATGGATGAATTGCATTTTTCTTATGGAAAAAGGAAATCCCAGTTTAAATGAAAGCCAACATTGGATCATTCATTTGTAATACTGGAGCAGCTGGTGTTGATGCAAATGCACTATTAAAGAAGATGAGTTCTTAGTCAAGTTTCACTTGGTCATATGACCCTCATGGTATTATTTTTGCTTTGAGGATTGAATCCAACACAGCATCTTACACTCACACCTCTAGACCGGAAATAGAAAAGTACATGAATTAGGATGAACATGTAGAAGGTAGTCTACAAGAAGCATATGAATAGGTTATTTATACTTCAAATGTACAAACACCAGTCCCTGACAGTAAATATAAAAAGAGGTTCAGAGAAGAGACACCACATTCTAAGGAGCTTGTGAAAGAATTCATCTTACAGCATAAGAAACCAAGATTTTATTCTTCATTTCTTTCAGAATATAAAAAACTAGAGATCATATATTTGGGAGAAATTGAAGTCTCCGCATCTACAAATGTTCCTAAAAATTCTCCGTCAGCATCACCTACACAAGAACCCTTACAGATCATCCAACATGCAGATTCCAGCTCTTCAGAAGAGCATAATATTTTCTCCAACTTTCTAGAGATCAAACAAACGAATGAAGCACTGAAGTCAGATGTTTACAACCAATTTTGGAAATAGACATCTATATCACAACACATGCTCCTCACTGCCATTGATAGTGAGAAGGGCAGGATGCAGATAGCCTTCTTGCAAGCAACAGTGCCATTTTCGAAAACACATACTGACTATAAGAGGGTTTTCCTCTCATTTGATGCAAGAAAATTACATCCAATTGACCAAATGGATATGCATAGGTAGTCAGGAGAAATGTTATTTTCAACCATGACTACAAAAACTATGTCTCTTTCAAAATCAAAAGTAGCACTCTCAAATATGCAATCCTAGTTGAAGATTGAGAAACTGTCTTGCTTGGCTAAAGATAACAGGATAAAGACATAGGAGGAAATTGTAGTAAAATTAGGATATGATCTTGCTAACTACAAAGAAACTAAAGAGATCATCAAGAAGAAATATGTAGACATTGTTGCCCTATGAAAACAACTTAAGCTTCCCTCGACTGAAGACCCATAGACTAAATAAATGGCGCATAATGAATCTGACAAGGAGGAAATGCTTAAGTTAAATATTGACCAAACTACAGATCAGAAAAATGGAAGAATAGATTGAAGAACTACTGAAGGATAAATCAACACTCAAGGTAAATGTTGATCCTACTTCAACAACTCAAACATCTTCTGCAGGTATAGAAACTTCAACAACGTTGAACATGACTGATCCAGTACAACTGTCTTAAGAATTAGCCACTCAAAAGTAAGCACATGAAAAGCTAAGTCAGAAGTTTCAACTTCTTGAGTCCCAAAAAATTATAAATGATACTTTCTATCTAAATGAAATACAAAATACTCATTAGCCAAAGCTTAGAATCAAAACTAGAAAGTAAAACTATGATGGCATCAACTTTAGGAGAAGCTAAGCAGAGTATTTGGGAAAGTATCAATGATTCCATTATTGAAATATGACCATCTATTCAGATCATATTCGAGCAGAAGGAACTCATTAAGAAGTGTAGAACAACAACTCCAGAAGGGAAGGATCAACTCCAGTAGAATCCAATTGAAGCTTCCGATATGATTAAGGTTCTTAATTCTAAGAACAAGGAGGAGTTGGAAGAAATTAACATTTCAGATAGGACTGCAACTATTTTAGAAATAAAAAAGGTTTTTTTTCAGAAAAGGAACTTGATCAATCAGTTGTAGACAAAGTGTGAAGCCTTAAATGTTTTTGTCAAAAGGTTTCATACTAAATTTAATATTTTAAATCAAAAAGGTCTACCAGGTTTAGTTGGATTAGATGACAAGTTGTTTAAGTTAGAAGATTATTTCAAAAAGCTCTATACAATTGCAATAGAAAAGACAAAATTTGTAGGTATCAAAGGTCACATTATAGGAAGGGATTTTATTGAAGCTTTACAAATTGACTTGATTATTCAACATCAATTCAAACAATTTTTCATCTAGAAACCAACTTTTGATAGATTTACTAAAGTGGATGAAATTTTTAGGAAAATGATAAATTGTGAAATTCCCAATTAAGATTAGTGGGATAAGTTTTGTGAAACCATTGAGTGAAAATATTAGTTTTTCACCATGCCAACACATCTGATTTTGAAAATCTAGCAACAGGCTCCAGCGAAATGGGACAAATCAGCAACAACTTTCACCAAAAGAGGTCGAATCATCAACAATCTCCAGAAAAACAGAGACACTCTATCTATTTCTCTCCTTATTTTATTCTTATTATCCTATTATTATAAATCAGTTAAGATATTTCTAAAGTTTTGTAAGTTAGTATAAATAACTCTCAGCATGAGTTATGAAGGGTTGCACCCTTGGATGAGCAGGTTTTGTAAAGCAAAAATTGTACTAAGCCTTTTTTTTATCATCAATAATACAAAGAAAGATTCTGAACTCATCTTGTATAGCTTTGTCTTCTCTGTGAGTTTTCTAGTTTTTTGTCATTATGTTTCTTCATATGTTTAATTATCATCAAAATAACTAGGTGAGGTTGATTGTATTTCCGCAACTTTATAATTCCTCTTGAAGTTATAATTATTATAAATAATGATTTACTTGGCAATCTATTAATGTAAATCCCTTTTATCAATAAATTGTCAGTATTTTGGTGATGTTAAATATATTTTGTTGAAATTTTGAACACTGTTTAAAATTTTTCCAGCTTATGATTTATTGCATAGTTCAATTTGAATGTTTAATAATCATATTTTCTTACAAAATTATACTTAATCGAAGTCATAAAAACTTAAATCCTATATAAGATGAACAAGTAACCCTTACTTTGAATTACTGATACTATTATTAATATTTAAAAACCTTAATTGTTTGATTAAAATCTATATTATACATTGGTCCTCCAAATATTTTATAACACAAACAAACATTTTAGATGCTTTGGCATGATTGTTGACCAAAATCATCTCAAAGGAAAACATAACTCATGAGGGTCATTATGAATTTTTGGTCATGCTTTTTGGCATTACCAATGCACCTTCTACATTTCAAGGGTTGAAGAATTCCATTTTCAAACCCTTCTTAGAAAATTTTTGTCAATATTTTTTGATGATATACTAATCTACACCACGTCTTGGAAGGATCATGTTCAACTTGTTGACAGGGTTCTCAAACTATTGGAGGAGAAACAATTATATGCAAAAACCTCCAAATGTTTCATTGGAGTACAAAAGGTGGAATATCTGGGTCATATTGTATCTCACAAGGGTGTTAAGGTAGACCCTAACAAAATTAAAGCCATTAAAGAATGGAAAGTCCCTACAACCATAAAGCATTGGCGATGATTTCTCGAGTTAACAAGGTATTATTACAAGTTTGTTAATAATTATGGGAGAATAGCAGGACCTCTAACAACATTATTGAAGAAAGATGCATTTTCATGGACTCCTAAAGAAACTAAGGCCTTTGAACATCATAAAGAGGCAATGTGACTAACACTGGTCTTAGCTACACCAGACTTCACAAAAACCTTTATTGTGGAATGTGATGCCTCAGGAAATGGAATTGGTGTTGTTTTGATGCAAGAAGGAAGACCCATTGCTTTTGAAAGTCGTCCAATCAAAGGAAAACATTTACAAGAAGGTATTTATGAGAAGGAAATGTTGGAAATAATACATGCACTAAATAAATGGGGACCTTACCTAATGGGAAGACACTTCAAGGTAAAAACTAATCATAATAGTCTTAAACAAATTTTGGAACAAAGACTATCTTCAAAAGAGCAACAAAAATGGGTCACAAAGATGTTGGGTTATGACTTTTAAATCATCTACAAACAATGGAAGCTAAATGTTGTTGCATATGCACTCTAAAGAAAGGATGAAGAAGTGGAAGCATTGCTTTCTGCCATTTCTCTTATCCAACCTGATTGGATAATTGAAGCAAGGGATGAATGGAAGAAGGAAGAAGAAGTGTGGACACTCTTTTAAAATTTGCAGCAAGATCCTAGTACATCTAATACATTTAGTTGGAAAAATGATTCCTTATGGTACAAAGATCACTTATATCTTTGTAATAATTCCAAACTAAAACAAAATATTATTTTGGAATTGCACACTTCTCCTTTAGGAGGACACTCAGGATTTTTAAAAACTTACCACAGGGTGAAGAAAGAATTCTTTTGGGATGGCCTTAAATCAGATATTCAAAATTTTATGGCGGAATGTTTGATTTTCCAGCAAAATAAATTTGAGACAATTAAGACCCCGGGTCTTCTGCAGCCTTTATCCATTCCAATTCAACGTTGGGAGGAGATTTTAATGGATTTTATCACAAGATTACCTAATTCCGAAGGAAAGAGTGTCATCATGGTGGTAGTTGATATACTTACCAATTATGCACACTTTTGTGCATTATCTCATCCATTTAAAGCAAGTACAATTACTATTGCATTTATGGAAACAATTCAAAAGCTACATGGAAACCCAAAGATTATTGTAAGTGACAGAGATCCCATTTTTACTGGAAATTTTTGGATGGAATTATTTTCTTGTTTGGGTACTCAACTAGCTCATATCTTATCTTATCATCCTCAATCTTATGGTCAAACTGAGATAGTGAACAAATATTTGGAAGGATATCTTCATTGTTTTGTATCTGATAAACAAACACAATGGGTCAAGTGGTTACCTCTGGTGGAATGGTGGTATAACACTTCCTTCCATACTGCAGAAAAAATCACCCCATTTATGGCACTTTATGGATATCATCCACCATCTATCACATCATATTTAAGAGAAAATTCTAAGGTTCAAGCAATGGAATATCACATCGAGCATCAAAAAAAGTTCTCCAACTCTTAAAGGTTAACCTAAATTTGGCACAAAATCGAATGAAACAATAGGCATATCAACATCATAGCAAGAGAAGTTTTGATGTAGGAGATTGGGTATTTTTATAGTTACAACCATACAAACAAATGTCCCTCAAGCAAGCTAAGAAGGATAATAAATTATCACCAAAGTACTATGGTCCTTAGAAGGTGTTGCAAAATATTGGTACTATGCCATACAAATTGGAGCTTCCTTCTTCTTTGTGAGTGCATCCAGTTTTCCATGTTTCATGATTAAAGAAGGTTATAGGTGACAAAATTCTAGTTCAAACAATATTTCCAGAACTTGATGAGGAAGAAAAAATCATATTGGAACCTAAAGCAGTCACGGAAAGAAGAAATTGACAGCTATGAAATTGATCAATTTTAGAGTATCTCATCAAGTGGAAGAACTTACCCACTGAAGGTTCTACATGGGAGGATGAGAATTTTATATAGAAGCATTCAGAGCTACTCAAGCGTTGAGGAAAAAACCTTTTTTAAAGAGAGGGGCATGTTAGGTCCTTATATTACTAGTGTAGTCCCTTATTGTTGTTAATGCAACCTCCTTATTGTTATTGTTGTACCCCTGCAACCCCCATATTGTTATTATTGTGCCCTTACATTATTATTGTTAGGTTTGCTAGGATTATATTGTGACCCCATGGACTCCTATATATAGAAGGAGTTTTTATCATTGTATCATCCAAGAATTTTTCATTTATGTAATGTAAAGAAGGTTTCCCCCTCGAAGTGGCTTATTTATAAGGCACTGATCTCTCTTTTCTTCTATTTTTGGAGCTAGTTTCATAACATGTCATTATCACTCATAAATTAAATGTCCCATTTGACACATCCCATCCAATGGCTATTGTTTATCCTCTCACATGTAAAATGAAAAATTATTAGGTGGGACATGTGTCCTCTAAGTTTTTATATTCCCCTTGTCTATTATATACCTACTAGGATTATCCTTTATTTAGTGTATGAATTTTTCCATTATTTCACTATTATCAAATTTCATATCCCTTGGTTGAGTATTCTATCTCTTTTATATCTAGAAATATAGGTGTGATATGCATCATATAATATTTTTGATTTCACTATCCATACTTCACTCATTTTTATCTTCAAAATTCAAATTTTTTCAGGCTTATCGAACATTTTGTTGTAGATTTCAATGTAACCTCATGTCTTCTATGTAATGTATTGAATTTAGTTTGGATACATTTCTACACAATTGAAATATCAGAAAAATCAACACAAATAAAATTATTTATTAATAAATAACACCTAATATCCTTATTAATGTGGACGGGAAGAACATAATAAAATTTCCTCAAGATATAGAAACTATTACCCTATATTATGAATTCCTTCCATTAATTGTTATAGAGAAGGTAAAAACAATGATATAAAAGTAAAGGTGAACACAGTGATAATAGCACCAAAATCACCTTAGAAGGTTGTTAGTAACACCTAACTCTAACTCAGGCATAAATGTGCTTCTTCGGGGCCCTTAAGAACCATATAATTTCGTCGGTTCTCAATGCAATCCACCTTGAAAAAATTCTTGTTCATCATGCTAACATGGATATATTAAGACTTAAGTGTTCAATCCACTAAATTCTTCTCTCATTCGATGGACTGTAGGTAGTGTTGATCAACGATTGTCATTGATGTCAAGCTAAGCAACACCAGGGGCTACCCCAATATTGCATGGGAATTTTGATGTACCAAATCACAATATTCTGGGTCAAGAATGATTTTGGTGGCTTCTACTTGTCGATATGTTTCCGTTGATATATGGCACGCCACGTAATTTTTCACGGTTTGAGAGATATTCATGTTTTAACTTTGTAACCCCACTTAGTGGGCTAAAACCCAATGGGGTTGTGGCATGAGTCATTAAAAAGTCAATAATTAATAATTTTTAAGCTCCTAAAATCTCTCCCATGTTCACTTTTTGAAGCCCCTCTCAACCTAAGCATTTATATAAATTGTGATCTTCATATCCTCCTTATGTAGAGATTTGGCTACCTGAAATAGGTCATCGTGGAATTTGTGCTCTAACTATTTTTATACGAAGGTTAAGAAACTGAAATTTTTATGAGCCGAATATGAAATCCTGAGGAATATCCTATAAAAATTTTAGATCAAGGTGAGCAATATTTTCGGATATATGATCTGTGGAAGTCAGTTTTTTTGGAGGCTCCTCAACTTCATCTCAAAGAAGTGAACTTGGGAAGATCATCATAACTCTCTCTCTGAGTATCGGATTGGAATTATGTAAAATGTGCCAGATAGTGCATGTACTGTAGTTTTTGTTGTATCAATTTCAAAGTTGAATGAAGAAACAATGACACGTGGCACGTCGTAAAAGTTCGCTATATGGAAACAGTCCATAATTAGGTCATTGTGAGAGATTGGGAATAACTCTCTCTTGAAGAGTCCAAATTGGATCAGAACTATGGCATTGGAAATAAGACTCGAAGTACTACGACAAAACTGAAAATCCCATATTGGGGAGCTGAAATAACAGAGATACACCAGATTCAATATTGAGATCCTAGAAGGAAAGAAAAAGCTAGATCATGTGTTGTCAAGGGCTGCAAAGGACCAGAATTTCTAGGGAAACAAAGCAAAGCAAGGTGCAGCAGAGGGTAGCATGACAAGAGCAGAAATAAAGGTGCAGAAAAACAACAAGAAGTTCATAACATGAATTCTTCAAGTGGGAAACACTTTATACAGTCATTGTAAAGGTATCATTGTACTAAGTCATTGTAAATGCATCATTGTAAAAATTGTACAAGTTTCTATCTGCCAAGAGTTGAAGAGGGGGTTAGTCCATGTCGTGAAACACACAGGGAGCATTGAACCCAATGTCTAACATATAGAACTAAACAAGTACCTATTAGATTTTACTTGATCGAGGAAGGGAAGTTTAGGTAGAGTGGAGGAAAGTTGGAGATACAATACATCTAATAGAAAAATCTCTTGAATTAGAGGTGATAATATTAGAATAAAATTCCATAGACACATGGGTTTTTTTCTTGATAAAGTGGGGTCATGTTCTTATGATGTTGAGATCATAGATAGCATAAAGGTGACCTTGAGGTACAAACATCTAGTGAAATGATGAGTACCCAAGGACCTTCCTCAAGTAAAAATTGATTTTTATCTCAATGAGGGGATATATCATATTACTCCATCATAGCTACATGGCTTGAGACTATTTTCCATGGATGACATAAAGGTTTGTTAAAATGGATTAATTGAATTGATGGAGTATGTTGCACCCTGTTACAATTACAAATATTAGATGGTGCTGGTCCAACATATTTGAGATATGAAGAGATAAAAATTGGTTGCAAATTATATACAAATAAGAGACAATGATAAAAATAAATAAGTGTCTATATATATTGACCGAAGGCCAAAATAATCAAGTAATATTGCAGGGTTTATAAATAATACACAACTCAGGACAACACATAAGAAACCCAAATGCAGATTTGAGGGACACAAAGGAAACTGTGTATTCGTATGCGCGATAAAAACAATAGTTGCATGAGAAGAGTTTTTGATAAAGCACAACTTGAATCAAATAGATAATAAAATTGATATAATGGGGGTGGTATGTAACCTCTAATTAATTATTCTTATATTTTGTGCTTATATATAGAAGAACATGTGCTCATTTTTATGTCCCTAGTTGTATTTGTAACAAATGTCTATAATATATTCATATAAAAATATGCTTATGAACTTGCTGTAATGTATTCATGTAAAAAAATGCTTATGAATAGTAATATGACATTGCATTGTTGGCAACACCATTTTCCCAGGGTGACAAGGGGAAGGAACCATCGTTAAAGCAGTCCATAGATCACCTAGAGGAAGAGATTATGGATGAAGAAATATATTCCTCCATAGAACCAGTGCAAACAATGAAGGAGATTTTGAGAAGATCAAACAACAAGCTCAATTCTTTGGTTGATACTCGGTTGGAGACATAATCAAAAAATTAAATAATTAAAACATAATCAACAAATTAAATAATTAAAACCTTAATGAAAAATATTCATCAGTATGGAATAAACGTGAAGATATTTAATTATCCAATTTATTTATTTATGATTTTAATTTTTATACTCTTACAAATCCTTTATATTAAACTCTTTCTTTTTTCATAGGATTTTTTGGACAATTTTGATTCTCAGTGTATGCCTACAGAGGCAAGTGTTGGTACCAACGTCATTCCCACACTAAAGAAACATCATATTTTTACCCATTTTCAATCTCCACCTGTCACTAGCATGCCAATCTCTCTGACCCATATACCCCCCAAGGTCGATGTCAATACTACACCCCCTAAGTAGAACATGCTAGAATGTGCACATGATGCTCATAATGACATTACACATTTTGAGGCATGATTTCCAAAATCTACCCATGTCACTAGCATGAGATCACTACCTATTACTTTTTTGGTAGACAATGAGCACAACCTTGTGACAATAGAAAATGTTCTAGGTATTTAAGAAGTGTTTTAATTATTATATATAATCTAATTGAAAATTATATATAATTTGTGATTATTAT
>CM076581.1:944587606-944971400 GCA_034641835.2 Pinus albicaulis
TCCCAATAGTAACCACCGGAGTAAGGCCCTTTGCTGCCATCCTCCATCTCCCTCATGCAAGATGAATAAGCCAAACTCCCCCAAAAGCAGCCAAAGCAACAAGAGATCTTGTTGCTTTCTCTCATCCTTGTGTGCATCATGGAGTAGAAACATAATGATAGACATGTGGAATGTCACATCAGCCCAATACAAGCAAACACCATTAATACACATCATGAGAGTACCATGCCAAGATTTACACAATACAAAACAAATAGACATGGGATATGTCATGTGATGGCTAAAATCTCTCAAGACAACCAAAATGAACATGCCTTTCTTTGTTTCATACTATCATTGATACACAAGGCATGAGTCAAGAAAATATGAGCTATTGGGTGGTAACCATACTCACCCAAGAGTAGCCAGTGTAGCCATGCCTTATTCTTCATTTCATGAGTGATTTTCAAGGCATGGATCAAAGAAGTAGGAGCCTTCGGGTAGTAACAAAACTCACCCAAGAGAAACCAACGTAACCAAGCTTCTTACTGGCCCATGTCATATATCTGCAAGTGGTCATTCAACCCCTTGTTTATCATCCTCACCCACTGTTGGAATGGGGTCTCCTAACAAGCTATGAAACTGGCCCATTTTGGTTATTTTTGTTATATTTAGTATAGCGCAGGGGTTTTGGGGTGGGTCAAAGCCCCGAAAAGCATTGTAATAGGGTTAAAGGGTAAACTAGGGGTTCGAAAACCATGGGTTGTGGACCATAGGAATGTTGAAGCTAGATTGTTATAAATAGAGAGGCATTTCGGATTGTAAGAGGTAAGAATTGGCTAAGCTATTGATGCGGTCTGTTGTGTAAGGATTTGTTGGGGTTTTGGGGAACAGACTCCTGCTGGCTGTGTGCATGGAGATCCTAGTCCAGCTATGTGCGGACCCTGCTATTGTGTGCGCAAGCTAGGAAGGGAATTGTAAGGGTAATGAATGAATGAATATGCAAGATTATTGGATATGAATATGGGAGTATTATTGAATGAATTGCTGATAAATACCGCGCTATTCATTTCTCTATCTTTGTGCTGCGAAGGTTTGTATATTGAATGATTGGATCTATTTTTCTTTGGTTATATTATGCTGCGAAAGTCTGTGTATTAAAGTAAATCTAGATCTGTTCTGTCCGGGTATGTAATGCTGTGTTAAGGGTATGAAAAGCTTATAATTGTAGATCTAGTGCACGTGGATGCAATTGGACATATTCTTGACCCTACGCAGAGATAATCTAAACAGGGCGCAGCCCTACTTGCCTTACCCTTCCTTTCTTAGAGTGCAAAAACCTAGTTTCAACACCCACCCATGTTACTTCGTGTGAGATTGTGACCTGCGCAAGCAGGTCACTGCCGAAAGGGCCAGTAGTATAGGGGTTTGTTGGCAAACCTTGCACACCGAACCTGGGTTAGGACCCCTCAAGCCAACAAATGGTTCCGTTTCCGGGACCAGAAGAAATTTGAGAACGGGATTGGGTAGTGGCATCAGAGATCTAGCATAGGGCTGAATAAGCCAAGGTACAACGCGGAACAATGAAGAACTATCGGAACAGGTGGAAGGAAGATCGCCCATGGTCCATTGAGACTTACACAAAATTCATCAGCTTCCCCAACGCTAAGGTAAACTGGAGGAACCCATGGCAGCACACTTAAAATTACCTACCTTTAAAGGGGCAGTCGATGAGGACCTAGAACGATTCTGGTTCGTGGTCGACTCAGTATGGACGGCGCAAGGGGTGGTAAGTGATATGGTAAAAAGAGTGCAGCTATCATTGGATTTTGAGGAGAGGGCACTGGATTGGTATATGCGGTACATATCTCAAAACGAGAGCGCAACACTTCAAAATATTAAGGATTCCCTAAAAAAAAAATTCCGGAAACCAAAGTCCTATTCCAAACTGGTATCGGAAGTAAAGGAATTCAAGGAGGGAATGTCTGAGTCAGTCTGGGAGGTTGATCAACGGTTAAAGAAAGCAATCTGGGAAGGTGAGTTCAAATACAACGACAAGCAGCACACATAATGGTTTATCTCTATGATCCTACCTCACTTACGCATGCCCATGAGCCATCAGACTTTTAAATCGCAAGAAAAAGCCTTGGAAGCTGCCATGAAACTTGAGGCGACGCCTAAGGATGATACGAGTGAAGGTGTACAACAAATTCAGAAGCAACTCGGGGCCATGCATATGGAAATACAGAGCTTACGAATGGAACGAGGGAAGGGGGTAACCACAGACCTTTGGTGCGAGGATTTCCAGGTGGCGGGACTACATGATACAACCTAGTGTCCATGGGTCAATAGAGGTGAATTGAAGCAACAATGGTGCAGGTTCTGCCGATCTATAGGACATGATGAGCAGAACTGCCGCACATATGACTTACTGGTAAACCGAGGAACCCTCTATAGGGTATAATACGATCCTACTGTTGAAAATGGCAACAAGAAACAGTGAAGGAGGCCTCCTGAAACATCTTTCCTGATCCTAGTTGGAAAGTGATCACCTAAACTAGGTGGGGACCACACATGTGATTTTTGTCGAAAAATCTATTTTTAGACTATGTCTATTTTTAGACATATGGAGCATGGTCCGGGGATTGCAGTATGTTATTCTTGGAATATTGGTCATGTTGGTAAAAATAGATGGACCTCTATTTTTTGGACCTATAGGTCGAAGTCTATTTTTAGACTGCCTCTCCTTAAAATAGGGAAGTCAAATATTATTTACCCTTAATAATATTTGGACTCTAAACTTCAGTTTACTCTCTTGGAGCACTTCAGTTCGAGCCCTGGAAGTGGGGCATGCAGCTGCCAGAAGGATTTACGCTTTTCCTATGAGTTAGGTGAGCTAATGCATGGTTGAATTCAGTTAGAGCTCGAGTGGCGGAGTTCGGTGGAGTTGATGCGACAGTTAATGGAGGTGGTGTTCGGTTAACTAGTTGTATTTAGTTTAACCGGCTAATACATTAGAGATGAGTTGTGTGAATTAAATATTATTTAATTCACAAATTATTAACTCATTATTCAACTAAAGAACACATCAGTTTAACTCAGTGCATGGACAGTTCAGTGGCGACAAGTGAAAGAGGTAGATGAAAGGGTTGAGTTAGCTATTAGTTGCGACATTAGTTGTGCATGAGATTTGCACTACACTTGGAGGAAATTACCAATGACAATTGCGCAGTTGGAGCCAGTGAGATTCGAACTTGGATCTCTATTTAGACCAGCCTTGACTGCGCAATAGAGGCAGAGAATTAGTGGGTGTGTTTTGAACCTGTGACTTGTTCAAAACCAAGCTAGTTTTTGTGTAGCTTTGGGAGATAGTACTGAGTACTTGTGAGGAGTTTGTACTATGTATTTTCTGCATGTTCTCTCCATTTATAATATACTATAGCTGGGGGTTTTCATCTATAATCTTTCCCCATACATACTGTGTTAATGTGTGTGATGATTTGATGTGCTATCGCTTCTATTCTTTTCGCATGTGACAATTAATTGTAGAAGAGATTATGTGTTATGCATGCAATTCGAAATTGATGTGTGATCAGGTTAATCTCCATTGAATAAGTGATTTATTCAGAAAATTTCTACACCTACATCTCCGAGATCCCCCGCAAGCTTTGGTGGCTCCCCTGCATGGGGCAGGGCAGGGCGGGGAGGAAGTGCCGGATGAGGACGGGGCCAACTAATCTGCTACAACTGTGGAGAAGTAGGGCACTTTTCCTGGGACTGCTCAAATCCCACTAGGCAGACCTGTAAATACTGCCGACAGTTGGACCATGAACTCGAAGACTGCCCGATTTTGCTAACAAAGATGAAGGAAAAACAGTCTACTCCCACACGAAATATACATAGAATCAAAACGGAGCTAAGGAGCATAACACGTAGCATGGTCACCGAGAAAGCAGGAGAGGAGCTTGCTATTTGAAAGGAACCAGCTCCTAGGAAGTAGGAACCACTAGAAGCCTGTGTGTAGTTGCCAGAAGAAGAAGTTGAAACCTTTTTAAGGGCATGCCTGAAGCTCCTACGCAGCCTGCAGGCGGGAGAAATTCTTCAAGTATTACTGTAGGACTGCGCAGCTCAGCCCAACATGATGACTGAGGTTAAGGAAGTACAAAAAATACACAACTATAAGAGGCGCACAGGAGGAGAGATGTGCTTGACTGCATAGATTGGTGACTATGAGATAGATCAGGTTATTCTTGATCTTGGATCTGATGTAAATGTCTTACCAAAACAGACCTAGCAACGAATGGGAGAACCTAAACTAGACTGGTCCACCATCCAGCTATGAATGGAGAACCAACAAAAAATCATCCCGCTGGGACGATTGCCAAGGGTTATGGTTGATATCGCAGGAGTAAAGGTCCTGGCTGACTTTGAGGTCATAGAAATTGTGGAAGATACGTACCCCTACCCTGCGCTCCTGGGGATAGATTGGGCTACCGTCGTGGGAGGTATCATTAATCTAAAAAAACATAGCATGGTGTTTGAGAAGAATGGGACACGTGTAATAATACCACTAGATCCCTTTGAGGGCGCACGGTATACCGAACCAACATATGAAGATGAGGAACTTGATCACATCTACAAGATAATAGTACAGGACGAGGACCAGGATAATCCTGCAGTAGATGGAGTATTCAACTCGGAAAAGAGTAGGGAATAATTTTCTGATCCCAAGGAAGAGCTTGAGAAATGGCAGACCCAGCTACACGATGTTTCAATTCTACGATGCCATCGAACTGCAAGAAATCTCTACTGCATCACTTCGGAGGTAAGGGACCTTCCCCACTTTGATGGGTCTAGTACTGTCCATGACTTCATAAGAACATTAGAAGCTAGGGTACCCAAGGATCAATGACTCTGGGCGCTAAATCTGGCACTACGCGGCACACCGGCCCGATGGTGGGATACCCACAAGAAAGCTTTCCCAAACTGGGAGATGTGTCGGGATAGGATGGTGCTACGATTCACACCCCCTACTAATGTATGCACGAAGATATTCCTGGGGCCTGGAGATCCTCATGCGCATCTGCGTATATGGACAGCCAAGTGGGCCGACCGAACCCTAGACAAGTAGATCCATCTATTTATACATGCCCTGGGCCCCTTCCCCACTACTTAGTACTTAGATGCCAAATTACATCAGTGGACCCGCCAATGGGAGATACTAAAAGAGGACTTCCTCAGAACATTCAGAGTCATTGGGGGAACAGAAGCACTTGACGAAGCCTTGCAAGAAATTGATGCATTCGTCTTTAAGAAGCCTCACCCTCACACCCCGCCATCCATTCTGACATGGGAGGCCCAAATGCAAGACATAGTCAATTGCCGGAGCTTGGTGATTAATGAAGAAGAAGAGGACACAGAATCTTTCTGTTCCGAAATCTGAAGGGGAACATGCCATTCTCAGACCATCGCTTGCCAATGAGGATGGGACACAACCTCTCCGGTTACGCGAGGTTAATATTGGGACAGATGAACATCCTAAACTGGCGAAAATTGGGGACTATTGGGATGAAGGCACTGTGGGAAAAATTGTCGAGCTACTCACGGGTACCAACACTTATTCCTGACAAAGTTCTTTGAGCTCAAGGGAATCACAAGGGACCTTGGTATTATGCACATCACTCTAAAGCCGGGGGCACAACCCATCAAGCAGCAGCCCTACCGGTTGAATCCTAAATATAAACAAAAGGTCAAAGAAGAGTTAGACAAAATGCTGACCACTGGTATCATTGAACCAGTTGAATAGTTAGATTGGATCTGCCTGATGGCCATTCAAGAGAAAAAACGAAAGGAGAAATACGTATCTGTGTGGACCTTCGAAAACTAAACGATGCCTGCATTCATGACCCCTTCCCTACTCCCTTCTCCGATGAAATCTTGGATATCGTGGGTGGCTAGGAGGTCTATTCCTTCACAGATGGATTCTCAGGATACCATCAGATCAGAATTGTACCAAAGGATTGCAGTAAGACCACCTTTGCCACCGAATGGGGCTCCTTTTAGTACACAGTCATGCCCTTCGGTCTTAAGAACGCACCTGCTATCTTTTCAAGGGTCGTAATGGCCATGTTCAAAGAATTTATCCATAAGTTTCTGGAAGTTTACTTTGATGACTAGACGGTGTTTGGCTTAGTGAAAGATCATGTCTCGAACCTGCAATTAATGTTGGATGCGTGTCGAAAGCATCAGATCTCCCTGAATGTCAAGAAGTGCATCTTCTGTGTACTGTTCGGAATCTTGCTAGGGCATATAGTCTGTCGACAGGGTCTGATGGTTGATCCTACAAAGATAGCTGTAATTATCAACTTGGCAGCCCCTGCAACGGAGAAACAGTTGCACTCCATTCTCGGTCACACAGGCTATTACAGGAAATTCATTCAAGGATACGACCTGATCACAACACCCATGGAACAACTGCTAAAGAAAGATGTCTATTTTTTTTGGAATGATGAATGTCAGAAGAGTTTTGAATTGCTCAAAGAAAAGATGGTTGCTGTTTCAAGAATACGATTTTGAGATCATCGTAAAGCCTGGAAGGTTGAATGTAGTGTTGGTGTCCCATGTTTTGATAGTTTGGCAAATCAAAAGACAAGGCAACATCAGAACCAATATTTAGAGTTACAGGATCTAGTCCTCCTGTTCTCAGAGAGGGATCTCTCAAATGTTTGTTTGCAAAAGTTTATCTTGTGTGCTTATAATATTGATTTTAGACTAGTTATTAAGTGCAGGTGTTGTTTGTTTGTTTGGTTGGATTGAATTGATACAGCAGAACATGAAAGGTCTAGGAAAGATACACAGAATGGAGAAACATCTGGTTCATTGGGCAATGGAGTCAAGAAAAGGTCATAACAAACTCATCAAAGGATATGGGATATCAAAGGGCAAATCTAACTTGGCCACAGGATCCTTTTGTTTTTTGGGATGAGATGAACATTAATGATTTGGAAAGAGAGTTTTAATTCTCAACAAAGGGAATTTGAAAGCATAATTTGAAACAATAAAGAGTTCTTTGATAGACAGGGCTAACCATAAATTCTACAAATCACACCTTTAAGCAAACAATGATTTCAAAACAACTTTCAAAATGAAATCTAAGATTCGGGGAACACCCTATTTCCTCAAAGATTTTATTCCAAAGGACTTTAGAAAACATAAAATATTTACTGATAATTATAGTCATAGAAGAGGGAACACCTAAAAACATCTATGATCATAATTATAACGACCTTTAAGCCAACTGTTTAAGTGAGGACAAAGGGCAAGATCAAAACAGACCTCTTTGATTCACTGTAAGCAAAGAACTTCAAAGGGAGACTTCAATAACAGTTTTTAAGTGGCAGCAGACAAGCAGGGAGAACCATAAATCATGCTGAAACCAACTATTCAAACTATTAAGGAAATAAACAAGCATGAAGATTAAAGAGAGAGATTAAAGACTCTAAAATACTTCAGCAGAAGAAAACATGAAACAGTGAAGGATGAACATGTCTAAGGTGCTTCCAAGAGTCATTTCTTAGCCTAAAAATTTCTATCCTATTGTAGTAAGAAATTATGGAACATAATGAAAACAGGGGGAAAACATAAGACAATTCAGAATACTTCACCAACAGCCAAGCTCATGGATCCAATGATAGAGCCTTCTCAGGAACAAGCATGCAACAACATCATCAAGATCTCCAAGACTTCAATTTGTTCTTCAACTTCAATAGACTATGTATTTACTTCAAAGAGTTTCAGTATTACAACTTGTGATCAAACAATAACCAACCCCTCACTCATCTTCTGCAGAAGTATATATAGAAGAATGAGGAGGTGATATCCAATAAAAGATCTCAAAAACTAATTAATACAGACTTAAATGGCTTCTTGGCCTTTGGGGGGCTCAACGAAAAAGCTTACAATAGGTGTCTTCTGTATTAAATGATTTTCATAAAGATTTTAAGCTCGGTGGAAGCTTAATTTGACCTTTGAGGCTCTGTGTGATGTTAGAGTAACTCTGTAGATATTTTGTCATTAAGATGTTCGCAGAATAATCCTTTAGCTGTGTTGTGAGGCAGATATTTTATTTCATGCAGTAACTTTGGCCTGTATTTGATTTCTTTGAGGCACATGTGTCTTTTGTAGTAGCTGAGAAGAATTGATTTGATTTAACTAAGGCGGTGGAGCTTTCTGTCAGATGAAACACTCTGATTTTTCCTTAAAACTGTGTTTTAGTCTGGGGATTTAGGCTTTTGATAAGCATCTTAGATGTAATCCCCACAAATTTGTCCTTTAATCCTCTGTTCTGGTGCATTCTGGTCTTCTATACTGATACTCTTGATTTGTGATTGACTTGATGTGTCTTTCAAATGTGCAGGACTGAAATAGGGATCGAATGGCATCAATGCCTTATGAAACACTGATGAAACGTGCATTTAACACATGTGAATGATTTCCTTTGACAAATTGAAGGCGGGAGGGTCGCCACCCTCAGCCTGCGAATTTTCTTCAGAATGGCGGAAAACCATTTAAACCCTGCAAAAATACAAACAACTATTACAAAATCCTGCATATATAGGTTGACTGCTTCAAAGGACGTGTGGAGGGAGCGTGGTCATTGGATGGCATCATCCAACGGTCAGGATTTATCGGGAAAGATCATAGAACGAGTGGAAAAAGATTAAATCTGAGCCGTCGATCGCGCAGAGATCGACTGTCGGGAACGAAAGTTGAAAGTCAAACAGAGGGAATCTGGGCGATGAATTTTGGACCGTTGATCTGCAGATTAGATCGACGACGGAGATGCTGTTGCCGCTGCACGGTAGCCTGGTTATTGCGTGTACATCTTCGACGAGCGATCGCCGTTGGATGGCTCGCCCCAGATCAGACGGTGCACGGCAATATCGTTGGGCATCCATGTCCGAACGATAATGCGCGATGGATGACGGTTTTGCAAAAAGTACACGGGACGCGTGTCACCCAGTGTATGGAATCGCTGGCGATCGGGAGAAAACCGCCTTTGCCCAAAGGCGGTGCGATGAATACAACATGGTTTCAGAAATCGGCTTTTGGACGGCGGGGACCACAAGGAAATGGATTCCGCACCGTCTAATCTATATATCAGATCGACGGTGGGGATTAAACTGAAAATTGAACCGATGGAAAAGTTTATAATTTAATTAAAAACCAAAGATTTAAAATAATCAAAGGTTTTAATACTTCGGCGGAGAAATATTTAAAGGTTTGGTGCCCAACTGCGGGGCCGAGGGTCATATGAAGGGTTATACGAGTAGGGATTTATGCGGGAAAAGGCTAAGACCCATATATGTTCAAAAATGTGGGTTTTTATGGTTTTCCAATGGTTTTCAAGGGAAATTGTGGGTTTTGATAAGGCAAAAAAGGAGTTTTCAACCTTGTCAAATGGGTTTTGATGAAGGGGAAAAGGAAAAAAAATGTAAATGAGGGATTTTTCATGGGAGATAGAGGGATAGAAACTGAGGTTAGTTTTTGAAGACGGGAAAGGGGAAAAATGTGCTTTACAACAGTACTCTAGCTTGGAAATCAACAGGATTTCTAAGTGTAAAAATGGGGACATCGGTGAAGTTCGGATAGAGGATAGGCATGAGGCCTTCAAAAGTCTTCAAGAGCCAACAATTTTTAGCAATGAAATTTGTTCCTTGAAGGCTCAAATTTTTTTTAGCCAGCATTTGGTATAACTAATTTTATAGCTGGCTAACAGTGGCTCCACTTGGGGATGACGCCTTCTTGAAGGCATCAAGAACTTCAGACCTGCATTCTCTGGGAGGCTGACCTGTGCCTGATCCATTGGGCTGATTTTCCTTTGCTGAGATGAATTTCTCTGAAAACATATCAGCAACCATAAAAATATTGGATCTTTCATCAATAAGCTTTCTTCCTACCCAATCCTACTAATCTAACATTTTTTCTTCATTATAGTGCACTTGGATTGGCAAACTCTTTTCACATCATTTTATTCTTTTGAAAACATAAAACTAATCTAATTCTACTCCTTATTCCCCCCTGAACTAAGATTAAACAGTTGATTTCAGATGCTTCTCTACCTAATCTATTGTCTGTTGGGATTAAACTATACAAAAGACTTTCATTCTCTAAATTCTACAACAGAAATTGAAAAACATTCAAGTTAGGATTGGATAGTCTAACTTGATGCTGGTCTATGGCATGAAAGGAAAACTACACATAGACATTTATTTTGCACAAAATTTAAAACAAAAGGGAAAGCTTGAGATCTGAAATTTGAAAACATTTCCTTCCTCCTTTCTACAACTCTGTTTTGATCTTTGTTTTGAGCTATCTTTGCTTTTCTTCTGGTTCAGGTTTTAATCTGATTAGAACTAGATTTTACATCTTTTGACTCATAATTTGAAACAGATTTGAGTCATTTTCTCTTTGAAACTTTTAGGTTTAGATTTTGAGCATGTTCGAACCTTTAATTTCTGTCCTAAACTATCTACTGATAAGCCAAGTTTAAACAATTTGGCAAATCGAATTCACTATCCTATCAACGGAAAATTTAAAGCTAATTAGTCAAGATTAAACTATTTGACTAACTAGAAGTATGTTACTCAGGAGTGGCATTTAAGCTTGCACACTTTTAGAATTTGTTTCTCTTTTTTGGTCTAGGGCTGTATACCTTTCTTGTTTTGACAATCTGCCCTCTTTTCTTTCTTTCTTTGTTTTTGTATTTTTTATTTTTCTAACTTTGAATGCAATGGTTAGACTATGATATTTACAATGAAATATAAAATGCTTTGAAACTTAAGATTCTTGGCAGAAGTAAAACTTGAGCATCCTGCCATTGACAGCACCTCCATATAGGTCTTCTCCATTCAATTCTTTCAAGAGAAATGCATTGTGACCCCTCTCAACATGAATAATATAGGGCCCTTTCCACAAGTTCTCAAATTTGCCATGTTTTCCCTTGTCTTCTCTTCTTGAATCCCATTTGAGAACAACATTTCCAATTTGGAAATCGTTTGCCTTAGTCCTCTTATCAAATAGCTTCTTCATTTTTTCTTGGACTAACTGTGTTCTTTCATAGACTTCTTGTCTGGTCTACTGTAAATGGATTTTTTGGTTGATTCTTCTCTGCATATCATTTTCTTCAATCTGCACTTCTTGAAGGAGTTTCATGACTGGAACTCCCAATGAGGTAGGAAAAACTGCATCCATGCCATAAAATAACTGATAGGGGGGCATATTTATTGATTTCTTTGTAGTTAATCTATCAGCCCATAAGGCATGAACCAGCTTACTGTGCCATGATTTCTGATTTTGTTCCAACAACTTTTTAATGATATTGATGAGGCTCTTGTTGGAAGATTCAGCTAATCCATTTCCTTGGGGATAGTAAGCAGTGGAATGGCCCAAGGTTATGTGGTATTTGTAATAGAAATCAACCATTTTCTTAGATTTAAAAGCAGCAGCATTGTCTGTTATGATTTTTCTGGGACAACCAAATCTGGATAGGATATTTGTTTCAAGGAACTTGATAATGACAGAGTCATTGGCATTTCTGGAGGGTATAGCTTCTATCCACTTGGTAAAGAAGTCAGTAGCTGTGAGGATCCACTTATGCTGAGCTGAGGAGGATGGATGAATTTCCCCAATGAAGTCCAACCCCCATTGTTGAAAAGGTGCCTCAACTCTGATAGGATGTAAAGGTAAGGGGAGGAGTTTTCTTTTGCCATCAAAGATTTGACAATTATGGCGAGACATGACCAGCTTTTGAGTGTCTGGGAAAAGGGTAGGCCAATAGTAACCAAATCTAAGAATTTTGTTGGCTGTGGCCTTCCAGTAGAGGTGACCTCCACATTCTCCATCATGCAATTCATGCATGATCTTTCCTGCATCGTCTTCAAGTAAACATTTAAGAAAAATTCCAACAACTTTTTTCCAATATAATACTCCATCTAAGATACAAAAATTCAAAGCCTTTTGTTTCAAGAATCTAGCTTTAGTTTTAGACAAAGAAGGAGGGGTATTTAAATATAAAAGCACATAAATAATGTCAGCATACCAAGGAGAATTTAGAATTTTTTCTTCAATAACAGGAGCATTAGATTGTTCTATTTCTTCCAACACATCTACCATATTGATGTCTAGTGCTTGGAAGTTAGACTCAGCCATAATTTTTGCTAATCCTTCCCCTTTAACTAGTTTGGTGGGCCTAATTTCTAAGTCATATTCAAGAATAGTTGCAATTCATTTTCCCCTTTTACCATCGGGGTCTTGACTTAGAATTTCCTTGACAACAGTATGTGGAACAAAAGCAATTATGTGAGAGTGTAAAATATAGACCCTAAAGTATTTTAATGCTTTCACTAATGCTAAGGCTTGCTTCTCCATGATGTTATATTTGAGAGGAGCATCTCTCAAGGCCCTACTAAAGAAAGATATTGGTTTTTCTTGCCCCAAATCATTCTTTTGAAGTAAAACTGCAGCTATTGTATGTTCAGATGCAAAGGAAAAGATATAGAAATATTTGGTAAAATCTGGACTAATCAGGACTGGTGCTTGAGTAAGAGCTTGTTTGACCAGTTCGAATGATTGTTTAGCTGGTAAAGTCCATTTTACACCGACATCTTTCTTAAGCATGTTTGTAATGTTTTTTAATAGCTCAGCAAGATTAGGAATAAACCTCCTCAGGAAATTAATCTTTCCAATGAAAGATTGTAATTCTTTGAGGCTCCTTGGATGGCTGATCTGCAATATGCCATCTATCCCTGTAGGGTCTATTTTTATTCCCTCTTCCAAAATTATGTGGCCAAGAATACCTTCTTCGAGACCAAAGAGTGTTTTCTTGGGATTTAATGACAAGCCGAATTTCCTACATTTCTCAAAAACTTTTCTCAGGTGAATCAAATGTTCTTCATCAGTTTTTGAAAAGATAGTTATGTCATCAAGGTAAATAATTATGAAATAGCCAATATCTTCAGAAAAGGCTATGTCCATGGCCCTTTGGAAGCTGGCCCCTACATTCATTAATCCGAAAGGCATTTTGACATACATAAAGGTGCCCCAAGGCGTGGTAAAAGCAGTTTTGATTTGATCACTTGGGAGCACTAACACCTGGTTGTAACCTGAGAACCCATCTAAGAGGGAAACCTTTTTGACCCAACTACCTTCTGAAGTATATGGTCCATTTTGGGTAAGGGATTGTTGTCTTTTAAGGAGGCTCTATTTAAATTTCTGAAGTCAATACAGAGCCTGATCTCCCCTGTCTTTTTCCTAATAGAAACTAAGTTTGATACCCATTCTGAAAATCTAACAGGTACTATAATGCCATCATCATGCATATTTTAAATTTCAGCTCTAACTAAAGGTAATAAAAGTGGGTTTATTCTCCTTATTTTTTGTTTGAAGGGCTTTTGATTTTCCTTCAAGGGAATCTTGTGCTGAATGATGCTGGCATCATATGATTTTAGGTCTTTGTATCCCCAAGCAAAAACATCTTTAAACTCTTTGAAAAGCTCTATATAATGCAATTGTATGTGAGCTGGGAGAGTGCTGGATAGTTTAATCATCTTGGGTTCTGCTAGGCTGCCTATGTTATGTTCTTCTACATCTGTTTCCACAGGCTCCATTCTTGGTTCTTTTGCTACATCGTTAAAATCAAAAAGGTGTTCTAAAGGTGCTAGACCCCTTGGAATTTTATCATTTTTGCATTGTAAGACTTCCAAGTCTTCTTGGTCTGCATTGTCAGTTATCTCTGCCTCAAAAGGATTCTCACAATGATTTATATCAGCAGTATATGTCATTTCAACTTTTGGGATTTGTTCAATGTACAAACAATTTTCTTTATGGCTGGTTTCTGATATTGGTATGCCGAAATCATTTTCTGATTTCAAGAAATTGTCTATGTGTTTGTCAAAATCAAACACTTGCCAGTGATCTTCGTTATCAGGTACAACAGGACTGTGTTTTACTTTTACACAGAGTTGTTGATTTATTTCAGGTGTCTGACAATTGCTGGCATTGAAAGCGAGTTCATTTGCTAGATGATTCAATTCTCTTGGAATGTAAATAAGTTCATACTTTTGAAAGGTTTTCAATAGATCAAGGGCAACGTTTCGATATTCCCTAAGTCTTGGATTTTTAGCTGAGTATTCTCCTTTGATTTGTCTTATGATAAGTTCAGAATCTCCTAAGATTGATATCCTCTGGGCTTCTAACTGTTTAAGCAGTTGTAAGCCTAGGAGAAGTGCTTCATACTTAGAAATATTGTCAGTACATGGGAAATCCAATTTGTATGAAAAACTCTGTTTTGTATTTTGAATCCACACACCTGCTCCTGCACTTGTCTTATTACAAGATCCATCAAAATTTATTTTCCAAAGTATGCCATCTTTATTCTCATTTTCTTGTTGCTGTTGATTATCAATGTTTTGAATTTGATCAAAGGGAAGATTGGATTGTTGTGGTGAACTGATTGGGTCTATGTTTTCTTTATCTTGTTGAGTAATGTCATCTTCGTTATATAAGATAAAGGAATCTAAACTTGATTTAATAGAATAGATTGGAGAGTTGTTTGGTTTGTCTATGTTGCTCACCATGTACTTCATGTGAGATTCCCTGTATAGTCTTCTGTTTTGGTTAAAAACAGGGATGGTGGCATAAGACATGTCCATTTGAAGGCTTCCCTGAAGTTTGGCTCCCCAAGATCTTGATAAGAGCATGCCATATTTAGGGGGAATGTCAGCTACAACTATATCCATAACTAGATTTTTAGCAGGGATCTGAGCTAGATTAACACATAAATCTTTGATTAGACCCAAACATTTGACTTGGCTTGAGTCAAAAGAATACAAATATTTGTATGGTTTAGTAATCTCTAAGCCTAAGCTCTACATTACCACCTTGGGCATCAGATTGTGTGAAGCTCCCAAATCTAACATGGCATTGTGTAAAATTTTCTCATGTATGTTCAAGCTAACATATAAGGGAGGGACAACCCCTTCTTGATATTTTCCTTCAATTTCTGGACCAAACAACAACTCAGGTTTGTCATTTGTCAAGTTTAAAGTGTCTGTATCACTTCCTAAGTTCAAAGCTTTCAAAACTTGGTTTTTGTACACCTCTTGGGTTACTAGTTCAGCTAGGGGGATGGTGATTTTTATTTTGGAAATCTCTCCCTCAAGGCTGAAAGGAATAATTGACTTGTTGATATTTACATATGCTTTTTCAATTGAATTCTTTTTAGCAACTTTGATTTGCTGAACCTTATTTGGACTGGTAATTGGGACATTTTTGTTAGGATCACTAGCTGGAGTGCTAGGGGTACTTTTTTCAACATTTGGCTGAATATTTTTGTCTTTGTTTAAGTCTGGTTTTTTGGCCAAAATTTTAGTTTTCTCCGCTGTCTTTTTGGGCTGAGTTTCTGTGTTTTTCTTGACAGCGGTATTAGTGTTCTTTTCCTTTAATTTATCTGCATTCCCTTTGCTCCTAAGATCGTATTGTTTATGCACTTCCATAATTGCATTTTCAAAACCCAATCTATAGTCATCAGAGTCTTCATAGGTGTTTGTATTTTGATCATAAGAGAAGAATCCTTGTTCTTCCTCAGTGAGGAAAACATCATCTCCATTGTCTGATCCAATCAAGTTTACATGATCTTCTTCCAACCTTTCCAACTCCCTATCTTCCTCATATTGATCTACATAGTTTTGTTGGAAGGGAGGTCTAATCTGTTGGTCATTCTCGTTCTGTTTGTCTTGATTGTTTTCTCTTCTATAATTATGATTTCTATTTCGAGGAGTAGTTTGATTTTTATTTGCTTGTGCTCTCTTAATTATGCTCATCTCTTTCATCATTTCTTCTAACATTCTCTCCATTTTTGAGCTTGAGGTAGAAGGAGTGGACTCTTCTTTAAAAGATAATTTCTTCTCAGTTTTCATTCTTGCTCTCTTCTCCATTAAGTTGACTTCCACAGAAAGAGCACCCTTTTGCATATCTTCAAGAGTTGCAAAATCTCTTTCTCTGAGCTGATAGGCCATCTCAGGGTTAAACCCTTCAGGAAACTTGTTTAACGCTGAGCCTTGTGGAGGTTTTAGTTCTGGGGAAAGCGCATTGTACACACTATTGAATCTAGTGTAGTAAGCTTGCACACTTTCCCCAGTGTTTCTATGGAGGTTCTTGTAATCATAAAGGACTTGGAGCAGATTCTTCTTTACTTCCCATTTGTTTAAGAACGTTTGATGGAAGCCTTGGAGATCATTAATACTGTGGGGGGCTAGACCTTTGAACCATTTTCTTACTTCTCCCCCTAGGCTCTGAGGAAATAACCTAAGCTTGACAGAATCATCATCAATTTCATTTCTGTCAAAGTAGTCATTCATTTTATCTACATGTTGTGATGCGGTTGTAGCATTGTTAGCATCATATAATGGAATTTTGGACTGATAGTCCCGTGGAAGATTAAATAATGGTACAGGAAGGACTAGGGGAGCATACCATGCTGCCATGATAGGTGGTGGGGGTGGATTTACAAAAAGCAGATTTATAACAGGAATAGTGGGCTGAGGTGTAGTGGTTTGAACAGTGGATGAAGGGTGAGCAGAAGTGGATGGACCAGAAATAGATTGTTGAGCTGATCTTGGATGAGAGACACCTAAGTTGTGAAGGAAATGTAAGTCAGGAGGTGTTGTTTCTCTATTACCAGGATGCTCACTTGTTTCAGGGGATGAAAGTGAAAATTCAGAGTCTAGTTGAGTTATATCATCAAATGACCTAGTTCTAAATGGATTTACTAAGTCAGGTTGTGATTGTTTTAGAGCTGCAAGATTTTCGGGAACTGAATTAGCTCTCAAGGGTGATCTGAAAATAGTTGATAATTTAATCCTAGGAGACTTCCAAAGGATGCTTTCTGGGTCATCAACTATCTCAGGTGGATCAGGGTCGGGATGGGCTCTAGTGTGAATCTTTTTAAGAGCCACTATGCTATGTTTTTCAGACCTGGTTAGAAAGAGAGTTTAACCAAATATGACAATCTTCAAGAGGCTAACTGATCTTTTCAGAAGAAGGAAAATTTTAATCTTAAAGCCTTCTAGCTGAGCTTGTTATGATGCTATTAAGACTTGGGTCTTTCCAATGGAGTCTTAAGGTCTGTTTTTAGGATTGTGGAGTTTCCAGGTGGAATTTTTAAGCTCCCTTGTAGTGAAAGTTTTATATTCCACCACCAGGTTTATTATGAAGCCAAACTGAAATGTTTTTGGGTTTTATGAGTTATTTTGGTCTTATAGGTTAAGAGAGCGTTCTAAGTCTGATCTAACACTTAGATAGGGTGTCAAAACGTACAGAGTTTACTCTTATGGATTGGTAACTGAAATCTTCAAGGTTTGACAAGGCTTTAGGAGAATCCTAAGGGTTACTTAGTTTGTCACTGATTCAAAGGTCCTATCATGATTACCATTATGCTTGGTAGTGCTTGAAGAAGGTTACTTATGTTATGCTAGACAACGAGTGTTTTGTTTCTGAAGATTTTACTCAGTGTCCCACCGTGATCACCATTATGTTGGTGGAGATGAGGTGGCTGATAATCACTGGATAGTCTTTGAAAGTAAGGGATTTTTGGAGTCTTAAGGGGTACTTAGATTGTTACTGACTCAGAATGTCCCACCGTGATCGCCATTATGTTGGTGTCTCGTGTTTTGATAGTTTGGCAAATCAAAAGACAAGGCAACATCAGAACCAATCTTTAGAGTTACAGGATCTAGTCCTCCTGTTCTCAGAGAGGGATCTCTCAAATGTTTGTTTGCAAAAGTTTATCTTGTGTTCTTATAATATTGATTATAGACTATTTATTAAGTGCAGGTGTTGTTTGTTTATGTGGTTGGATTGAATTGATACAACAGAACATGAAAGGTCTAGGAAAGATACACAGAATGGAGAAACATCTAGTTCATTGGGCAATGGAGTCAAGAAAAGGTCATAGCAAACTCATCAAAGGATATGGGATATCAAAGGGAAAATCTAACTTGGCCACATGATCCTTTTTTTTTGGAATGGGATGAACATTAATGATTTGGAAAGAGAGTTTTAATTCTCAACAAAGGGAATTTGAAGGCATAATTTGAAACAATAAAGAGTTCTTTGATAGACAGGGCTAACCATAAATTCTACAAATCACACCTTTAAGCAAACAATGATTTCAAAACAACTTTCAAAGTGAAATCTAAGATTCATGGAACACCCTATTTCCTCAAAGATTTTATTCTAAAGGACTTAGAAAACATAAAAGATTTACTGATAATTACAGTCATAGAAGAGGGAACACCTAAAAACATCTATGATAATAATTATAACGACCTTTAAGCCAACTGTTTAAGTGAGGAAAAAGGGCAAGATCAAAACAGACCTCTCTGATTCACTGTAGGCAAATAAATTCAAAGGGAGACTTCAATAACATTTTTTAAGTGGCAGAAGACAAGCAGGGAGAACCATAAATCATGCTAAAACCAACTGTTCAAACTATCAAGGAAATAAACAAGCATGAAGACTAAAGAGAAAGTTTAAAGCCTCTAAAATACTTCAGCAAAAGAAAACATAAAACAGTGAAGGATGAACAGGTATAAGGTGATTTCAGGAGTCATTTCTTAGCCTAATACTTTCTATCCTACGGTAGTAAGAAATTGTGGAACATAATGAAAACAGGGGGAAAACATAAGACAATTCAGAATACTTCACCAACAGCCAAGCTCATGGGTCCAATGATAGAGCCTTGTCAGGAACAAGCATGCAACAACATCATCAAGATCTCAAAAACTTCAATTTGTTCTTCAACTTCAATAGACTATGTATTTACTTCAAAGAGTTTCAGTATTACAACTTGTGATCAAACAATAACCAACCCCTCACTCATCTTCTGCAGAAGTATATATAGAAGAATGAGGAGGTGAGATCCGATAAAAGATCTCAAAAACCAATTAATATAGACTTAAATGGCTTCTTGGCCTTTGGGGGGCTCAACGAAAAAGCTTACAATAGGTGTCTTCTGTATTAAATGATTTTCATAAAGATTTTAAGCTCGGTGGAAGCTTAATTTGACCTTTGAGGCTCTGTGTGATGTTAGAGTAACTTTGTAGATATTTTGTCATTAAGATGTTCGTAGAATAATCCTTTAGCTGTGTTGTGAGGCATATATTTGATTTCATGCAATAAATTCAGCCTGTATTTGATTTCTTTGAGGCACAGGTGTCTTTTGTAGTAGCTGAGAAGAATTGATTTGATTTAACTAAGGTGGTGGAGCTTTCTGTCAGATGAAACACTCTGATTTTTCCTTAAAACTGTGTTTTAGTCTGGGGATTTAGGATTTTGATAATAATCTTAGATGTAATCCCCACAAATCTGTCTTTTAATCCTCTGTTCTGGTGCATTCTGGTCTTCTATACTGATACTCTTGATTTGTGATTGACTTGCTGTGTCTTTCAAATGTGCAGGACTGAAACAGGGATCGAATGGAATCAATGCCTTATGAAACACTGATGAAACATGCATTTAACACTTGTGAATGATTTCCTTTGATGAATTGAAGGCGGGAGGGTCACCACCCTCAGACTGCGAATTTTCTTCAGAATGGCGGAAAACCATTTAAACCCTGCAAAAATACAAACAACTATTACAAAATCCTGCATATATAGGTTGACTGCTTCAAAGAACGTGTGGAGGGAGCGTGCCCGTTGGATGGCATCATCCAATGGTCAGGATTTATCAGGAAAGATCGTAGAACGAGCAGAAAAAGATTAAATCTGAGCCGTCGATCACGCAGAGATCGACGGTCCGGAATGGAAGTTGAAAGTCAAACGGAGGGAATCTGGGCGATGAATTTTGGACCGTCGATCTGTAGATCAGATCAACGGCGGAGATGCTATTGCCGCTGCACGATAGCCCGGTTATCGCGCATGCATCTTCGACGAGCGATCGTCGTTGGATGGCCCGCCCTAGATCGGACGGTGCACGGAAATATCGCTGGGCGTCCATGTCCGAACGATAACGTGCAATGGACGGCAGTTTTGCAAAAAGTACGCGGGACACATGTCACCCGGTGTATGGAATCGCTGGTGATTAGGAGAAAACCACCTTTGCCCAAAGGCGGTGCGATGAATGCCGCATGGTTTCGGAAATCGGCTTTTGGATGGCGGGGACCACAAGGAGACGAATTCCACACCGTCCGATCTGTAGATCAGATCGACGGTGGGGATTAAACTGAAAATTGAACCGGTGGAAAAGTTTATAATTTAATTAAAAACCAAATATTTAAAATAATCAAAGGTTTTAATACTTCGCGGAGAAATATTTAAAGGTTTGGCGCCCGACTGCGGGGCCGAGGGTCATATGAAGGGTTATACGACTAGGGATTTATGCGGGAAAAGGCTAAGACCCATATATGTACAGAAATGTGGGTTTTTATGGTTTTCCAATGGTTTTCAAGGGAAATTGTGGGTTCTGATAAGGCAAAAAAGGAGTTTTCAACCTTGTCAAATGGGTTTTGATGAAGGGGAAAAGGAAAAAAAATGTAAATGAGGGATTTTTCATGGGAGATGGAGGGATAGAAACTGAGGTTAGTTTTGGAAGAAGGGAAAGGGGAAAAATGTGCTTTGCAACAGTACTCTGGCTTGGAAATCAACAGGATTTCTAAGTGTAAAAATGGGGACAGCGGTGAAGTTCGGACAGAGGATAGGCATGAGGCCTTCAAAAGTCTTCAAGAGCCAACAATTTTTAGCAGTGAAATTTGTTCCTTGAAGGCTCAAATTTTTTTTAGCTAGCATTTGGTATAACGAATTTTATAGCTGGCTAACATGTAGGACCAAATCATCTGTCACGTATTGAGACAGGGGAAGAACCCACTAACTTAGACGAAGGCTTACCTGATGCGCAACTATTTACCATTAAAATGGTGGATGACCACTTTGCTGATATCCTTGAGTTCCTTACTACGGGTAGGGCTCCTGCTGCATATTCGGTGCAACAAAAAAAGGAGTTGGTCACTCGAGCGGTAGACTTTACTATCATTGCAGGACAACTATACAAGCTAGGCACAGACGAAATACTCCGCAGATACGTATTAGAACATGAACGACCCACCGTTCTTGTAGAAGCCCATGAGGGAGTTGCTGGCGGCCACTACGTAGGAAGGGCTACAGCGCAAAAGATTCTGAGGGTTGGCTTGTGGTGGCCTACCCTGCATCAGGATTCTTACACTTATTGTAGAACGTGCAATAACTGCCAACGAACCGGCCGCCCCTCACGACGCGATGATATGTCGTTACAGCCCCAAATGGCCCTAAAACCTTTCGATAAATGGGCCATTGACTTTATAGTACCCATTAATCCACCAGGCAAGAAAACCAGCCTGCGCTACATTATCACTACCAGTGACTATGTCACATGACGGGCTGAGGCACAACCAATGAAGAATTGTACCGCTGATACTGCTGCGCATTTCATCTTTCAGTAGATTCTGACCAGGTTTGGCTGCCCAAAAATCCTAATGAGCGACCAAGGTACGCATTTCGTTAACCAAACAATTCAAGCTTTGAACGATGAATTCCGAATCCACCACGCCAAGAGTACACCATACCATCCCCAAGCTAATGGGACACTGGAAGCTTTCAACAAAATTTTGGAATAAGCACTAACAAAGGTTTGTAATTCCGATCGTAGTGACTGGGACATTTTCATCCCCTCGGTCCTATGGGCTTATCGAATGACCTGTAAAAAGCTGACTGGTAGGACACCTTTCCGAATGGTCTATGGCAAGGAGGCCATCATGCCCATAAAGTACGTTGTTCCTAGCCTACGCATTGCAGCATTTACAGATATAGCAGACTTCGATATCATAGAAGAACGCCTGGTGCAACTGGTAGCATTGGAAGAAGATCGATTTATTGCTCAGTTTCAACAGCAGGTACAAAAAGCTAGAGATAAATCCTGGCATGATCGACCTATTCGCCAAAAGAAATTTGTCACAGGTGATCTCGTCTTGCTATACGACAGCCAGTTTGTGAATCATCCTGGAAAATTTCGACAGCACTAGCTTGGTCCCTACATCGTTCATAAGGTTACGAATGGTGGCGCAGTCTAGTTAGCTACCCTGCGTGGTGACCTCTTCCCTGGTTTTGTCAATGAAGGACGACTAAAACCATACGGGGCTACGAATCATAAGGACGCAGCTGTACCGTGACTCGGGATGAGTCACAAGATTGTGTTGGGGGACTGTTGGAACGGGGTCTCCTAACAAGCTACGAAATCGACCCATTTTGGTTATTTTTGTTATATTTAGTATAGCGTAGGGGTTTTGGGGTGGGTCAAAGCCCCAAAAAGCATTGTAATAGGGTTAAAGGGTAAACTAGGGGTCCGAAAACCATGGGCTGTGGACCATAGGAATGTTAAAGCTAGATTGTTATAAAAAGAGAGGCATTTCGGATTGTAAGAGGTAAGAATTTGCTAAGCTATTGACGTGGTCTATTGTGTAACGATTTGTTCGGGTTTTTGGGGAACAAACTCCTGCTGGCTGTGTGTGCAGAGATCCTAGTCCAGCTATGTGCGGACCCTGCTGCTGTGTGCGCAGGCTAGGAAGGGAATTGTAAGGGTAATGAATGAATGAATATGCAAGATTATTGGATCTGAATCTATGAGTATTATTGAATGAATTGCTGATAATTACTGTGCTATGCATTTCGCTGTCTTTGCACTGCGAAGGTCTGTATATTGAATGATTGGATCTATTCTGCTTTGGTTATATTATGCTGCGAAAGTCTGTGTATTAAAGTAAATGTAGATCTGTTCTATCCGGGTATGTAATGCTGTGTTAAGGGTATGAAAAGCTTCTAATTGTAGATATAATGTATGTGGATGCAATTGGACATATACTTGGCCCTGCGCAGAGATAATTTGAACAGAGCGCAGCGCTGCTTGCCTTACCCTTCCTTTCTCAAGGTGCAGAAACCTGGTTCCAGAACCCACCCATACTACTTCGAGTGAGACTGTGACCTGTGCAAGCAGGTCACTGCCGAAAGGGCCAATAGTATAGGGGTTTGTTGGCAAACCTTTCACACTGAACCTGGGTCAGGACCCCTCAAGCCAACACCCACTCATCCCAATGTGGATGATGAATGATGTACTACATAAACATGGTATCCTCCCTTTGTAGAATACCATTCTTCTCAAACTGATGAAGAACTTTGCACTCCATGAAATGTTGAAGTGCACCTCTAATGAGATCTCTCTATGAGACCTTCTTCTCATCAATGGACCTCCAAAACCAATGAGGTTCTGGATCTACTGTAGGTAGTATTTTCTCTTTGAGCTGTGAGATGCTCATTGAGAAAGTGTCCTATAGAAGGGAGAAAATATTCCTCATCTCAAGATGTCTACCATCTATCATCTTAACCTCCATTGCTTCATGAGTGAATCTACCTTCAAAATTCTCCAAGAATAATGGGGCCCTTTCTTTATCACTGCTACTAAGTGACAGCGTTGCAGATCTGCATGGTAATACATGTGCTGTCTCAAAGCAAGGTACAATGCTGATCTCATAACTAGTAATTTTACATAGGATCATGCATATCTCATTTTTTGAAACTCTACACTTCAACTCAAAGGGTTCAATGCAACTCAATATTGATGAATTGGGATAGTTCTTCATCTCCTCCTTGATTAGATCAAGGATCCTCTGCGTTGTGATATGTTGCTACTTCAAATCAACATTTTGTTCTAACCCTTGGTTATGCATTGGCCCTGATGTCATGTTCCCATAAGTTTAAATAAGATCTACTAAACAATATGTGATGAAGATGTATGGATACCTTAGATCAACTGATGTGTGGGACCCTCTTGCAAGGAAAAAAGAGTTCCTCCAACCGGGACAATGGTGTCTCCAACTCCTAGCAATAGTGATGGCTGCTCCTCTATCAATGTACCAGCGCTGGGATCTACCTCCTCTTCCTCATGCATCTCTTGAATCATGCATGGGACTCCATGTGTCAAGAGTTCAAGAATATCTTGCAAAGTTGCAAGTGTCTCTTCTCTAGATGCAAGTACTTCAGCAGCTGGTGGTGAGTGTAGTGACTCCTTGTCTAGAGTGACAAGATTGACATCCTCCTTTGTTTCCTTAGGAAATGTCTCTTTGTGGCACATCTCTGTTTTTCTCACATCAAACTTATTCCTCAACTTGTGAAAGAAATCTAAATATTTAGTCACCTTTGCATGCTCCATGTGACCAAACCACCAATCATTAGCTTCACCATAAATAAGAAGTGCTACAATCTGGACAACATCTTTTTTAGCTATAGGATGTAGCCTGAAAAATGTATCTAACTCCTTCCTCCAAGCATTAATAGTGCTTGAGGAAGATCCATAAAATGTAGGCAAATAGAATCTATTGCGCCTCTTTCTTTTATTGTTGCTATAGGATCCTCTTTCTTCTTTTATTTGGAAGAATTGTTGGAGAGTTAGACTCTCTTTTAATGCTATAGATTGTGCGTTGTACTCTTCAAGATACAGACTGAGAGTCTCATGAGTCTCAAGTTTTCTTTTTTATTGATTGCTATACCATTCACCTTCTTCAAAGAAAGTGGCCATAGTAGATCTATGATTCTCCAGTTTTATTTTTTGCTGATAGGAAGTGCTTGGAACTTCCTGATCAAATCTTCTTCTTGGATCCTCCTTTTTCCTTTCCATCTTCATTTGATTGACCTCTTTGGAGAGATATTTCATAGATATAGAGAGAGGAGTGGAAAAAATGCAATCCTCCTTCATGATAGATCTCATCTATCTGCTTCTTCTTTTTATGCAAAAGATGAAGTGTCCACAAGCTGAGCCAAAGATCATGCTCTGATACCACTGTAGTATCCCAAAATGAAATAATGCCTTGGTACACAAACACAATATTTGTAACACAGAAAATGTACATGTAAGTTTATGATCAACACAGATATGGAAAGAATAGCTAAGCCATTTCATTCATAGGATAATATTCAGTTACAACAGTGTAAAAAATATGAGGTAATCTAGCCAAAGAGATGGCCTAGAATGACCCTGTAAAGATGCCAAAGTAGGCACCGCGTAACTAGAGAGTTGTTGGAAGCAAATACTGTGTTGTCCCTTCAACAGATAATGAATATATGACTACAGGCTGAAAATGGAAATGCAGATCTATGGAAAGCTGGAGCTCTGATGATGTCGAGATTCTAGATCTGGGCTCCATGATGTCAACCCAAGATAACCCAGAAAGGATTTCTCAGATCTATCAATCTAAGAGAATCACCCTCTTAGGGTTTCACTATACAATTGTTGGGAGTGCAGATCTGAAGCTAGATCTGACAAATATATGGCTAAAATATGTCACAAGATCAGATCTAAGCTTTAAGGGTTGATCCCTTCACTAGATCCTCAAGCTAGAAGCTCAAGATCTAGCTCCTCAATCCTCCTCTGAAGATTGCAGCTGCTACTACACAAATGCTCACAAAAACTGCGCTGTAAAGGAAGGAGGCTCTCTATCCTGATGCTAAGATATGAAATGTAGCTTAGATATGATGGAAATAATCAATACAATGTGAAGGAATGATCTTCCATTGGATTACTATCTGAAATGATAGCAACTTCCCTTCTCCCTCGGATCTACATGAATGGACTGCGCAATTTCTGATGGAAGTGATGCTGCTGGGAGATAAATAATAGATGGCCCAATGCCTGATATAGATTTGAAGCATTGGAAGGCTGATCTTGAAGCTCAAGGTGATAAGATGAATCCTTCACTGGTTCCTCAACTGAAATATTGAAGGACAACCTCCTCCTCTCAAACTGATCTTCAGAAATGTACAATTTATGAATATAGATGTTCTGCAGAAAGTAGGAACAATATAGCACCAATGCTTGATGATGAATGTAGTACAAATACTCTTCCTTAAAGATCACTCAAGGAAAGAGGTGGGATTCCTGCTCGGGAACACCCTGTGCTAAACAACATAAGATTGCATGGAGATGTCACTTGAAAAATCCATATGTAAATAGATCATACATAAATAATAATTTAAATCATGCCTTCTATTTTGCCTTCATCTTCATTATATAGTTTTTGAACCTTCTCATGCCTTGGCCCACCTCATAACTGCGTTGTACATGTGGACATAGTTCTCCATGTTGACTGCTTGTCTCTTCATGATCTCCATCATGTGTGAATGTACTTATCACCCTTTCCATCATGTGTGTATTAATGCACCACTTCCTCCATCATCTCATCATAGATGCTCTATGATCTTACATTTGATTCCTTCAAAGATCTTAGTTGAATGTTTCAACCTCCATGATCTATCTCATTAATGAGACATGATCTCCATTAATGGAGTTGCTCCACTACTCCATGATTTTAGATCTAGTTCTAGAATATCCACATACACACATTAAAGTGGATTTTATTCATCTTTGAGGATTATGGGTCCCTCCACCCTTTTATTTACTTAATTAATTAATAAAATTAAGAAATCTAATATTCAAAATATCATGTGAAAATATGGGAATATTACAACTAATCACTACTCGTGTCCTTATAAATGCTTGCTTACCTCAAATTTGTTCCAATCCCAACACTATTCTTACACCTATAAAACTTCATGGTGCTTCCATGTCCTCATCACTCTCCTAAAAATGAAACACATACTCCATTTATTTCTTCTAGATATCCATATAGTATCATGACCACCAAGCCAATGAGTTTTTAGAAACATATGGAATATAGCCATAACTTTCTTCTTATTTGGCCAGTGTAGTTTCATTCTAGATCCTTGTAACCAAATTATCCAAAACTAAAAATTGGTTGACAACCACCACTATTCATAATAATAAAAAAATAAGAGAGTTCCTCATTCAACAATAAATTCTCAATAAATTTTATAGTGGTATTTCCCTAATGTTGGTTGAATCTGTAGGTCTATTTTCCTTACAGACAAGCTACCAATAATGATATTTAGTGAACAATGCACTTGACCTTTTCAACCCAATATCCCATTTCACTGTAATGGATTTAGACAAGATAAGAGAAAGTGGCAGTGTTGTCATGATGCCTTAGATACCTTGCTATTTCAAATTCACACACGAATCGCGTGAGGAAATGCCAAGTTTCAACCAATGGCTCAACTATAAGGGTTTCATCATGATCTGTAAATTCCCCTTGGCGACTTAAAACCTCTCTTATCCTAAAAATGTGGGGGGAATGTTGCTCATTCTGGTTCAATTTTTGAAATATTCTCCAATCCACAATTTGTATGTACATGCTCCTAGTTGTTTAAAGTACATAAATTTTTTTATTAATGAAATCTGTAAATAGGTTCATGAGTTAAGCCAAGCCACAAATGAAAATCAATGAAAACCATTCTACACCTAAGAAATTCACAAAGACATTGGATGGATCTCATGAAAATCGAATTGATAAGGTAGAGTTAGCATGGGATTCCACTTAGGGAAGAAAAATTTGAACTCGGAGTTCTCATCAACTAAAATATCCATTTAACATACCATTTCAAATGATAAATATCATTGCGTTGCTAAGGGTAAGTTCCAGTGACCTCAAGTTAGGGAGAAGCACATTTTTCATTTTGCAAAAATTATATAAAAATGCATATAATAAGGACCCTTACGCAAAAGAATTTGGAATGAAAATTAGTGATAGGCTTGCTTTTGTAGAAGCACATATTTTTTTAGTGAATTTCACAGGTAAATACGTGGATTCTTTTCTCTACTATGCTAGTACCTCCACTTATCTAGTTCAAATATCCAATAGAAACGCTCCATAATTAACTGTATATTACCTTCCTCCATGCTTATATGGTTCAAGCCTTTCTCACTCTCAAATTAGATCCACTGAAAACTTGGTTGGATTTATTGTTCAAGCAAGTGAATGACCACCAAATCCTGGTCAATGCATATGGTCCATATGGCTGCAAACTTAAAATTGAGAGCACGAAGAAGGTTTGAATCTTCATAGATTTAGCTAGTCCATAACATAGTTTTTTGCAAAAATCAACAAAATGCATCACATTCATTTTCTATTTTTGAAACCCTCGCCCTATGAATCAAACAAAAATGATATGACATTGTCATTCTTCATACAAATTTTCACAAATAATTTAGATTTGAGATCTAAGACATGATTACATGAATCTAAATTATGGACTTGGTTGAAATTCACATAGTAGATTCATATATAATCTTATAGAACACAATATTTCTGAGGTTAGCAAAGGAATGAGAGAGTGATGACCTTATTCTGCTATTTGATGGAGACAAACTGCATATTTTTCACAATACGCAGACTTGTGAGTTATGGCCCACATATACTCGGAAGAACGCATCAGCGGATCACATTATCGCAACTCAGCAACTTTTAAAATATCGCAGATCGTAATCCTTAACTCACACAAATAGGACATTTTAACTCATCGGAAATCAGCCCAAAAACCTTATCGCACATCACGTAATTTAACCCATCACAAATCAACATTTCACACATTTACCTCTACGTCGTTAATCAATTATATCATATCGCATGTGATGTACGAAATGTGCATGGAATTCTGCCTGACACGTGGCTCCTCATCACATTGCAACTTAAAAAATATAACTTGCAATGTCTTAGCACATAAATATAAAAGTCGTCGATTACGATGTGCGTTATCCGTTTTCTGGCCAATGCGACGTAATCTGGTGCATCCATTCATTTACTGTCATTTCTGCGACTTGATCCCGACTGTCTGTTCCACCAGCACAATGATATCTGTTGATGGAATCATGTCTTCAATAAATCTATGTTCTGCCATACTTTAATCTACAACGAAGTTCATAGGAACTTCGTTCACTATTCATATTCATACAAATTATCATTTAACAAGACTTAAATTAAGTAAACATAGATAATATAAAATCTAGATTATTCCTAGATATACATAAATTTCATTATTTCATCATGCTCGAATTATGGGCTATGACCACTAAGGCCTTAATCACAATTTCACTCTATGGCTACATTGTGCTCCCCCTCATACAACACAAACTTCACATTATAAAAAAATTTCAAAATGAGTGGATCATCTAAGATCCACGATTTCCTCCCACAATCACTTAACTAATCCCTAAGATCTCTCTATTTTAATTACATGGAAAATTATTAAAACTAATCATATCTTCTAGATGTATCGATTCCACCTCTAAGATAACAAATTTATCATTTTAACCAAATTTCCTAGAAATTAGCCCCCTTTTTCAAATGATTGTCCACGTTTCTCCTTCCGTAGATTTTAATTTCAATTTTAATGTAGGGTGGTCTGATGCTCCTGCATCAGACTCCCGAGGTACAAAAATTTTATGACCTCTTGGTCATATGCCTTCTTGATGTCTGTAACAAGTTTGCTACTTACTATCAATACCAAGTCCTCTTCTTTCTCTTAGCAATTGTGACCCACATTCTCTGTGGAATTTCCTTTGTGATCTTTCCATAACAGCACTTGTGAGCTGCAACAAAACCTCTGCAGTAACAAGTCCTCCCTATTACATGAAACCTCACTAAGCTTCTCTCCTCTGAGCTCAATATTTCAACATCTCTCTGGTTCTATCCTCTGGGACCATTTGAGCACTCCTGACTCTAGGCTGCTACAATATTCTCACCTTCTTCTGCCACTACTTGCACACAATATAAAGACCACACTCTTACCAATCTTCGACATATTTGTACCTCCTTCCTTTGCACGCAAAATATTTTTCTGCTCTGATACCACTTTGATGTAGCAAAACTACATATTTTTCACAATTAGCAAACTTGTGGGTTATGGCCCACATACACTCGGAAACACACATCAGCAGATCGCTTTATCACAACTCAGCAAATTTAGATAGATTGCAGATTGAAATCCTTAACCCATCGCAAATCAAACATTTTAACTCATCGGCAATCGACCTGAAAACCTTACCGCACGTCATGGAATTTAACCCATCGAAAATCAGCATTTCACACATTTACCTCTACGTCGTTAATCAGTTATATCATATCGCATGCGATGTGCGATATGCGCATGGACCTCCACTCGACACTTGGCTCCTCATCGCATCGCAACTTAAACAATATAACTTGCAATGTCTTAACACGTAAATATAAAAGTCGCCGATTGCGATGTGTGCCAACCGTCTTCTGGCCAATGCAACGTAATCCGGTGCATCCATTCATTCGCTGTCATTTCTGTGAATTGATCCCGACTGTCTGTTCCACCTGCACACTGATATCTGTTGATGGAATTGTGTCTTCAATAAATCCATGTTCTGCCATACTTTAATCTACAATGAAGTTCATAGGAACTTCGTTCACTATTCGTATTCATACAACCTATCATTTAACAAGACTGAAATTAAGTAAACACACAGATAATATAAAATCTAGATTATTCCTGGATTTACACGAATTTCATTATTTCATTGAGATCGAATTATAGGCTAGGGCCACTAAGGCCTGAATCACAATTTTGCTCTGAGGCTACATTGTGCTCCCCCTCATATAACACAAACTTCGCCTTATAAATGTATTTCAAAATGAGTGGATCATATAAGATCCACGATTTCCTCCCACAATCGCTTAACTAATCCCCGAGATCTCTCTATTTAATTACATGGTATATTATTAAAACTAATCATATCTTCTATATGTATCGATTCCACCTCTGAGATAACAAATCTATCATTTTAACCAAATTTCCTGATAATTAGCCCCCTTTTTCAAACAATTGTCCACGTTTCTCCTTCTATAACTTTGAATTTCAATTTTAATATAGAGTGGTCCATGTTCCTGCATCATTATTGTAGCCCCAAATGGATATTGATCTATGAGTTTTCTAATTTATAGAACATCAATGGTGTTTTCTAATAAACATACTACAAATTTTCTACGTTGATTTGATTTGCAGTTGTTGGAACAGGGTTCCCTAACCACAATTTTGTCCAGTTTTGTAATATTTTGTCTAGCGTTGGGGGTGGGGCGGGTCAAAACCCCCAATGAATTGTAATGGGTCAAAGGGTAGACCAAGGGTTCGCAAACCATGGTTTGTGGGCTATAGGATAGCATAGGCTAGCATGCTATAAATAGATGAATAAACCAAGTCTAGAGGTAGGCTAAGTTTTGGAACAATCTTGGATACGAACGTGTGGATCTTTTGTGTCAATTGTCTGGGTAAGGGCTCCTGTTGGCTGTGTGCACAGAGACCCTGATTCTTGTTGTGTGCGGACCCCATTGGGTGTGTGTGCGGGCTAGTAAATAGAGTCTGTAAGATTGGATCTGGATATTAATGAATGAGAAGACTGTTGTTATAAGTTGAGCACTTTTGTGTTATGATTATTGGCTGTGATCTTTGTTATTTATAAAATTTATACTTGGTTGCTGAATACCGATGATTTATTAATACACACATGGATGCGATAGTATGAAAGCATAGATATATTTATATGTAATCGCTTCTGTTAGCCTGCTATTTTATGAGTTATGAGCTTTGCTGAAGATATTCTGTAGATACACTGTTAAGGATTTTTGTGTTAGGGCTTCTCCATCGCAGATCTATTAGACCTGGAAGGACCCACTTCAATTAACTTCCTCTCTCTCAGGGTGTGGAAACCTGGTTCTAGCACCCTCCCATACTACTTTGGGTGAGACCTTGACCTATGCAAGCAGGCCATTGCCGAAAGGGCCAGTAGTACGGGGTTTGTTGGAAAAGCTTGAAACTGAACCTCGGTCAAGACCCCCAAAGCCAAAAAATGGTTCTGTTTCTGGGACTAGGATAATTTTGAGAGATTGATAGTGTAATGCCACGGGGCCATTGGAAGCCATTAAAACCTAATTTAGAAGACTAGTTTGAAAAACAGATTTAGGAATTTTCCCTAAAAGAGAATAGGAGCGAAAATTTGTTTACGAAGAATTGGAAAAATAGGTATATTTTTACAGAAGTGGACGAAATATTCTTTGCATCCTTCACACATGAGTTACAAGAGTGGCTGGCTCGATTGGCGGAATTCTAGATTTGCTGGAAAGACGATTAAGTCACACAGTGGACTCCCGAGTTGATCCAACAATTGGAAAACACTGATAATAAGATTACCAAAAATGTAGGTCACTGGGTTGACAGTATATTAGGAAGGTTTGTGACAAAATTTGAGGTTGATCAATTTGTATCATATTTGGAGGTGGAGTGAAGGTTCTTCAAGGGATTTAGAGGTAAGTTCGTAAAAACCCTGCCACTGTTGATTAAGATGTTGTTGAGTGAAAAGGGTGTCTTGTGTGGACACAGTGAGTGAATGACCTCCGACCAGAGTGGGAGCACGACAGGAAGTGGAAAATACTACTGGGTTAATAAAGAAGGAGAGATATCAGTATACAGTCCGTTGAGGGAGTCATCTGATCTTAACCAAGGAGGAATCAACCCCCCGACCACACCTGCATCAAACCCACATAAGGGTAAGATCTTCCCTACACCTCCTTCGCCCCCATCGGAGGACGACTTGGCCATGCACATGAAACCTCCTACCTTTAAGGGCATAGGGGACGAGGACATGGATCAATTTTGGTTCGTAGCAAAATCTATATGGATCGTGCAGAACGTTAACAATGATGCTATCAAACGAGCACAACTATCCATAACCTTCGAAGGAAGGGCCCTATATTGGTTTATGGGATATATTGGTCAGCACACGAACTCATCAATACAAGATATTAAGAATGCCCTCAAGCAACAATTCTGGAAGCCTAATTCATATGCCCAATGTGTAGTCAAACTAAAGGACTTTAAGCAGGGAGCTACAGAGTCCATCTAGGAAGATGACCAATGATTAAAAAAGGTTATCAACAATGGGGGATTTGTCTATGAAGATAAGTAGCACAATGAATGGTTTATTGCTATGATAATACCACAGTTGTGTGGGCCCATGGGGTAGAAAAATATCGGCTCCCAAGAGGAAGCTCTGGAGATAGCGATGAAATTGGAAGCTACACCAAAAGATGATACACAGTTCGTAGCCCTACAGATCCAGAAGCAGCTAGAGGAAACACACTTAGAGATTGAGAGCTTGCGAAAATATCACAGTAAGGAAGCCATCTCGGATATCTGGTGCATACACTGTAGGGTGTCGGGTCAAACTAAGGATCAATGTCCACTATTATCATATTATATACAGGTTGGGGGACCAAGCCCTCTACGACCTAGGGAAATGGCTGGCCCTAGCAGTCCTATGCTATGGTGTGTTGAATGTAGGGTAGTAGGAAGACATGATACAAATCACTGCCCACGGTTGGGTGCTTATGTTCTAGAATTGAAACAATAGTGTTGCAGATTATGTTCATCTTTGGGTCATGACGAGCAAAACTGCCAAAAACTCAACCTCACGGTAGATAGGGGCAATTTATACAGGGTGTAGGTGGACCCCTCATCACCACTATCTCCTTTTGGACAGGGAGGATCCCCTATAAGAGGAAGGGGAGGAGGGAGAGGGGGGAGTGATGGTCGAGGACACAGACAACTGATCTGTTACAACTATGGCGACGTAGGAAATTTCGCATGAGATTGCCCAAACCTGGGATGCTAGTCCTGTAGATATTACCGACAGTTCAATCACGCCATTGAAGACTGTCCGATATTAATAGTAAAAATGCAAGAGAAGAAGCAGACACCTACGCAGAATGTGAAAAGGGTTAAGGCAGAACCATGGGACGATGGGCCATGTATCAATGTAATCACGCGCAGTGGCATTTCCGTCGGGGGAGCTGAAGAAAAGGTTGAAAATGAATCATTAATCTGGAATGATGAGGACAAAATGGAAGGTTTAGACCTGAAAAAGGAGAAAGAAACCTTCATAGAAGTCTAGAGGGAGATGACAAAAAATGAAGCACCCACTGCAAAAGGTGCGATAGATCCACAAATAGACGAAGTAGTTAAAGCATTCCTCCAGGCATGTATGAAGCTGCTGCACAACCATAAGGCCGTAGAAAATATCCAAGCGCTAATAGATAGTTGCGCAGAAAAGTTTTCTCTACAGCCCGAGGTTAAAACTTTGAACAATATATAAAAAAACAAAAAAATAATGGTATGAGAAACGCGCATGACTGCGCAGATTGGAGACTATGAAATGGACCAAGTTATCCTTGACTTGGGCTCAGATTCTAAGATCCTACCTGTTAGCCACCTATAAATTTTTGTCAAACAAACAGGTGACTAAATATTTTTTTGAGCCTTCAAGAGATACATTTCCTCTGAAAATCTCTCATTCTTGAAGCCTCTGTGTGCCCTTTGCCTCTGAAAATAACTTCACTGCTGTTTCCACTGAAAAAGGCCTCACTGTTTGTGAAAAAATTGTGCTCAAGAAAGCCCCCATTTGCTCCCTTTTATCCTTGCAAATTCCCCATTTTAACCCCTTTTTTCCCTTCTCAAAATCTCCCTAAAAAAACCCCTAAAATCCCTTCCTAAGTCATCCAAATCACCAAATTCCTCTTTTAAAACCTTGTGGATCCCTTCATTTGGTGAAAAATCCCTTTGTTCCCCTATCGGAACCCCTCTTTAAGCCTCAAGACTTTCATTTTTGGCTTAAAAAACCCACTTTTTACCATATATCAGGCTAAGCCCCTTTCGGCCTAGCCCCTAACCACTTCCCCACATATGACCTGCGCCCAAGACTAGGCGCTAAAGCCCCAGGCGCTAATCACAGTCAGGCGTTTGTTATGTGTGCATTTCCTATGTTACTTGAAATTTCTCGATGCGATGAATTTTTTGTTCTATCGACCGCGGGCTCGATCTGAGCCATTGATATATATAGATCTAACGGCCAACGCTTTGGTTTCACTGCGCCCATTACATCATTCCATTAACCTCCCGATTGAACATTGACCATTAATCTCCTCTAAAGATCCAATGGCTGGCGCAAAATCACATCGCGCGCGCCTAACATTCCCACTTTTCTTTCTCCCCGATTGGAAATCCTCCGATGCAATCCTGGCTGTTGAATCCACAAGAACCAATGGCCAGGATTCATCGTGCCTTTGTTCACTAAGCCCATCGTTGCCCGCCAGTTTTAATTTGGACTGTTGAATCCACAAGAACCAACGGCCCAGATTGAATCGCGCACCGCCTCATTTGCCCTCCGTCGTTCCCCTCCGATAAAATCTCGACCGTCGATCCTCACTTTGATCCAACAGTCCACGCGTAATCGCGACATCAACATTCGAAGTTTTGGCCCCCTGCCTGTCTCTGATGGGATTAGATCTCCACCGTTGATCACTTTATATCCAACAACTCTCATTCTCCCCGCCCATTCACCTGACCCTTTGCCTTCGTTTCCTCCTTTTGATCCTGACTGTCCATTATCAGATCAGACGACCCACAACAAACCTGCCTTTGACTATTCCCCATCGTACCAACCACGCAACTCTCCATATCGCGCTCCATCCCGCACCATCAGATCTCCCGGTCCTACATCCAACTACCGAGGTGCATATTGCATGATTTTAGTGCCCGAAGGTTAACAATTCAAATTTAAGCGGTAAAAGTGGTTTTAAAGGGACACGTGTCGAGCGGCAAGAGATATCGCGTTTTTTTGGAAAAATTTCAAAACCACTCTATTGCAGCGCGAAAATAGTTGTTTTCTTCTAAAAACCACTTCCCCTCCTTTGCCTCTGAAAGCTCTTCCCGAAGATCTCAACCGTTGATCTGCATAGATCTACGACCCTCATTCCATCACGTTCCCATTCACATTTTGTTCATCGGACCTCCAAAGGACTTCATCGGAGGATCTAAACCATTGATCTCCTCCTGAGATCCAGCGGCCCACATTCAATCACCCTCCGACCTTGCCGGTCCCACCACTTCAAAGCCCGATTTCATTCCATTTAACCATTTTCCTTTGAATTTCGCCCAAAGTCTAAACTTTCATGTTTTTCATTAAAATTTTATTTTTTCCACCTAACCTTCTAAAGCCACTCTACTAGTAAATCTCCACCGTCGATCATCATCCTACAGTATTATCCAATGGTCCAGAACTGTCTTCCCACCAGACCTTCATCAAACCAGTTTCTCCACCATTACCCAACAATTTCCACCATTTTCGCCTGCGGCCACTATTTTCACTGCCACACCTCCATCTTACATAGGCCTCCATAGCATCCAACCTCCATTCCTAGAGATTTTCTTAACAATTTTATTGTGTTTTGCAGGGTTACAGATGGTGAAAGCCATTCTCTTCTACACAGTCACTGTCATGGTGACACAGAGCACAAATTGCCATTGTTTCAGAGCCAGAGATAGTAGAAAGGACTCCTGAGAGGGGTTTTAAACATTTATTTCATTAAAAATATCAATGTTGAAACCCTGATCTACTCCCTTCTGCACCATTGAACCTGTATATGCACCAAAACAGTCAACAGAAGCGGCAAAGTGTATTAGTGACAGTCTAAGAGGATTAAACGTACGTGATTGAAGATTAATGACATAATCCAATGATTAAAGGATGAAGAGACAACATGATGACCATAAAGAAGACTGAGGCCCAATTCAGCCTAAAACACAGATCTAAAAGTGAATTAAAAGTGTTTTAGGAAACGACAAAGACATCTGTCAATCCGAGAAAGCCTCCACCGCCACAACAGAGGCCAATTGAACCCTCTCCAGCACCAAAAGCCAACCTCTCCGGCTACCAAAAGACACCTGCAGCCTCACTGAAATCAAAGAAGGCCTAGTTATTACCAGAACAGAAGACATTCGCCTAAAGATGGATGAACAATTAATACAAATCAAAAGATCTTATTTCTAATTGTCAACAAAGTGATTTTAAAGATAAAAAAACAATCCAGAAACCAATATTTTCGACCATTAAGTCTCGAAAAGTAGAAACAGAGTTATGAAGCAGAGTTATAGTTGAATACATTCCTTCCTTATGCCTTGCATGGTTTTCAAAGGCCAGGAATTGCATTAATTATGGAATTAATGATACTTGACCCTTAGAAATTCTCCCACTTCCAGATTTTCTTATAAATTCTCCTTGAGGACCACATTGTAATGGTTGGTCTCTGGATATGAGAAGTTTGAAGTTGTAGAGACCTTCCATGCTTGAAGATTGTAACTGGTTTGAACATCAAATACAAGCTGATTTATGGGATCCTGATCTATGTCAATGGTGATGTGTTTCTAATTGTTAATTGTTATTATCCTTTGTGTTTTCATTCTGTTCACTTTCTTTGATAAAGAACAACAAATACAGAGCTAGGATTTACTCTTAACAGTACCCTACTCTAACTGATAAGCTTTATTTCTATGTTTTCCTCCTTTGAGAGTTTCTCTTAAGAGTACATTGAAAGCAGGCTGGTTTCAAAGTGCTTTCCTGATATTAGATTACTCCTTATGTTTATCATCTGTATTTTCCCATAGGATATGCTGAAAGAAGGATAGGTTCAAAGTCCTTACTTGATCTTAAGCTATTCTAAGTGATTTTAAGTGTTTTCTGATTGAAAGTGCATCAAAGCAGGCTAGTTTCAAAGCACTTACCTGATCTCAGATTACTTTTATGTTCTTTCCTTAAGTGTATGCCAAAGCAAGATAGTTTCAAAGTACTGGTTCTCAAGCTGATCTTTTTGTTCTTCATTTGTTTTTTTCTTCATTCTCTATCCTTTCATTCCATAAAACCAACTTTAAAGAGATCCTTTGACATAGATGACTTGCCCCATGGATCATTCTTGAACCTTGCTGTCCAATTAAATCCTCTTATGAATCCATAGCCCAATGGTTGAAGTTGCTTTTTACCTATCTTTCAGCTGAATCATCCCTTCACTTGCATACACCTTCACCCTTCATTTAAACTGCCTTCACCTTCATCATGTCCTTTCCCAACCAAAAAAAAAACAAACAAAACCCATGCTCTTCATAACTAGCCTAATATCACATCTCATGCTTTAAAGATCACATATTTAGACATATTTATAGAGAGATCCCTCTCTGGATCTAGGAGGGCTAGATCCTAGGATCCCAAAGTGTTTCATATGTTGGCTTTGTAGTTTGTATCCACCAAAATTGCAAATTATGGAGACTCTAACATTCTGGCGAATCCACTGGGGACTTTTGAGGTAGTTTCATCTTAGACAACCCCTTTATTTTAGAAAATTTGTTGTGTTAGCCAGTTGAGCCACCATAACTAACATTTCGGCGACTCCACTGGGGAAAATTCTGAGTGAAATTCATCCTATATACCTTTAGGACCTCAGTAAAACACCTTGATTCAAAGGCATTTAGTATGTTAGCCAATTGTGCCACTAGAACTAACATTCTGGTGACTCCACTAGGGAATAAGACCCTATTAGCCTTAGTTTGGTAGAAAATCACTGTGGTGGACAATAAATCTCCTTCAAGACACTTTAAACCTTCCACCTGGTGACTCCACAGTTCTTGAATGACTAAAAGACTCCACTGGTGATCAGTAGGCTTGTTAATTATCTTTGTTTTCACAAGACTCCACTGGGAGACCAGTTGCATTTAAACATCATCCATTTTAAAGGAAACACATAGGATTAAGCTTCTTTGTTTGAAGATAGTTTGCCTCCCAAAGACTGTCATATCTTGCTAACCTTCTTCATTGAGATTGTTATACATACTGGATTTAAGAACAATCCATACCAGAGCTTATCCTAATGCAAACCCCCCTAAAATAGTGGAAAATCTTGAGAGTATTATCAGAAAGCCTTCATCGTATAGGGGCCCCACTATTTTCAGACCTATTTATAGAGCCAATTCAGCACCTGAAAGTCTTACAACTCTATCAGAGATTCAATTTGATTTAGAATTACCAAGCAATTCACCAAGGACTAAGTCATTCAGTAGTTTAGGTCAGACAAACTTTGAGACTCCAAACTCACCTCCTCGTGGTGATCAGCATATTGGTAACAGAGAAACCCCTCCATCCACACCTCCTAATATACATTTCATTCATAACTTGGGTCTCTCTCACCCTAGGTCTGCTCAACAGTTTGTTGCTGGTCCTAGCATTTCTGTTAGTCATATACCTATTGCTCAAGCCCATCCTTTACCTCCACAAAACATCATCATGACAGCATGGTATGCTCCCTCGGTGCTATCACAACCTTTAGCTCCTTTACCTAATGAATACCAGTCTAAAATTCCTCACTTCACTGGGAAATAATCTACTACAGCTCAACACCATGTAGATAGGATGGAAGATGCTTTTGACTACATGGAAATAGAGGATGAGACAATTAAGATGAGGATTTTTGCCCAGAGTTTGGGAGAAGTGAAGAAGTGGTTTAAAGGCTTACCTCCTAATAACATCAATGATATTCCCTCCTTGGTTCAAACCTTTATAAACAAATGGGAAGTCAGAAGCAACCCTCTCCAAATCTTAGCAGAATATAAGAATCTTAAAAGAAATGAAGGTGAGAGTGCCGAGGACTACTCTACTAGATTTAACAGTGTCTATAATGCTCTTCCACCACACATGAAACCTCCCCAAGGGATGGCATTAGTGAAATAACCTGAAGGCTTTGATGCTGATATGGCCTACCAGCTTAGGGAGAGAGATTATAACACATTGGAAGACATGCAGAAAGGAGCAGTGAGTGTAGAGGCAAACTTGATTGAAAAAAGAGTTGGATGAGGGCTGAGAAAAAGGTAACCTAAAGGGATGAAAACATAGCTTCTTCATCTGATCCCAAATATGATAGTCTAGACAAAAACATGGAGAAGATGTTAAGAATGATGGAAAAATTGGTCATCCAAGCAACAAATCAAAACAGAAACCAAAATCAAAACTAGAACCAAAAATTTAGGAGAAACAATCCCCCAAACAAACAAAGAGACTCTAATCAACAAGTCATGCCTCCATTCTAAGAGAATTTCCTTGATGAGGATGAAGGGATAATAGAAGAATCAGAGGGGACTATCATAAACATGGTAGAAGTAGATGACCAGGATCACACTTTCTCCTCAGAAGATAACCAGACTTCGTACTCACATTGGGATGAGGAAAGGTGGGAAACTGAGGACTATAGGTTAGGATTCGAAAATGCCGTCATGCAGGTTAGAGAACAATATGATCTCAGAAGAAAAAAGAACATAGATAATCCCAAACCAAAAGCCTCTGAAATCACCATTAAGAGAAGACCTGGAAAGACTTCTAAAGTGGCTGGTGAAAGTAGTAAATCAGCAACTGAGAAATCTAGTAAAAACAAAGATAAGGACACCCAAACCAGTGAAAAATTGAGTCAAGAATCTAGCAACACTAACATTGTAGCCAATGCTCTAGATAAAACAACCTCAAACATTGTACATACTGAAAATCAGCAAGCTGATCTTGCTAATAAAACGGTGCCCAACAAGACATAATTGAACTACTCAAAGAGTCATTCTCCTTTCAGTACTAGAAATAACCAGACCTTACAAGGATTTATATTCTTTTGACTTTATCAGAGTGAAGTGCCTTGGCCTAATCAAAGATCTTTGTGTGAATTTGACTCAAATCCCAGCCAAGTGCATGGTCATGGATGTTGTGGTGGCTAATGTACCTCCTAAGTATGGCATGTTGTTGTCAAGATTGTGGGGTGCTAAGCTACAAGGTACAATGCAGATGGATGGGACATATGCCACTATCCCTGTCTTTAGCCTGCTTAGAAGACTATATAGAGAGGCACACATGAAATTCATGGTTAGTAGCCCAGAAAGCCTAAAAATTCCCCCCTTTACTATATCCATATAGACATGGATTCTTTTATCCTTTACAATGATGAATTCACAAATAAGCCAGAGCTAGAAGACAAAGACTTAGACAACCAGTTAGAGGCCCGAAATCTAGAAATAATGGCAGTTCTAGATATAGAGGAAAATGAGAGAGAAACCTTTGAACAGTGTGTTGAAACAGGAAACCAGAGTGAACAAAGCCAAGACTGCAAACAACAGATTACCCATCACTTTAAACTCCATGAAAGTCCCGAAGAACAAGACCCATTACAACATGGTGCGGATCTCAGAGTGCAACATAATGGTGAACATGGCATTAGGGATGAAAATGATGTCAATCCTACAAACAATCCCTTATGGTACATGAAATTTGATGGGTCTTGCACTAAAAATAATGCAGGAGCTGGAATATGGTTGGTCAACACTGAAAACAATTACTCTAAGAGCCATGCTTTCAGGCTAGAATTCAAATGCACTAACAACATTGCAGAGTATGAGGCTCACATCCTAGGATTGCATCTATTGAAAGAACTAGGAGCCAAGCGGATAATTGTTCAGGGAGACTCAGAATTAGTCATCAAACAGCTAAATTGAGAGTATACTGCAAAGCATCATAGACTAAGGGCATACAAAAATAATGCCATGGATTTCCTGAAAACATTTACAGAATATGAGCTTGTGTTTGTTCCTAGGAATCAAAACATAATTGCAAATGGATTGGCCTGTGCTGCTATTTCATATCAAGAATCACCTAGTGACAAATAGATCACCATTCAAACAAAATACAGACCTGCAGTGCCAGATAATGAAAAATATTGGCAGGTCTTTGAGGGTGACAAACAGATAGAAGATTTCTTGCTTTGCAGGAATAAATTTGAATTACCTGATTCAGACTCTAATTCTGAGGAAAAATGTTTAGATGACGAGCCTCCTGATGAAGAAAAACCATCCCCCAATGCAGAAATAAACATGTTGACCAAAGGATTTGAAAAACAAATTGAAGAATACATGAAAACAGATAAGGAAGATATTGAGGTGTTGTAGTCCAAAGACAAAAAGATACCTAGAGGATTAGTACCTTTAGAGGACCTTTTCGATTTCAATGATGTGGCCAAGAAGCCCACTATAGAACACATCGAGTTAGGTGTGGAAGAATGCAACATAGGCAGCAAAGATAAGCCTAAAATGATTAAATTATCTAAGTCTTTGCCTGCACATATCAAACAAAAATACATTGATTTATTCAAAGAGTTTGTTGATGTTTTTTCCTGGAGCTACGAGGACTTAAAAGCCTATGACACAGAGATTATCCAACATAAGATCCCATTGAAAGAAAACCAAAAACCCTTTAGGAAAAATCTGCGCAGAATCAACCTAGTGCAATTGCCTCTAGTGGAAAAGGAAATCAAGAAAATGTATGAGGCAGGAATCATAGTGCTTGTGAGGTTTTCAGATTGGGTTTCTAACCTTGTAGCTGTGAGGAAAAATATAGGAGAAATCATATTGTGCATTGATTTTAGAAACCTTAACAGAGCCTCCTTAAAGGACAATTACCCTTTACCCAAAATGGAGCACATCCTACAAAGGGTAGTTGGTTCAAGGAGGATTTCTCTGTTAGATGGTTTTTCAGGGTACAACCAAGTTTTAGTACTCCCAGAAGATCAACTCAAGACAACTTTCACCACTCCTTGGGGCATTTTCATGTATGTGAAAATGCCTTTTGGATTAATGAACGCTGGGGCCACTTTTCAGAGGGCCATGGACATTGCTTTTTCAGAAGAAATAGGGAACTTAATTGTAATTTACCTTGATGACATAACAATTTATTCCGAATCCGATGAAGAGCACCTTAAACATCTAAGAAAGGTCTTTGAAAAGTGCAGAAGGTTTGGGCTATCTTTAAATCCCAAAAAGACAATATTTGGCCTACAAGAAGGTAAACTCCTCGGCCATATTATATCAGAAAAGGGGATTAAAATAGATCCAAAAAGAGTTGCGGGAATACTGTAGATTAGCCACCCAAGAAACATAAAGGAATTGTAGTCCTTTATTGGGAAGATTAACTTCTTGAGGAGGTTTATTCCCAACTTAGTAGAGCTCCTTAGAAACATGACTAATATGCTCAAGAAAGAAGTGGGAGTTAAGTGGACTGCAGAAGCCAAAAAATCCTTTGAATTGGTAAAACATGCACTCACCCAAGCACCAGTGCTAATCAGCCCAGATTTCACCAAATATTTCCTCATTTTCTCCTTTTCATTAGAGCATACTATGGCTGCTGTCCTATTGCAGAAAAATCCAAAGGGACAAGAGCAGCCTATAGCATTTTTTAGCAAGGCACTAAGAGACGCACCCTTGAAATACAATATCATGGAAAAACAGGCCTATGCCTTGGTAAAGGCCTTAAAGGACTTCAGGGTGTATATTCTGCATTCTCACATCATTGCTTATGTGCCTAACATAGTGGTAAAATATATCTTGTCACAAGACCCAGATGGAAAGAGAGGTAAGTGGATTGCAGTAATACTAGAGTATGATTTGGAAATTAAACCCACAAAACTCATTAAAAATCAGGGCTTAGCTCAATTAATGGCTGAATTTAACCTACAAGCTCTTGACATTAACATGGTAGATGCCTTGGATGAACATGAAGAATTTCCCGCTCCCACTGTTGAAGAGAAGTTCCAAAACTCACCTTGGTATGCTGACATCTTGTATGTGCTTACAAATCTTAATGCTCCTCCTGATTTATCAAAGACAAAGGTAAGGTTTTTAAATTTGAAAGCTAGGAATTATTTCATTTTAAATGAATGTTTATATTGGAAAAATGCTAATGGTTTATTTCTTAAATGTTTGCCTGAAGTTGATGCAGAGAGGATCAAACATGATTTCCATGAAGGAGAGTGTGGAGGTCATCTCTACTGGAAAACCACTGCCAATAAGATCCTTAGAGCTGGCTATTACTGGCCCACCTTCTTCCAAGATGTCCATAAAATGATAGTTGCCTGCCGCAAGTGCCAATTTTTTGAGGTCAAAATAAAACTCCTTCCTTTACCATTACACCAATCACCGTTGAAGCTCCTTTTCAATAGTGGGGCCTAGATTTCATAGGAGAAATCCATCCTGCTTCATCTTCCCAACACAAATGGATTCTCACAGCCACTGTCTACTTCAAAAAATGGATAGGAGCCATCCCTTCTAGGAATGCCACAGATACTGTCATTATAAAATTCCTTGATGACCATATCCTATCTAGATTTGGCTGCCCTAGGAAGATTATTACTGATAATGCTGCTACTTTTGGCTCCAAAAAGATGATTGATTTTTGTCACAGGTATCAGATTGCACTTGGTCATTCTGCTACTTACTACCCTCAGGGTAATCGGCTAACGGAATCATCAAATAAAAGTTTGGTTACCATCATCAAGAAGCTGCTTGAAGAGAATAAAAAATCATGGCATAACAAGTTGATGCATGCTTTGTGGGCAGACAGATTGACTACAAAGAAATCCATTGGAATGTCCCCTTACCAGCTTGTTTATGGAGCAGATGCAATGTTTCCCACTAGCCTAGGTGTACCAGTGATAAAATTAGTCCAAGAAATACAGTCAGAAGAAGACAGCATGTTAAGAAGGATCAATCAAACAATACATCTCCAGCAAACAAGGGAAGAAGTCAACAACAGAGCTCAAAAAGTGCAAGAGAACATAAAAAGGTTGTTTGAAAAAAGAAAAAAGGCTTGCGATTTCAAAATTGGAGATAAGGTACTCAAATGGGACTCCAGAAGAGAAGATAAGGGAAATCATGGAAAATTTGACAGTTTGTGGCAAGGTCCTTACATTATTCAGTCCACCAGTGGTCCAAATGCATTCTTCCTGCGAGAGTTAGATGGTATAGATTTGTTTGGGGGTCCTGTCAATGGCAGGATGCTCAAACATTATTACTGCTAAAGTTAAGAGTTTAAATTTTTTCACTTCCATTGTAAATACCATTGCTTTGTTCAATTTCACAAAAAAAAAATAAAAAATAAAAATAAAAAGAGAAGAAAGGAAAGGTTCAGACAAGCTCAAAACGTGAACCTCTGAAGTTCCAAATATGGGCTCTAACATGATCAAAACCTAAACTAGCAAATAAATAAAGAAGAATCAACTCTAACAAGCCCGAAACTAGAGCTGAAATGAAGAAGAAAATGACTCTAACAAGCTCAAAACTTGAGTCATAGGGAAAAGAAGGATGCTTCAAAATTTCACAATTTTAAGCCTTCATATTTTGTTTTCAAGTTCCTGTAAAGTTCTGTTCATAAGCAGCTATCTTTATTCCATGGATTCATAGCAAGCCAGACAATCTAATCCTAGTTTGACTATTTTTAAATTTCTGTTGTAGAATGTAGAGAATGAAATCTGCTAGACAGTTTAATCCTAGCAGATATTAGTGTAGGTAGAGAAGCTATGAGGCCAACTATCTAATCTGGTCTCATGGAGGAATAAGGGTAGAATTAGATTAGTATTTTCTTCTTTCAATAAAAAATGATGATAAAGAAGGTCTGCAAGTATAAATGCACCTTGAAGAAAAAATGTTAGGACTATAGGATGGGTAGGTAGATTGTTTGGGAAAATGTTTTCTGCTGATATGATGTCTTAATGAGTTGTGGCAGCTGATTAAAGAAAGAAAAAGGATGGTTAAATATCAGGCATTCGGCCTACTCCAAACATCATTTTCTGAGATTCTTAACACCTTCAAGAAGATGCCATCCCCATGTGGAGCCACTGTTAGCCACCTGTAAATGTTTGTCAAACAAAAAGGTGGCTAAATATTTTTCTGAGCCTTCAAGAGATACATTTCCTCTAAAAATATCTCATTCTTGAAGCCTCTATGTGCCCTTTTCCTCTGAAAATATCTTCACTGCTGTTTCCACCGAAAAAGGCCTCATTGTTTGTGAAAAAATTGTGCTCAAGAAAGCCCCCATTTTCTCCCTTTTCTCCCTGCAAATTCCCTGTTTTAACCTCTTTTTTCCCTTCTCAAAATCTCCCTAAAAAAACCCCAAAATCCCTTCCTAATTCATCCAAATCACCAAATTCCCCTTTTAAAACCTTGTGGATCCCTTCATTTGGTGAAAAAATTCCTTTGTTCCCCTACCGGAACCCCTCTTTAAACCTCAAGACCTTCATTTTTGGCTTAAAAAACCCAATTTTTACCATATATCAGGCTAAGCCCCTTTTGGCTCAGCCCCTAACCACTTCCCCACATATGACCCGCACCCAAGACCAGGCGCTAAAGCCTCAGGCACTAATCGCAATTAGGTGTTTGTTATGTGCACACTTCCTTTGTTACTTGAAATTTCCCGATGTGATGAAGTTTTTGTTTTATCGACCACAGGCTCAATTTGAACTGTTGATCTGTATAGATCTAACGACCAGTGCTTTGGTTTCACTGCGCCCATTGCATCGTTCCATTAACCTCCCAATTGAACATTGACCGTTGATCTCCTCTTAAGATAGAACAGCTGGCGCAAAATCGCATCACGCGTGCACAACGTTCCCACTTTTCTTTCTCCCCGATTGGAAATCCTCTGATGCAATCCTGGCCGTTGAATCCACAAGAACCAACGGCTAGAATTCGTTGCACCTTTGTTCACCAAGCCCATCTTCGCTTGCCGGTTTTAATCTTGACCGTTGAATCCATAAGAACCAACGACCTAGATTGAATCGCGCTCCGCCTCATTTGCCCTTTGTCATTCCCCTTCGATCAAATCTCGACCGTCGATCCCCGCTTTGATCCAATGGTCCACGTGTAATCACAACATCAAAATTCGGAGTTTTTTCCCCCTGCCTGTCTCTGATGCGATTAGATCTCCACCATTGACCTCTTTAGATCCAATAACTCTCATTCTCCTCGCCCATTCACCTGCCCCTCTGCCTTCATTTCCTCCTTTTGATCCTGACCGTTCATTATCAGATCTGACGGCCCACAACAAACTCGCCTTTTACTATTCCCCATCGTACCGACCATGCATCTCTCCATATCGCGCTCCATCCCGCACAATTATATCTCCCAGTCCTACATCCAACTACCGAGGTGCATATCACGTGATTTTAGTGCCTGAAGGTTAACAATACAAATTTACGTGGTAAAAGTGGTTTTAAAGGGACACGTGTCGGGTGGCAAGTGATATCACGTTTTTTTGGGCAAATTTCAAAACCACTCTATTGCAGCGCGAAAACAATTATTTTCTTCTAAAAACCACTTCCCATCCTCTGCCTCCAAAAGCTCTTCCCAAAGATCTTGACCATTGATCTGCATAGATCTATGACCCTCATTCCATCGTGTTGATCATGATCATCTCCCCATTAAAATTTTCATGGAACATCTGGTTTAAATCTTCTAACTCCTTTGCCCTGTCTTGCAAAGTGCCTTAGCTGTCTATCGCTGTTTTCTCCTAGCTTCAAAACCGCATTTTAAAAGGGATGGAAATTCATATTTGGAAACATTCGGGGCATAGCTCCTTTGGTCCTATCCCCCTCTGTCTCGTTTTTCATATAACCTGGGCATTTGACCGTGTATTAAGATAGAAAAGCGCTTACCATATATGGCCATCGGGCGTAATCTCAGCCGTCAGATCAAACACAGATCAACGCACCGCAGCCAATCACTCATGTGGTCCCCGCCCCGTGTTCACTGTTCAAAAACCGGCCTGTTTTCATCGCACAGCTTATCCAGGGCAGGCGGTATTCTTCCAACCGCAGCGATTCTACTCAGCGCTAGCCACGCGTCCTGGTGTACGACTGTAATACCACCCTCTATCGCGCATTATCATTCGGATAAAGTCGTGTAGAGATATCCATGCTATCCATTCGATTTGTGAGCCTCCATCCTACGACGATGATTCATCGAAGTTGCATAAACATTAGCCCAGGCTAATGACACCCGTGGCCCACCGTCACATCACCGCCTGACGCAATTTAAACCGTTGATTTCCTTTAAAGATCGGATGGCTCTGATAGTTTGTTTACCCAGCTGTTGACCTGGTCCATCCTCCACGTCATCATCACACGCGTTGATCATATTTCTCCACCACCGTTCATATATTACGTTTATGTGTCATATTTTGGTGGTTATGTTAATGTCTCTGCCTCGTTCATTCATCATCGTCCCACTGTATTTTCATTGCCACCCTTCATTACTCCGCCATTTATCTGTGTTTTCCGCCACCCCACTTATCCTCATCGTTTCACCCAGTCCACATCGCCATCCCATGGTCACCGTCGCGTTCACCATCCCTGTGTCTGGTTTTCTTTAACATGTTTGTGGGTTTTGCAGGTTATGGCTATGGAGAACTATCATAATTTGCAGCCTCCATTACAAAAGCCGAGGCCTCTTCCAAGGACGATTTTTCAGAGGCAAATTTATGAAGAAAATTTTAGGAGGCTGTTGCGACATGACTGCTATTTAAGAGGCAAGGATACAATCTGTCAAACCCCTCAGAGTAATTCAATAGACAGATTTTAGTAGATAAAAACATTTATGTTGCGGCAAAGAGTATTAGTTGAAAATCAAGGAATTCAGCGTTCGGCATTGAGGATCTTAAATCCTAATTCATTGTTCAGAAGGCAGAAAGTACAAAAGCACAAAAATATATGCTTTCAAGGTTTTATTTCAGCCGAATTCTCTTCAAGAAAGGACAGAATGTTCAAATGGACGTATCTCTATACTGGGTTCCTGAAGATATTTTCTACTCAGTACATTTATTTCTGCAAGCGGATTGTCAAGTACATTCAGCATTTCATAGCCATCAAGTAGTATGGGCGCGAATGTTTCCGCCATTTTGCTTTAATGAAACAATTAATTGTTTTCACCAACTTCTTTCATTAGTTTCTTTTCTTCTTCTCCTATAAAAACGGGGAAGAAAGACATTGTAAGGGTTCCAGATTTTTATCAGAGAATTGTGCAGTGAAAGGCAGTTTTATGTACATTTTGTAAAGCTTTTGTATGAAGGATCAAAGCCCGTAGGGTCTCAGTGAGTAGGAGTTCTATCTGTCTTAGAGGATTCTGGTCTTTGATATTTCACAGTATGTAACTTTTTCTCATGTGTTTAATACAGTATTTCATTTCATCCATCTTCTTGTATCATGTTTTGGAATGCGAGTGGCTCACTGATTTTTGGTATGGATTCATCCTAGTTGATACCCATGCTTGGATTAGTCAAGCGCTTTAAATATGGCTCATGCATGATATACTGTTCCATATTCACTTCATCCATATTTCTGCTATATTAGTTTCTTTGGGAGGGTGCTTTTAAAACACCATTGTCATGTATGGATTCTTAGATTGATAAGCCCATATGTGATTCTGTTGTGTATCTGGGTATCAGCTCTGTTGGAAATATGATGTAGGATGTTGTCCTTGATGGCAACCCACTGAATGAAGATGAAGACATGCGACTGTTGACATGTGTTGTCCTTGATGGCAATCCACCTGATGAAGTTATGCTTGACTTGATGGACTTAGTAAATGATGTAAATCTGATGTGATATGATGTTTGTTGACAATATGATGCTAAGTGTTGTCCTTGAAAGGCAACCCACTTGATGAAGATGATGACAACTTACTTGATGAAGTTGTGCTTGAGAGAATATGTCCTTGATGAAGGAAATCTGATGTATCTACAGTATGAACAGAAGGCAATGAAGAAAGGAATTCAGCATGTGCTAATTCTGTGATGAAAAAGAGTATGTTTCTTGGTATACGCGGATTGTCCTAGGGAAAGTCGCGTATGCACGCGGAAAGGAACGTTCCAAGTCGCGTATGGGCTAAAGCGCTCAAAAAGTGCAAAACCAAGGGTAACCACCATGGTATTGACCCATTGTATTGGGTAATGATCCGCCTAATTGACCTCGTCCAGGTAGTTTTGGGCTTATGGTATTGGTTTGGCCCATGGTATTGAAAAAGGGGCTCATGGTATTGACAAAGGGTAAACATATATAAGGAGAAGAAATTCATTGTGCAAATCACAAGTGTGAGAGAAAGATGTCTGAGCTTGAATGAATACTTCTCTGTGAAGTATATCTGTATGGAAAGGGTAAAGGTTTGATGATAGATCTGAATCTGTGATGCACCTATGAAGAAATGATGAAGCGGGATATCTAGATCTGAAATGTATTTGTATCTGCTAGATCTGTTTATGGAGTGATTAGATATGTGATGAGGCGAACATCTGTCTGAAGTAAAGGGTTGAATCTGAACTGAATATCTGATCTGAAGGAGTATGCTGCTCTATAATGATTGAAGATCTATACGCTACTTCGCCGCGGAGGAAGCGCGTATATACGCGGCTTCAGCGAAGAGAAAGCGCGTATGCGCAATAAAATATACACTGAGGTATACGTTGGTTTGTGTGGACGGAAGCGCGTATATACGCGACATCAGTGAAGGGAAAGCGCGTATGCAAACTAGGGTTTGCTGAAGCAAGGGGTATGAAATATCTGATCTGTTCTGCTGTGTTTCTGCTATCTGATCTGTGTTAATATGTATCTGTTGGTGATGTATGGTTGAACTTAAAAGTATGGAAAGGGTCCAGTATGAAAATATGATGAAATGTGGCCTGCAAGTTGTGTTCTATCGAAGTTGTTGGATCCAGTGTGAAAATTGATGAAACGTGGTCCAAGGTGGTGCTGAGGGTTGTAGCCTTCAGTCAGGGGGTTGTAGCTCCCTTCCAGGTGAGGCTGGTAAACGAGATCGGGGGTCGTAGCTCCCTTCCAGGAGAGGCTGGTAAACGAGTCAGGGGGTCGTAGCTCCCTTCCAGGAGAGGCTGGTAAACGAGCGCAGGTGGGTGCCTGCGTGCTGGTCAAGTCTGCGCCAGCACATATGTTGTAAGATGTTTTCTATATAATAAAATATTGAAGGCTGAGCAACTGCAGCGGTGGTTTTCTCCCGATTTGGGTTTCCACCTAAAAATCCTGGTGTTCATGTGTGATGCTTTGTGTGATGGTTTATTCTGTTCTTACTGCACCTGTTTACTGCTTATTGAATATCTGATGAATAAATGATGGAATGGTTTAAGTGAAGATTTAATGACACATCTAAATCTCTGTGTATACGCTAGTTTCATAAAGGGGATCCGCGTATATACGCTAGTTTACTGAAGTAAAGTAGCGTATGGGTTTCAAGGAATGAAAAAGTAAAAAGATTTGATTATGCAGTAAATACTGATTCACCCCCCCCCCCTCTCAGTATTTTTCCCAACAATTGGTATCAGAGGGTGGTCCTTCTGCAGAAGCTTGATCGCTTGAAGGAGATCCGTAACAATGGGAAAAATGAAGAATGAAGGTCTTGAAGCTACAGTCATCTCTCTAGAAGCATCAAGTAAGAAGAGTGAGGAACCTCTACAACTAAATGAAAATGAAGAACTTGGAGCAAAAATCTGGTCTATCATAGAACGTCTACAAGTAGATCTTGAAGAATCAAACAAGAAGAATGCAGGATTTGGAGATGGAATCATCTCTCTACTAGCAGATCTTGAAGAATCAAATAAGAAGAATGAAGAACTTGAAGCCGAAATCATTTCCCTCAAAGTAGGTCTCGAAAAATCAAACAAGAAGAATACTGGACTTGAAGCTGAAAACATATCTCTGAAAGAAGATCTCAAAGCATCGAAGAAGAAGAATGAAGAGCTGCAACAAACATGTGAAGAAAACGAAAATTGGTTGAAAGAAGAGATTCTAAATCTGAAGGATCAAGTAGAAGATGGAAGAAGGAAAGAAGAAAGCATGTCAAAGCAATGTCAAGCCCTGGAGGTTGAGGTAAACACTCTCAAAAGTAAATTAGAAGAAAAGATTAAACTTTTGAGGTTTCATGATAGTACTAATATCTTGGACAATATTCTGAGCAATCAAAGGTCTCCTGCTATCAAACATGGTCTTGGTTTCCATGAAACCATTAAAGGTGAATCTAGTTCACAAGGGAATTCTAATGATTCAAAGGAAGACAATGCAAAACCTGAAGTGTTGAAAGAAACAAAAGGTCAACCAACAGTCATGAATTCTCAAAGGAAATCATTCAATAATGTTGAATGCTTTAGATGTCATAACTATGGGCATGTTGCAGCAAATTGCAGAAGTAGATTGTTTCAGCCACAAACAAACAGATCCTACTCAGAAAGGTACTCTAGTCTCTTCAGAGGATATTGTTTCTCATGTAACATGTATGGACATACAGCAGCTGATTGTAAAAGGAGGAAGATTAAAAATACTCATTATGATTCTTATGCTTATTTTTCTGGACACATGAGAGTTGTTATGCTTGTAACAAGTATGAGCATGCAGAAAGAATGCAGGATGAACAGATCCCCCAGGGTGACAATTTTCTGGAAGACACCGTTGGAAAGCTCACAATCGAAGCAAAGCAGGACCGATCAGAAACGTAGGGAATTTCGGGACCCCATCGTTACCATCCGCTTCGAAAGATGACTCTTTCTTACCGATCATAGGACATGGATACATTATGAGATCTAGTAATGTATCGTCACAAGAGGAGCAATGCATGATGACTCTCATGGTTGATTTGATTATACCGGTTATGTTTACTTCTGACAGCGCATCTGATGTGGAAAGGACAGGTACAGGAGGTACAAGCTCTGGAAGAAATGAAGGAAGATGGAAATTTTCTATGCTTCACTTTCCATACGCAGGTTCCATTAACTAAAGTCGCGTATACACGCGAGTTCCAGAAGACGCAGTCGCGTATGCATCGATGATAAGAAAATTTATCTGATAGCTGAAGATCTGAAGCAGAGGTCCAGGGGGAGCATCAGTCTGACTGCTGATGATTGCACTGTTAGCATCATTCTAGTTATACTCATGATAATGACATGATGCATGGGTTCTTGTGTTGAAGATTATGGATGAAGCCTGGTTGCTTTATGATGAAGAGCATTCATTGTTGAGATGAAAGTCTTATAGTTCAGAGATGAGGACAGATCATGCAGAGATTGTTATTGATGACTTGCTGTTGAAGGTATCTCAGATTGCAGAAGTTAAGGAAGAAGCACCGGTTTAGGGGGAGTAGCAGGTTGAATTCTAATGGTTGCATTGTTGGAAATATGACTGCTTATTCTTTGGTCTTGGTGATACTCATGCTCAAATGATGATGATTTGGTACATGGATTATTATGATGAGATTTTGAGCCCTGGTTACTGATAAGTATCTTTGTGTGGATGAGTTGGATATCGTTTCTTTCAGATCATGTAGAGTTTGGTTGCTATGGTTGAGATCTTTTTCCTACATATGTTACTTCATGTTACATCTTGAAGATCATGGTGATTTTGGACCACATGGATGATTGCTTGACACATATCTGAAGATGCTGTTCTGGTATGATAATCTCTTTTGGAAAGAATGTATTGATGCTGCAAAGGATCTGAAGGCTTGGTTACTAATGGGCTTATGCTACAACCATTGGATGACGCTTGAAGACACAACTACACTATTCTGTTATATCTATAGTCCAGAGAAGCAGTCAAATATCTCAGAAAGAAGCTGAACATTGTCTGTTCCTCATAGAGAATCAGATCTGCATAAATTTTAGAAGATGGCTTGGGATACGCGGGTTTCCTGAAACACAGTCGCGTATGTACGCGAGTTCCTGCACAGAAAACCGCGTATGTCTGATTGCTGACAATTTTTTCTTGGAGTCAGCTCTTTTCAGCACAGCTGCAGTGCTGTTTGGTATCTTTGATACTGTTTGGTATCTCTGGTGGTGTTCCAGTTCTCATAATTCTGTTTCTAATGTTTTGATGAAGATGCCTTGATGATTTGTTGGTGGAAGTTTTCAAGATGCACAAACTAAGGGGGAGCCTTAGTCATTTGGAAAGATTGCTTGGTTGCACAGTTTCAGGGGGAGCATTCGTTTTGCTGAGTATAATGCATTGTTGGCATTATGGTGTTTCTGATTTATAATCTCTCTTGAGGTCTTTCCGGTGTTGGTCTTAAAGTCATATTTGTAAATTGATGAAAAGGTCTTGTTAAGACCCATGATGTAAAATTGTAATATTCAGTCATATAAGGACTTGTCAATTTGTAAACCCACTTGGTTGGGTAGCTGAGTCATGTTTGTAAACCCACTTGGTTGGGTAGCTGAGTCAAATTTGTAAACCCACTTGGTTGGGTAATTGAGTCTCATATGTAAATCCACTTGGTTGGATATTTGATGTAAGTATGAGTCATTGGTGATAGGAACTTCATAGAGTCATGTACTTCATTGAAAATATGTTTGAAGATTCAGCATGAACTCAGGGGGAGCTTGGTCACTTCAATATACATCAGATCTGCAGAACGCTTCTTCTACATGAGGAGAAAAGGGGGTGAGTGTGTTGGTTTTGATCCGCCCGTTGCCCTTGATGTCAAAGGGGGAGAATGACATAGTGTTTGAATGAAGATAATGATGTGCCCTTTGCCCTTGATGTCAAAGGGGGAGAGTAACATGGTGTTTGAATGATGCCAAAAATGGAGAGAGTGACATGGAAAATAGGGAGAATGACATGGTGTCATTGTACTCTTAATGTATCTATCTGTTGTGGTAACCAAACACCATCATGGTTGCCATCAAGTCCAAAGGGGGAGATTGTTGGAAATATGATGCAGAGTGTTGTCCTTGATGGCAGCCCACTGAATGAAGATGAAGACATGCGACTGTTGACATGTGTTGTCCTTGATGGCAATCCACCTGATGAATTTATGCTTGACTTGATGGACTTAGTAAATGATGTAAATCTGATGTGATATGATGTTTGTTGACAATATGATGCTAAGTGTTGTCCTTGAAAGGCAACCCACTTGATAAAGATGATGACAACTTACTTGATGAAGTTGTGCTTGATAGAATATGTCCTTGATGAAGGAAATCTGATGTATCTACAGTGTGAACAGAAGGCAATGAAGAAAGGAATTCATCATGTGCTAATTCTATGATGAAAAAGAGTATGTTTCTTGGTATACGCGGATTGTCCTAGGGAAAGTCACGTATGCACGCGGAAAGGAACATGCCAAGTCGCGTATGGGCTAAAGCGCTCAAAAAGTGCAAAACCAAGGGTAACCACCATGGTATTGACCCATTGTATTGGGTAATGATCCGCCTAATTGACCCCGTCCAGGTATTTTTGGGCTCATGGTATTGTTTTGGTCCATGGTATTGAAAAATGGGCTCATGGTATTGACAAAGGGTAAACATATATAAGGAGAAGAAATTCATTGTGCAAATCATGTGTGTGTGTGCAAGATGTCTGAGCTTGAATGAATACTTCTCACTGAAGTATATCTGAATGGAAAGGGTTACACTTGAATGATAAATCTGAATGTATGATGCACCAATGATGAAGAAGGGGATCTAGATCTGAATTGCTCTTGTATTTGCAAGATCTGATTATGGAAGGCTTAGATCTGTGATGAGGCGAGCATCTAGGCGAACATCTGTCTGAAGTAAAGGGTTGAATCTGAACCGAATATCTGTTCTGAAGAAGTATGCTGCTCCATAATGATTGAAGATCTATACGCTACTTCGCCGCGGAGGAAGCGCGTATATACGCAGCTTCGATGAAGTGAAAGCGCGTATGCGCAATGGAATATGTACTGAGGTATACGCTGGTTGATGTAGACTAAAGCGCGTATATACGCGACATCAGTAAAGGGAAAGAGCGTATGCAAACTAGGGTTTGCTGAAGCAAGGGGTATGAAATATCTGATCTGTTCTGCTGTGTTTCTGCTATCTGATCTGTGTTGATATGTATCTGTTGGTGATGTATGGTTGAACTTGAAAGTATGGAAAGGGTCCACTATGAAAATATGATGAAATGTGGCCTGCAAATGTTGTTCTATTGAAGTTGTTGGATCCAGTGTGAAAATTGATGAAACGTGGTCCAAGGTGGTGCTGAGGGTTGTAGCCTTCAGTCAGGGGGTTGTAGCTCCCTTCCAGGTGAGGCTGGTAAACGAGATCGGGGGTTCGTAGCTCCCTTCCAGGAGAGGCTGGTAAACGAGTCAGGGGGTTGGAGCTCCCTTCCAGGAGAGGCTGGTAAACGAGCGCAGGTGGGTGCCTGCGTGCTGGTCAAGTCTGCGCCAGCACATATGTTGTAAGATGTTTTCTCTATAATAAAATATTGAAGGCTGAGCAACTGCAGCGGTGGTTTTCTCCCGATTTGGGTTTCCACCCAAAAATCCTGGTGTTCATGTGTGATGCTTTGTGTGATGGTTTATTCTGTTCTTACTGCACCTGTTTACTGCTTATTGAATATCTGATGAATAAATGATGGAATGGTTTAAGTGAAGATTTAATGACATATCTAAATCCCTGTGTATACGCTAGTTTCATAAAGGGGATCCACGTATATACGCTAGTTTACTAAGTAAAGTAGCGTATGGGTTTCAAGGAATGAAAAAGTAAAAAGATTTGATTATGTAGTAAATACTGATTCACCCCCCCCCCCCCCCTCCTCAGTATTTTTCCCAACAAGCTCAAGGTTAACTAATATCTTCTTAACATTTCTTTCACTGCATACACCTTCTGATAACTTGATTTCTGTGGAATATCACTTGAATCGGCCCTCTTTACAGTAAATTGTCTCTTAACTGTCTGATGCTTTTATATTGGAGCTTCGCATCTTGTCTCTGCAACATTACTTTCCCTGTGACAGTTTCTGAAGGTTCTGGTCCCATTTAAATCATTTTCCTTGTTTCATAAGAGATAGCATGAGAGCTTTTGGTTGACACCCAAGTTATATATTACATGCTCCTTGCTATGATAAGATGTCCTAGGCACTGGTCTATGACAACTCTAGGCTGTCTCTAGGAGCGACAACATCTTTCTGGCGCCGTTGCCGGGGACGAATTTAAGAAAATCATTATCCCTGGGCCTCGACAAATCATATTCACTCTCTAATCAGGTGAGCACAGAGAGTTGAAGAGATGCATATTTCTCACCTTGGCGACTCCACTGTTGTTTATTTGATAAATCTATTTGTAGTCCTGGCTCCCCGTAAGCCACACTTGAGGTCAGATACATCACAATCAAAGACACCTTCAGTGTCTGACCCTGAGAAGATTATACACAGAAGAAGTTGGAAAGAAAAGAAATCAGTCCGTGCTGAAATCCCCGAGTTTTCTGTAGAAGATTATCCATCTTCCTCTTCTCAAGAAGTTCTAGTAGAAAATCTTGACTCCACTGTGGGAGACACAGAATATTATTCAGATAGCCCACCCAGGGGAAGTGCTAGAATTAAAGCTAATCTTCACCCTACTCCTGAGGCCAAAGAGGTTAAATAGGTCACCGAAGTAGCTGCTGTTAACCGTGAACTGTTCCCATCTACGCCTCAAGCTGCTGTGCAGTATATTCCCGTCGTTATTCATATTCCACTTCCCGAAGATTTCTCCCAAAGTCTAAACTTTCATGTTTTTCATTAAAAGTTTATTTTTCTGCCTAACCTTCTAAAGCCACTCCACTAGTAAATCTCCACCGTCGATCATCAACCTATAGTCTTATCCAATGGTCCAGAACCGTCTTCCCACCAGACCTTCATCAAATCGGTTTCTCCACCATTACCCAGCAATTTCCACCATTTTCGCCTGCGGCCACTATTTTCACTGCCGCACCTCCATCTTCCATAGGCCTCCACAACATTCCCAGAGATTTTCCTAACAAGTTTATTGTGTTTTGCAGGGTTACAGACGGTGAAAGCCATTCTCTTCTACACAGTCACTGTCATGGTGACACAGAGCACAGACTGCCATTGTTTCAGAGCCAGAGATAGCAGAAAGGACTCCTGAGAGGGGTTTTAAACATGTATTTCATTAAAAAGATCAATGTTGAAACCCCGATCTAAACCCTTCTGCACCATTGAACCTGAATATGCACCAAAACAATCAACAAAAGTGGCAAAGTGTATCAGTGACAGTCTAAGAGGATTAAACGTACGTGATTGAAGATTAATGACATAATCTAGTGATTAAAGGATGAAGAGACAACGTGAAGACCATAAAGAAGACCGAGGCCCAATTCAGCCTAAAACACAGATCTAAAAGTAAATTAAAAGTATTTTAGGAAACGACAAAGACATCTGTCAATCCGAGAAAGCCTCCACCACCACAACAAAGGCCAATTGAACCCTCTCCAGCACCAAAAGCCAACCTCTTCGGCTACCAAAAGACACCTGCAGCCTCACCGAAATCAAAGAAGGCCTAGTTATTACCAGAACAGAAGAAATTCGCCTAAAGACGACTGAACAATTACTACAAATCAAAATATCTTATTTCTAATTGTTAGCAAAGTGATTTTAAAGATTAAAAAAACAACCCAGAAACCAATCTTTTCGACCATTAAGTCTCGAAAAGCAGAAACAGAGTTATGAAGCAGAGTTACAGCTGAATGCATTCCTGCCTTATGCCTTGCATGGTTTTGAAAGGCCAGGAATTGCATTAATGATGGAATTAATGATACTTGACCCTTAGAAATTATCCCACTTCCAGATTTTCTTATTAATTATCCTTGAGGACCACATTGTAATGGTTGGTCTCTGGATATCTGATTTCATGTTAATAGTTTGCTGAAGCCCTGTTCGCAATTGAAGATACATAAGCTAATATGAGAAGTTTGAAGTTGTAGAGACCTTCCAGGCTTGAAGATTGTAACTGGTTTGAACATCAAATACAAGATGATTTATGGGATCCTGATCTATGTCAATGGTGATGTGTTTCTGATTGTTAATTTTTATTATCCTTTGTGTTGTCATTCTGTTCACTTTCTCTGATAAAGAACAACAAATACAGAGCTAGGATTTACTCTTAACAGTACCCTAATCTAACTGATAAGCTTTATTTCTATGTTTTCCTCCTTTGAGAGTTTCTCTTAAGAGTACATTGAAAGAAGGCTGGTTTCAAAGCACTTGCCTGATCTTAGATTACTCCTTATGTTTATCATCTATATTTTCCCATAGGATATGCTGAAAGAAGGATAGGTTCAAAGTCCTTACTTGATATTAAACTATTCTAAGTGATTTTAAGTGTTTTCTGATTGAAAGTACATCAAAGCAGGCTAGTTTCAAAGCACTTACTTGATCTCAGATTACTTTTATGTTCTTTCCTTAAGTGTATGCCAAAGCAAGATAGTTTCAAAGTACTTAATTGATCTCAGGCTGCTGTTTTTTTTCTTCATTCTCTATCCTTTCATTCCATAAAATCAACTTTAAAGATATCCTTTGACACATATGACTTGCCCCATGGATCATTCTTGAACCTTGCTGTGCAATTAAATCCTCTTATGACTCCATAGCCCAATGGTTGAAGCTGCTTTTTGCCTATCTTTCAGCTGAATCATCCCTTCACTTGCATACACCTTCACCCTTCATTTAAACTGCCTTCACCTTCATCATGTCCTTTCCCAACCAAAAACAAACAAACAAAACCCATTCTCTTCATAACTAGCCTAATATCACATCTCATTCTTTAAAGATCACATCGTTAGACATATTTATAGAGATATCCCTCTCTGGATCCATGAGGGCTAGATCCTAGGATCCCAAAGTGGTTCATATGTTGGCTTTGTAGTTTGTATCCGCCAAACTTGCAAATTACAGAGACCCTAACACTACCCAAGAAAACCTGGCAATGAATGGGAGAACCTAAGCTTGAATGGTCGACTATTCAACTACGAATGGCTAATCAACAGAAGATTTTCCCATTGGGAAGACTAACGAAGGTGGTTGTATAAATTGCGAGCGTTAAGGTTTACGCTGATTTTGAGGTAATCTAGATAGTAGATGAAGCGGACCCTTATCCTGCACTCTTGGGTCTGGATTGGGCTATTGACATGGGAGGTATCATTAATATAAAAATAAGGAGCATGATCTTTGAAAACGAAGGCACAACGGTGATAGTCCCATTGGATCCAGCAGAAGGCGAGCGGTACACTAAATCAATATGAGAGGAAGAGGATGTAAATCACATATACAAACTGACTGATCGGGACAATGAGTGGATCAACCCCACGGTTGACGACATGTTATGTTGGGAAAAAGATAGCGAGTGCTTTTCTGATTGAAACGGGGAGAAAGAAAACTAGCAGAACCGACTACACGACGTATCTGCACTAAGGTGTATTAAGGTCACGAAAAGCTTTCAATGCATTTCTTCAGAGGTAAGAGAAATACCCTAATTTGATGGCTTTGGTAATGTTGAAAATTTCCTTGAAGCAATGGAAGCAAACATCCCTAAGGAATGGAGATTTTGGGCCCTGGACTTGGCCATGTGCGTAACCCCTACGCGCTGGTGGGAAACTCATAAAGGGGCTTTTTGGGATTGGGGGGAATGTCGAAGGATGATGACCATACGATTTAACTTACTAGTCAAACCGCCAATAGAACTCTTCTCGAGACAAGGAGATCTGCGCAAGAACGTGGTTATCTGGCTAGAAGTATGGAATAAGGGCACATGGAATGAATGGGTCCACAAATTTATTCACACATTAGGACCAATCACTACCACCTGGTATTTAGACACAGAACTACATCAACATACCAGTCATTGGAGAACAATGGCTAAATATTTTATAACGAAGTTTGACTGACAGGAGGCACCGAGCAACTTGATGAATCCCTATAGGATATAGATGCTCTAGTCCTCAGTGAGTCCCTGTTGGCTTGAGGGGTCCTGACCCAGGTTTAGTTTTAAGGTTTGCCAACAAACCCCTATACTACTAGCCCTTTCAGCAATGGCCTTCTTGTGCAAGTCAAGGTCTCGCCCGAAGTAGTATGGGAGGGTGTTGGAACCAGGCTTTTGCACCCTGAGAGAGAGAAATTTAATTGAAGCAGGCCCTTTCAGATCGTTCAGGCCTATGCCGGAGGAACCCTAATATAGAAACTCTTAACTGTGTATCAATGAAATATTTCCAGCAGAGCTCATAAATGATACAATAGTAGGCTAACAAACATGAGCATTCAAACCTAACCAGATCTATGCATTTATCGTCTTATACAACCTCGCATCCATGTGCACATCAATAATCAATAGTATGCAAGAGACAGATATAAATAGCACAAAATACAGTCAATAATCATAACACAAAACATAAAATAGTAGTCTTGTTCATTAACATCCAGATCCAGCTTACAACCTCTATTTACTAGGCCGCGCACACATTTAGCGGGGTCCGCACACAGCAGGACTTAGGGTCTCCGTGCACACAGCCAACAGGAGCCCTTCCCTAGACAATCAACACAAAATATCCACAAGTTTGTATCTAGCTTACTTACTTCTTTGCCTCTTCTAGACTTGACTTATCCACCTATTTATATCATGCTAGCCTGCACTGTCCTATGGTCCGCAAACCGTGGTTTGCGGACCCTTGGTCTACCCTTTTGATCCATTACAAATAATTGGGGGTTTTTACGCACCCCAAACCCCTTGTGTTAGAATAAATATTACAAAACTAGACAAAATTAAGGTTAGGGAATCCTGTTCCAATAGTCCCCCAACAAAATCTTGTGACTCATCCCTAGTCACAGCGCCAGTGGGGTCTTCATCCTGTCCTTGAGCTGCTCAATTTCAGAAGTGAACGAAGGAAAAACATGAAGGCTATGCATGGTGGCAGTCTAGATGATGTCCACCAGTTTCTGTGAGGTTGGTCCTTTTGTGGCAGCGGTGACAGTGTCTAAAGTCTGGTTGAAATGTCGCACCGACCCTTCTAAGTCCTGTGAAATCTTGAGGGTTTCGTCCGACCAGGGTGTTAGATGGTCGCTGAGTATCTGTTTCTTACACCAAAGCCCCATAATTTCACTGCAAAGTGCGTGGCTGGTTCGAAGACGAGCTAAGCGATGGTCTGGAACAAGAGTAGTCATCGTAGCTTCCATTTGCTCAAAGTATTATTCCTTCTAATGCAACTCCTGATCGATTTTTTGGAGGAGAGGGTTGTGCTATAACTGGGACCAGAGTTCCATAAAATTTTCAAATAGAGTGATGCCCTAGCTGATCTACGTCGTTATAGTGGTCGTGGCATTTGTAACCAATGCGATTCATTGGGTGCGCAATTCTGGAGGGGTCTCAGGCTGAAGCTTGGCATGCAACGATGCGATCCGAAGTTACAAATCAACCTTGACAACCTATACCTTGGTCAAGGATTCCTTTAGTGCAGCAACCAATCCTTCAACATTGGGTTGAGGTTCAGTGGAGGAAGGAATGAATTTTTCCATCTCTTCACAGTGCCGGTTGATCAGCTATTCTAAGACAACTTGCTGGGCGATGATGGTGACGTGCGCGGCCTGGATTTGGGTGGCTTCGGCAGCTTGAGTCATAATAGTTTGCTCAGCCTTGCTGAGGTGATACTATGCACGAAGTTCTCGGTGCTGAAGTTCGCTGGTGATGGTGGTAAATAATTCATGCAACTGCTCACTGTCCAGTTGACCAACATCAAGGTTAACGGATGAGCATGCCTGGAATTGGGTGCACAATTCGGCGGGTTCCATGATAAAAATATCACCAGGGAGAGGGTTGATTCGGATTTTTGCGACGGTCTCTAGGGCTGTAGCGGGGTCTAGCTGGCCCACGTGAGTCTTCCTCGCTTGATCCACACTCACTTGATTCCACCTCGCTTGATCTAAGCTCGGTTGAAGGGTGTCTGCTTTGAGCTAGAGGGTCTGTCACTCTGCTTGCAAGACTTCTACAATGACCTTGTGTTGTTCTTCCCAAGAAATCCATCGATCGGCAGACGCAGTAGTGACAACATCGAAAATCTGGTCAAGGTCATCCTCCGTCAAGGTAACCTCTGTGTTGGTGCTAGTCATACTGGCCTTATGCTTCTTTCTAGGCCTTTGAGACAACCTGCGGGGACACTTGAGAATATGCAAGACTGATGTACCTACGTCATTAATATCGTTTATGTTCTGATCCAGCTGGGAATCTGGTTATGGCTGTGCATTAGTGCTTTTGGGGGTTGCCTGCTGCGTGGAGGCCGGAATCACCGACTCTGTTGTTGGATAGAGCTTGACACTGCGTGGTGGCCAGATGTGCCTGCTGCATCTAGGTCGGTTGGATGGGTGGCGACCTTCCACTCCGGTGGCCAAGTGGCAATTACCTGTTCGATTTCAGCCTCGGTGGTCATATATGGGAGGTTATGCTAGGTGTGATCTTTACGGGCTTGAATTTGCACATTGTTCATGGTCACTTGAAATGTTGCTATATGCTTATACTTACCATAGACTATTGGGGACAGGCATGGTTGGGAATCAATGGATGCAAAGATAGCCCCATTGTAGAGTACTCAGAAGGATTTCTTCTCCTCAACCCACTTGGGGTCCTTTGATTCCCAGAGGTTGGAAAACCGCACCCCCTCGCACATGCCAGGCTCAAGAGGGGGGGATATCGCTTCTTTCGGGGTCTCCCATGCAACTAAGACGATTAGCAGGATCAAAAAAGAGTAGTAGAAATATTTTCCCTGATCCTTAGCATCACGCACATTGTTGAGAAATTCTTCAACCAGGTATTGGGACCAATTATACCAAACTCCGTTTTTGCATTGTCCAGCGATTTGAATTACATGAGCGAGGTCAGCCGGGGCCTGGAATTTTTCCATCAAATTGTAGGCAAGAAGTAGAGTACCCATGCGCATCCCTGGATCACTGATTGTATCAATCTAAAAGCTTTGCTTGTTGTGAGTGAAATGGTACTCCTTTCAGATAGCTTCAGCAGTATGGTGCTCGAATTTCTTGCCTGTTCCTTCCCTAGGATTGGATCCGTTCATAGGGAGGACAGTAATTTAGTGAATGAGAGCAACATCAATCGGTATGCGGCCTTGGAGCCACAAGCATCCATCATGAATGAGTGCCAGTAGTTGGCAAACAGCTAGGCTAGTTATGTTGTAGCGACCAAAGTGGGTGAGGTGCAACAAGTTCAAGATGCCCACTCTGACCAATCCCTTCACCCAAACCATTGGATCTACCTTTAGCACACCGTCTACGACGACTTGTTCTAGGTACAGGTGTGGGGTTAATGAAGGGAAAGCATCCAAGTTCCCTAGGTCATGGTCATAAAACTTAATGTGGGGGAGGTGGTCGAACATTTCTCCTAGCTGGGGCACTCCTTCTGGGACAAGAGGCATCTGAAGATAGGCGTGGATGATATCCATGTTGGGAATACGTGCTGCTATTCTTTGTGGCCAAACATAAGGTGGTAACTAGGTCAGCGGAGTTGCTTGTAGGCCTTCTGCTGTGAGCGCCATTGGGTTCGGGGATGCGACAGGCGATCGCTTCTTAGGCACTTTTTGAGGGGAGCGTCGAATCTGAGGGAAAGTACGAGGCTTCCCACCAGCCCATTTTTCTTATTTTACCTTTTCTTTTACCTTTCACTTTGATGGAGTTGAGATGATTTTTTCTGATGCAGGGGTTACTTCTCGGACCTCATCAGATCCTATTTCCTCGGACGTTGTTGCAGGCGGAGGCGCATTTGGGTTGGTAGCGGTCATCCTTTCTTGGAGAATGAACTTGACGTTGCTACTATCGTACGACATAGCTTGCTCAGTCATGCAGACACCAAGTAGACAAATGAGATGATATTTATCAGAGTGGCCGAGGTGCGACAATCTTAAGTAGTGATTGAATCTTGTAAAAAAAACAATCTTCATATTATAGCCTTCGCGAAGGAAAAAAGTATGGTGGATCCTTAATTGCCTTTCATCATTACGGGAACGATAAAAATTCCTAGTAAGTCGCCACATTAATTTCTAGTTAGCCACTTCAATGAACGGGAAGCGCAATTTTCTATGCTCCTGCTCTGTTCCAACAACTAGTTTTTTCCACAGCGCACAACACCTGCACCTGTATCACACCCACCCGCATGTCTAGTTCTGCACACCATCCCTGCGAATCCATGCCCAAGTGCATGAAAAATCCATTACACAGCTACTCCAGCTATATATTCATTTGATTGGCATCGATGAGTCCCTATAGGGCTTCAGTCCACTCCCATTAACATATCCTGGTAGCGAATCGCTGCGCAGTGTAGCCAATCTGACCACACTACCATTGGTAATTTCCTTTACCACATACGGACCTAACCAGTGCTGTCGGAACTCCCCCAGGTGTCTCACGAACTGGCTATCGTACAGTAGGACCAATTCTTCCTCCAAAAAGACCCTTTGTGGAGTATGTCGATCATGCCAAGCTTTCTCTCGCGCCTTCTGAACTTGTTGGTGGAATTGGGCTATGAACCGATCTTCTTCCAAAGCTACCAGTTGTGCCAAGTATTCCTTCATGATGTCAGGGTCTTCCATATTTGTGAGGGCCGAGATGCGCAAGCTGGGAACGATGCATTCCATAGGCATAATAGCTTCCTTCTCGTCGACCATTCGGAAGGGCGTTCTTCATGTGAGATTCTTACACGTAGTCCTATAGGCCCATAGTACACAGGGGATGCACATGTCCCAATTGCTCCGTTGTGCGTTATAGACCTTGGTGAGTGCATGTTCCAAAATTTTGTTGAATGCTTCTATAGTTCCATTCGCTTGTGGATGATATGTAGTGCTTTTTGCATGGTGGATCTGGAATTCTGCAGTCAGAGCCTTAATAGTTTTGTTAATGAAATGCATACCTCTATCACTCATCAGGATCCTTGGGCACCCAAACCTAGTCAATATATTTTCAAAAATGAAGTGTGCTGCCATGTCTGTAGTGCAATCCCTGACAGCTTTAGCTTCTACCCACCTGGTAACGTAATCTGTGGCCATTATGATATACCAATCACCAGTATTCTTACATGGGGGGTTAATGGGGTCTAGAGAGTCAATGGCCCATTTTTCAAATGCCTGCAGGGCTATTTGTGGTTACAGGGGCATCTCATCCCGTCGTGAGGGTTTCCCAGTTCGTTGCATGCGTCGCAGACCTGACAATAAGTATGAGCATCTATGTGTAGTGTGGGCCACCAAAGGCCACCCCGCAATATCTTCTGTGCAATATCTTTACCTGCGTAATTCCTCCCCACAACTCCTTCATGGGCTTCATCTAGGATAGCTGGTCTTGCATGTTCAAGGACGTACCTTCACAGTACCTCATCCGCCCCCAGCTTGTAGAGTTGTCCTGCAATGATAGTGAAGTCATTTGCATGGATGACTAACTCCTTTTTCTATGGTACTGAATATGTGGGTTTTAACCCTCTCCAGAAATTATCCGCACAAGAATCTTAAAAAAAATAAAATAAACAATAGCGAGAGAATAAAACATAAAACAAATATACATAGATATTTTTCCCTGGATCCCAAATTGGGACGACTAGCTTGATTTTTCATTATATTCCTTTTAGTGTTACAACACATATATATACATGCCGAAGCATACATAAACCCCAATCCATTAACTCTGGATTAGAAAATAATCATAGTTCCCTTGACCAGATCTACAAAATACCAGGGGTCGAAAAACATCATACCCCAAAACCATGTGCAAACCCATACACAAAACGATGGGCGGGTCCGCCCACTGGAAAATGAGGACCAAAAATTTTTTCCTGGGGCGCTGCCCCAGACCTTGACAGGGGGGACTACCACCCCCCCTCTGACCCCCCCGTACATTGCGCCCAGCACAATGTATAGGGGGGCTATCGTACCCCTTGTTACTCCCCCCCCCCCCCCGTGTGTGACTAGTCATGAAAGGAATATAACACAAACCCAACAAAATAGTCATTGGGGGCTTTACCTGTGGGCAAGAAGTGGATGATATCGGTAAAGTTCTGATCGATTACCTTGATAAAAAACAACTATGTGTTAGGAAAGCCATCATCCAAGTTAGTCGGTTCTTCCCCATTCTCAATTTTGGACAAATGATCCATCCTGGAATTCAACCTTCCTAGCTTCATGATAATTTCAAAATAATATTCCTAAAATAGTAGCAACCATCGATAGATTCCCCCCCCAACACAGGTTTATTAAGTAGGTATTTTAAGGTCGAATGATCTGTGAACATCTTGAAGTGTCCTCCGAGTAAAGAGTTCTTTTAATTTTATAGGGCATATATCATTGCCAACCCCTCCCACTCCATGGTAGAATAGTTACACTCCACTCTCAACAGCTTCCTGCTAGCGAAGGCCACCGAGTGATCTATATCCCCTTCTCCAGGCTGTGCCAAGACAGCTCCCAAGGCGATTCCTGATGCATCTACGTGGACATGGAAGATCTTTACCCAATTGGGGAATATCAGGATAGGCTCAGTCACCATCTTTTCTTTTAGCAGCTTGAAGCTCTTCTGGAATTCATCATTCGAGAATAATGACACATCCTTTTTCAACAATTTTTCCATCGGAGCGATGATCAAAGCGTATCCCTGTATGAATTTTCTGTAGTAACCCGTGTGGCCAAGGATGGAGCACAGTTTCTTTTCAGTGGTTGGAACCGCCAATTTGATGATAATCGCGACCTTGGCTGGGTTGACCATCAGCCCCTGCTGACATACTATGTGTCCTACCAAATTTCCGAATGTGACACAGAAGATGCATTTCTTGATGTTTAGTGAGATTTGGTGTTTCCTGCATGCGTCCAACATCATGCGTAGATTGGATACATGGTTCTTTACTAATCCGAACACTTTCCAGTCATAAAAATAGAATTCTAGGAATTTGTGCATGAATTCTTTGAACACAGCTAAAACAACGCGTGAAAATATGGCAGGGGAATTCATTAGTCCAAAGGGCATGAAAGTATACTGAAATTAACCCCACTCTATCACGAAATTTGTCTTGCTGAGATCTTCAAGTGAAATATGTATCTAATGGTACCCTGAGAACCCATCAATAAATGAATAAGCTTCCTGGCCCCCCACGTTATCTAGGATTTCATTAGAGAATGGTGTGAGGAATGAATCGTCGACACAGGTGTCGCTTAACTTGCATGGGTCGACACATTTCTGTATCTCTCCTTTAGTCTTATTTTACTAGACCACCATGGGGCTTACCTAGTCTGACTGTTCTACTGTTTCAATGATACCTGTGGCCACCATTTTCTCAATTTCCTCAAATTTTTTTCTTGTACTTCGGGTTTAGGCGATAGGGTCATTGTTTGACTAGCTGTGCATCTAGTTTCAACGTAATCCTCATAACTCACATGTCTCCTACGATTCCCTTAAGTTCAGAGAACTTGGTCGGGAATAGATCCTGATATTCAGTTAGCAAATCTGCCAACTTTCCCACTGTGCCATCATCCCAGTAATCCCCAATCTTGGCCATCTTGGGTTGTTCTTATGAGCCAATATTGATTTATTTTAGTTTCATAGGTCTGGTGACATCGACTATTTGAAGCAACGGACCTACAACAGCCCATTCCCCTGATGACTCTTCGATCATAATATTTCGAAGATCTTCATCGCATGATTCCATTGATAGATTTCTATAGTTTATGATATCCTGTAGTTGCGCATCCCAAGGATGTGCAGTGCGTACCTACTCATGGCGGGCCTCATCAAAGAATATAGTGCCTATATCCTATAGGGCTTCATCAAGTTGCTCGGTGCCTCCTGTTAGTGCAAACGTCATTACAAAGTATTCATCCATCGTAATCCAATGCCTGGTGCGTTGGTGTAGTTCTGCGTCCAAATACCAGGTGGTGGGGATTGGTCCTAATGTGTGAACAAATCTGTGGACCCATTCATTCCTTGTGCCCTCATTCCCTACTTCTAGCCAATAGGCCATGTGCCTTCATGGATCCCCTTGCCCCGAGAAGAGTTCTATCGGTGGGTTAGCTGGTATGCGGAATTGTAAGGTCAACATCCTTCGGCATTCCCCCCAGTCCCGGAAAGCTCCTTTATGAGTTTCGCACTAGCGTGTAGGGGTTGCGTGCATGGCCAAGTCCAAGGTCCAAAATCCCTGTTCCTTGGGAACATTAGCTTATATTAATTCAAGGAAATTTTCAACATTACCAGAGCCATCAAAGTATGGTAGTTCTCTTACCTCTAAAGAAATACATCGTAAGCTCTTCGTAATCTTAAGACACCTTAGTACAGACACATCATGCAGCCAGTTTTTCCAGTTTTTGATCTCTTCGTCTGAGTCAGATAAGCACTCACTATCCTTTTCTTAACATAGCATGCTTTCAGCCATGGGGTTGATCTAGTCATCATCCAAGGCGGTTAGTTTGTACATGTGATTGGAATATTATTCTTCCCATATCGATTCAGTATACCGCTCTCCTTTTGTTGGATCCAAAGGTACTATTACCCTTGTTCCTTCGTTTTCAAAGATCATGATTCCACTCTTTAGATTAATGATGCCTCCCATGTCAATAGCCCAATCCAGACCCAAGAGCGTAGGATAAGGGTCCGCGTCGTCTACTATCTAGATTACTTCAAAATCACTGTGGACCTTAACACCTGCAGTGTCTACCACTACCTTCGTTAGTATGCGTAGTGGGATAATTTTCTGCTGATTATCCATCTGTAGTTGAATAGTCAACCATTCCAGTTTAGGTTCTCCCATTCATTGCCAGGTCTTCTTGGGTAGGAAGTTCGCATTTGAGCCTAAGTAAAGGATAACTTGGTCCATTTCGTATTCCCGAATCTGTGCAGTCATGCACATTTCTTATCCCGCCCTTTTCTTGTTTTTGTATATTTTGTTCAAAGTTTTAACCTCGGGTTGTGGAGCAATATTTTCCGTGCAGTTTTCTATTAGGGCTTGGAGATTTTCTACGGCCTTCTGGTTGCGCAACAGCTTCATACATTCCTGAAGGAATGGTTTAACTGCTTCGTCTACTTGTAGATCTACCACATCCTTCGTGGTAGGTGTTTCGCTTTTGGTCATCTCCCTTTGTGATTCGATGAAGGTTTCTTTTTCCCTTTTCAGGTCTAGGCCTCCCACTTTTTCCTTAGCCTTCTGGATTAATGATTCAGTTTCCACCTTTTCTTCAGCTCCTCCAGTGGAAATTTGGCTGCATGTGATTACATTGATACATGGCCCATCATCTTGTGGTTCTGCCTTAACTCTTTTCACATTATGCGTAGGTGTCTGATGCTTCTCTTGCATTTTCACTATTAGCTCCAGGCAGTCTTCAATGACATGGTCGAACTGTCAGAAATATATGCAAGACTGGCGTGCTAAGTTCGGGAAATATTGTGTGAAATGTCCTATATCTCCACAGTTGTAACAGTTGAGTTGTCCATGCCCTTGACCAGCACTCCCCCCTCTTCCTCTTCCCCTTCCTCTTGCGGGGGACACCCCCTCGGTCCCAAAGGAGACAGTGGCGATGAGGGGTCTACCTGCACTGTACAAATTTCCCCTATCTACCATGAGGTCAAGGGCTTTACATTTTTTCTCATCATGACCTATAGACGAGCAGAATATGCACCACTATTGTTTCAATTCCGACACATATGCACCCAATCGTGGGCAGTGATCTGTATCGTGTCATCTTTCCCCTCGACAGTCAGCACACCATAATCTAGGACTGCTACGGCCAGCCATTTCCCTGGGTTGTAGAGGGCTTGGTCCCTCAGCCTGCATGTAGTCTGATAACAGTGGGCATCGATCCTTAGTGTGACCTTGTCCCTTACAGCGTATGCACCAAATGTATGGGTTGGCTTCCTTACCACGATCATTTCGCAAGCTCTGAATTTCTAAGTGGATTGCCTCCATTTGGTTCTGGATTTGTAGAGCTACGAACTGTGTATCATCCCTTGGTGTAGCTTCTAAAATCATGGCTATTTCCAGAGCTTCCTCTTGGGAGCCGATATTTTTCTATCCCATGGGCCCATGCAAGTGTGGTAGAAACATAGTGATGAACCAATATTTATGCTGCTTATCTTCTTAGAAAAATTTCCCATCACTAATAACCTTCTTTAATCGTTGGTCAGTCTCCCAGACAGACTCTGTACGTCCTTGCTTAAAGTCCTTTAGTGTGACTACACATTGAGCGTATGACTTAAGATTCTGAAATTGTTGCTTTAGGGAATTCTTAATATCTTGTATGGATGCATTCACATGTTGACCAATGTATCACATGAACCAATCCAGTGCCCTCCCTTCGAAAGCTATGAATAGATGCGCTCGTTTGATAACATCATTGTTCACGTTTTGCGCGGTCCATACAGATTTGGCTACAAACCAGAATTGATCCATGTCCTCATCCCCTACACCTTTAAAAGTAGGTAGATTCATGTGTGTATCCATGTCATCCTCTGATGATGGTGGGGGAGGAGTAGGAGAGTTTTTACCCTTGTGGGGGTTCGATGCAGGTGTGGCCGGGGGGTTGGTTCCACCTTGCACAACCCTTTCTTGGTTATGATCAGATGACTCCCTTAAGGGACTATATATTAATCTGTCTCCTTCTATATTAACCCAGTAGTATTTACCACTTCATGTTGTGCTCCCACTTTGATCGGAGGCCAGTCACTCGGTGTGGCCACACAAGACACCTTTTTTCGCTCAATAGCATCTTAATCAACATTGGAAAGGTTTTTAGGAACTTACCTCTAAATCCTTTGAAGAACCTTCGTTCTGCTTCTAAATATGACACAAACTGATCAACAAAAAATTCTGTCACAAATCCACCCAATATACTATCAACCCAATGATCCACAGTTCTGGTAATCTTATTATCAATTTTTTTCAATTTCCAGACCAACTTGGTGGTCCACTACGTGACCTGATCGTCCTTCCAACAAGTCTAAAATTCTACCAATCAAGCTAGCCACTCTTGCAACTCGTGTGCGAAGGACACAAAGAATATTTCGTGCTCTTCTGCAAAAATATACCTATTTTTCCACTCTTCTATGGACAAATTTTATCTCCTATTTTCTTTTAGGGAAAATTCCTGAATATCTTTTTCGACCCAATATTCTAACTCAGGTTTTAATGGTTGCTAATGATCCCATGGCAGTACCCAATCCCTCTCTCAAAATGCTCCTGGTCCCAGAAATGGAACCATTTTTTGGCTTGGGGGGTCCTGACTCAGGTTCAATTTTAAGGTTTGCCAACAAACCCCTATACTACTGGCCCTATCAGCAATGGCCTGCTTGCACAGGTAAAGGTCTCACCCAAATTAGTATGGGAGGGTGCTGGAACCAGGTTTCCGCACCCTGAGAGACAGAAAGTTAATTGAATAGGGTACTTTCAGATTGGTCAGACCTGTGCCAGAGGAACCCTAATATAGAAACTCGTAACTGCGTATCAGCGAAATATTTCCAGCAGAGCTCATAAATCCTACAATAGTAGGCTAACAGACGCAAACATTCAAACCTAACCATATCTATGCATTTATCGTCTTATACAACCTCACATCCATGTGTGCATCAATAATCAACAGTATGGAGGAGAGATATATAAATAGCACAGAAAATTGTCAATAATCATAACATAGAATGCTTCAGTATCCCAAATAGTCTTCTCATTCATTAACATCTAGATCCAGCTTGCAAACTCTATTTTCTAGCCCGCGCACACAGCGAGCGGGGTCCACACACAGCAGGACTCAGGGTCTCCTTGCGCACTGCCAGCAGGAGCCCTTCCCCAGACAATCAACACAAAATATCCACAAGTTTGTATCTAGCTTACTTACTTCTTTTCCTTTTCTAGACTCGACTGCGCTATCCTATGGTCCGAAAACCGTGGATTGTAGACCCTTTATCTACCCTTTTGACCTGTTACAATTCGTTGGGGGTTTTTACCCACCCCAAACCCCCTGTGCTAGACTAAATATTACGAAAATAGAAAAAATTGCGGTTAGGGAACCATGTTCCAACAGTCCCGTCTTAAGCAGGAATGTACTGCGCCAGCCTGGGATGCGCAGATACATGACATCTTAAACTGTAGAAATTTGTCAATAGAAGCCTGCGATGAAGATCCTTGGAATATCATGATCACAAAGTCAGAATGAGAACGGGCTATTGCAGGCCTGTTGCTGTAAGAAGTTGATGTCACCAAACTTGTGAAACTAAAGGAAATCAATATTGGAACAGAAGAGCAACCCAAGATGGCCAAGATTGGGGATTAATGGGATGATGGAACAGTGGGAAAGGTCGCAGAACTACTAACTAAATATTAGGATCTATTTCCGACCAAGTTCTCTGAACTCAAGGGGATCGTAGAGGACGTGGGAGTCATGAGGATTACGTTGAAGCTAGATGTGCGACCAGTTAAACAATGATCCTATCTCCTGAACCGGAGATACAAACAAAAATTTAAGGAGGAAATCGAGAAAATGGTGGCCACAGGTATCATTGAACTAGTAGAACAGTCAGATTGGGTAAGCCCCATGGCATTCTAGGAAAATAAGACTAAAGGAGAGATAAGGATATGCATCGAACTATGCAAGTTAAATGATGCTTGTGGACATGATCCTTTCCCCACACCATTCTCCGTTGAAATCCTAGATAATGTGGGGGGTTAGGAAGCTTATTCATTTACTGATGGGTTTTTGGGGTACCATCAGATCCACATCGCACCTAAATATCGCAACAAGACAACTTTCACAATGGAGTGGGGCTCATTTTAGTACACTGTCATGCCCTTTGGATTAAAGAATGCCCCTGTCATCTTTTCACGCGTTGTTGTAGATGTTTTTAAAGAATTCATTATCAAGTTCTTCGAAGTCTATTTTGATGACTGTAAGGTTTTTGGATTAGTAAATAACCATATATCAAATCTGCGCATGATGTTGGACACCTGCAGGAAACACCAAATTTCGATAAATATCAAGAAATGCATATTTTGTGTCCTGTTTGGGATTCTATTAGGACACGTAGTATGTCAGTAGGGATTGATGGTTGACCCTGTTAGGAATCTGTAATTAGCAAGATTGGCGAAGTCCAATCACAGAAACAACATCGTTTCAACCACTTTGGGATTCTAGGATCTAGCCCTCCTGAATCCGGAGAGGGATCTCTCCAATAAGTGAAAAGATTTATCTTGTTTGCTTTTATGTGTGATTTTAGGCTATTTTTTAAGGACAAGGGTTTTGTTTGTTTTGGTTGGACAAAGATAAATGAAGGTGAAGGAAGTCTAAATGAAGGGTGAAGATGAATGAAAGCGAAAATTGATTCAGCTAAGAAAGATAGGCAAGAAACAGCTTCAATCCATTGGGCTATGGAGTCATAGTAGGGTTTTAATTGAAACAACAAGGTTCAAGAGTGGTATATGGGGCAAGTCATCTATGTCTAAGGATCTCTTTAAAGTTTGATTTATGGAATGGAGTGATACATCAAGAAGGGGAATTAAATAGATGCAGAACGAAGAGCAGCCTAGGATCTGATAAGTACTTTTGAACCAGTCAGCCTTTGACAAACACTTAAGAAGGACATGGAAGCAGACTAGGATCTGGTAAGTACTTTTAAACTAGCCAGCCTTTGACACACTTTCAATAGAAAATATTTAAGGAAAAAAGGGAAACTTGAATGCAACTATTGGAGTAGAAACTAGCGGGCCGGGCTCACCACAAATCCTCTCCTAGCTCTTCTTTACTTAGTTACTTTCAAGACAATCACACAGACACACAAAATGGCCAAAGATCTGGTAAGTGCTTTTAAACCAGCCAGCTTTTAACACATTCTAAGGGAAACAATCAAATTGTTATGCAAACAAGACTGGGACCAGGGCTCACCATATCTTCCTCAGTTCATCTTCACACAACACATACTGAAAGTAACATTCAAAAATAACATTAAGCTAAGACGACAAGACGAGGGAACGCTAGCATTCCTATGCTTAAACTAAATTAAATCATTTCCAAATAACACATATTGGAAGAAAACATTCAAATAAAGATTTCTCAGCCATAGAAGGTTACTGATATACAGTAGGTCCTAACCCCGTTTAAAATGTTCTTTACAGTGGAAAATGAAACAAAGTGAAAACAGAAATAAAATAACAAGTTACAAATGAGAATAACATCACCGTCAACATAGACCAGGATCCCATAAATCAACTTGTATTGATGTTCCAAACCAGTTACAATATTTAAGCCCAATGGTTCTTTATAGCTTCAGGCTTCTCAGCTCAACTTAGGTATCTTCACTTACAAACAGAGCTTACAACAACTTCAGAAAACTATTTACATGCCACAGATATGCAGTGACCAACAATTTCTCATCTTCTACAGAAGTATTTATAGAAGAATGAGGAGAAAATATATGAGGAAAGATCTCTCAGGACAATTAATACAGGTTCAAGACTTCTCGGCCTGTTGAGGGGCTCGAGGGAGAAGTGTACATGTGGACTACTGTATTAATGTTTACAATTAATATCAAATCTCAGTGGGAGCTTTATTTGACTTTGAGGCTTAGTGCGCTGTGTGGAGTAACTTCTGCAGATTTTTATGCATTTACTTCCTTGCAGAAGTAACTCCCTGGCTGCGTTGAGGAAAAACATCTTCCTTTGCAATAACTTCGGCCCTGGTTTGAAAGGTTTGAGGTAACAGGTGGCGTTTAGTTGCTGGAAGGAATCAATTCACCTCTTTTTTGTGGCGGTGGAGGGTTTGCTGTCACTAAAACACTTTAGGTATTCTACAGACTGTGTTTTAGATTGGGGGATTAGGCTTTTGATAACAGTCTTAGCCGTAATCCCCATAAAACTGTCTTCAATTCTCTGTGCTGGGACATTTCTAGTCTTCTACAGCTGATACTCTTTGACTATGCCGGATTCTTGGTGCTTCACTGTTACACAGGGCTGCGCAGGGTTATACGGCATCAATGCCTCATGAAACACTGATGAAAACGTGAATTTAACACCTGCGAACGATTTCCTTTGATAAATCGAAGGAGGGAGGGTCGCCACCCTCATCTTTCGAATTTCATCTGAATATAGCAAAAAACATTAAACCCTGCAAAATACAAACAAAAGTTATGAAATCCTGCGTTTATAAGTTAAACTGCATTGGAGGATGTGCGGAGGAAGCAGGGCCATTGGATGGCATCATCCAATGGTCGGGATTAATTGGAGAAATCATAGAATGGTGGAAAAACATAAAATCTAAGTCGTCAATCATGCAAGATCGACGGTTGTGAGAAGGCAGCGGAAAAACCTTTCTAAACAATACAATATGACGTTTTTTAATTTTACAAAGGAAAAAGGCGCATTTTATATGAGCGGCGAGGGGATCGTATGGTGGGCCCGGCGGGAATGATCGCAAATCGCAAAAGTGGAAAACGCGATGGCGGATTATGCGACGGAGAGAAAATGCGATATTGTGATTATGCGATGGGCGGAAACTGCGATGGATCGCATCGCAAATATTTGCGATGGTTCTTTGGAGGAAAACTGAAAATTGCGATCTGCGATCTACGATGGATCGCAACGCAAATATTTGCGATGCATCAGTTTAAAAAATAACAATTTGGAAATTCTGCGATCTGCGTTTTGCAATAAGCGCCAAAGGGTTAAAACTTGGTTCCAGGGTGCAGGCATATGGAAGAAAAGGGGCTAAGGGCTTAAGCTCGAGGGGCTTAAGTCCTATACATAAAAACATGTATTTTCATGGTTTTTGAAGGGTTTCTTGAAGGAAATGAAGGTTTCAGTAAGGTTAATAAGTGGGTTTTTAACCTTATAAAAGGGATTTTAATGAAATAGAAAGGGAGAAACATGAAATTGTGGGTTTTTCATGGGAAATGGAGAATAGAAAATGAGGTTAGTGAGGAAGAGAAGGAAGGGGACCAAGGGGTTATACAACAATATTTAACTTGGGATTTTTGAAGGATTTCAGAAGCTTTTAGGATGTAAACAGCAATAAGGGATCTGGACAGAGGCATCAGGCCTTAGAGAGACTTCAAGAGCCAACAATTTTTAGTGATAAAATTTGTTCCTTGGAGGTTCCAAAAATTTTTAGCCACCTTTTGGTATAACAAAATATTATAGGTGGCTAACAGTGGCTCCACTTGGGGATGGTGCCTTCTTGAAGGCATCAAGAATTCAGACTTGATTTCTCTGGGACGCTGACTTGTGCCCGATCCATTGGACTGCCCTTCCTTCGCTGGGATGATCTTCTCTAAAAACATATTTTAGCAGCTATGAAAACAATGGACTTTCATCAATACAAACTTTCTACCTACCCAATCCTACTGATCTAGCATTTTTTCTTCATCAGAGTGCACTTGGATTGGCAAACTTTTTTCACAACATTTTATTCTTTTGAAAGCATAAAAACTAATCTACTTCTACTCCTTATTTCTCCCTGAACTCAGATTAAACAGTTGAGCTCAGATATTTCTCTACCTAATCTACTGTCTGTTGGGATTAAACTGTCCAACAAACTTTCATTCTCTAAATTCTACAACAAAAATTTAAAAACAGTCGAGTCAAGATTAAGTTGTTTGACTTGCTGTGATCTAAGGCATAAAAACAAGTTGCACATAGATTATTATTTGCAGCAAACTAAAATCAAAATGGAAGGCTTAAGATCTGATAGTCTGTTATCATGGCCTTCTCTTTTATTCACAACTCTGTTTTTGCTTTGTTTTTGAGCTGTCTTTGCTTTTCTTCTGGTTCAGATTTTGAGCGAATTTAGAACCAGTTTTTCTCTTTTATGACTCAGCAAATAAAAAAGTTTTGAGTCATCTCCCTTTGGAAACTTTGGTTCAGATTTTGAGTTTGTTTGAACCTTTCATTTCTATCCTAATCTAACTACTGATAAGCCAAGATTAAACAGTTTGGAAAATTGAATTCACTATCCTATCAGCAGAAAATTTAAAGCTAATTAGTCAAGATTAGACAGTTTGACTAACTAGAAGTGTGTTATTCAGGAGTGGCATTTGAGCTTGCACACTTTCAGATTTGTTTCTCTTTTTTGGTATGGGGCTATACCTTTTTTTTTTGACAATCTGCCCTCTTTTCTTTCTTTCTTTTGTTTTTGTATTTTTGAATGTTTGATTTTCCTTCAAAGAAAAAGACAATCAACTAACTACCTGCTCAGAACTGAGCTTTATTGACATTCCTATCTAACCTATTCTAAACATGGAGTATTTACATTCATCATATGATACAAAAATGCCAATGCAGCCAGCTGAGTAATGTCAAGAAGAAGTAGAAATTCTGGCTGCTTGTCAGAGGTATCCATAGAACATATTGAAGATTAACCTTCAATATCAAGGTTATCACGGAAGGTGACAGCTTCTCATGTCTCTGGCCCTTGCAAAGGATCATTGCTTGATAATTTGAGCCAGTTTGGATTTCCACACACTCTTCCATAGGATCAACAAAGAAAAGATGAAGATACTCTTCTTTTTGGCCCTCCATGTCTGGTAGATTATCTGCTTCCAAGGCTTTAGCTTTGAGGGGTATCTCTTCAGTACGTAGCTTGGAAGTATCGTCATATTTAACCTGCACAATAGAAAACAGTGAAATATTTTCTTTCTCTAAACATATGCTTGCTTCTGATACAAATTCAGGTTCTTTAAATGACAGAATAATATCAGTGAAGGGAGAAGTTTCTTCTTGAGAAGATGATATATCCACAGCAGGATAGTCTTCTATTTGTTTTTCTCCTTCATCTTCATCATCCTCCGAATTGGAGGACTCATCATATTTGACAGTGTTGTCCTCTTGTGGCCCTGGTATGCTTGGATTGAGTGGGCTGAACTTTGTGAAGATGTTATTATATTCTTGAGTAGGGGTGTATTCAATGGTTTCCTCTTGCTCACAAATTTCTTCATTGCTCTTCTCTTCACCTTTTGAGTTGAAAGGCTGCTGATTCCCAATCATGTGAAAGCCATTTATGATGGATCGAAATGGATGATTTTGGCTTTCAAGCTGGTGATGGTGAAAATGATAACACCAATCAAACACTGGTCGCCCTGCATGATTAGTTTTTTCTTGGAACTCATCATCATCATCAGACTGATCAAAATTTGGAAATTTATCAGAATAAAAAATTTCATCAGCCAAACATATTGGATTCTCAGCAGGTCCCTTTTTATTTTGATCTACAAAAGAACCTTCTAAACCTGTACAAAAAATTTCTCTACGTGAATGGGCAAGAGTGTTTGTTTCGCAAAAAATTTCAGAGAGCGGCTGTTTATTTACAATATGATCTATCTCTTTTTCTGTCAAAGGGGAAGACATTTCTAGGTTCCTTTGAACAGGAGTACAGCAGTCCTCTGTCTCTTGTGAAGACTGATTTTGAGGCTGGATGTCTTCTTGAGCCTCGGCTATAAGGGATGATGAATCAATATTGGAGTTTTCAAGGATATATTGAGGAAGGTTCATTATTTCTTGGATCATCTCTTCCTCAATTGATTCATCTATGTTCTTAAAATTTTTCAATAGGAGATTGAACTCATGAATGGCTATTAAAAGATCTCCATGATGCATTTCTTCCAAAGCTTCCTCATTATCTATAATGTGTTGGGTGATGTTTTGTGATGGATCATAAAATATTGCACCCAATGATAATGATGTAGCGTTTTATTTATAGTTCTCATAGAACACATATTCAAGATCTCTTAAAGAAAACAAACTACTAGATCTTAAGCATTCATATCAATCCCTAGCTTGTCCTTCTAATGTTAACATGAAAATTTTCATTAGGCAGTCTTCATGCCATTCAACTTTCAACCTCCATACATGTATATGAAATTTGATAAGATGTAATAAAGGGTCATCAAACTTTTCACCTTGAAAAACAGGCAGGTTGTCATCTCAATTTGCCTGGGGCATCTTATGTGGGAACCCAGGGATATGATCTCTAATCATTGGGGCATATCTTCATTGTATTCTTGGAATCATGTTTGTAAATCAAGAAAGAGGTCACTGTGTCTGGTCAATCAGTTCAGGGTCTTCTACCAGTGGAGTCATTTGGTCTTCTAGGAAATTCAGAGTGTGGAGTCGCCAGGTGGAAAATTTTTAGCCCCAAAGGAGGTAAAAATTTTTATGGTTCCACCACCATGTACCAATCTAAAGAGGCTAGGGGTACCCTGAGTCTTAGCAGTATTTAAAATTAAAAGAACCCAGTCCCCAGTGGAGTCGCCAGAAATGTTAGGAATCTGTAATTAGCAAGATTGGCAAAGTCCAATCACAGAAACAACATCGTTTCAACCACTTTGGGATTCTAGGATCTAGCCCTCCTGAATCCGGAGAGGGATCTCTCCAATAAGTGCAAAGATTTATCTTGTTTGCTTTTATGTGTGATTTTAGGCTAGTTGTTAAGGACAAGGTTTTTGTTTGTTTTGGTTGGACAAAGATAAATGAGGGTGAAGGAAGTCTAAATGAAGGGTGAAGATGAATGAAAGCGAAAATTGATTCAGCTAAGAAGATAGGCAAGAAACAGCTTCAATCCATTAGGCTATGGAGTCATAGTAGGGTTTTAATTGGAGTAGCAAGAGGCAAGAGTGGTCCATGGGGCAAGTCGTCTATGTCTAAGGATCTCTTTAAAGTTCGATTTATGGAATGGAGTGATACATCAAGAAGGGGAATTAAACAGATGCAGAACGAAGAGCAGCCTAGGATCTGATAAGTACTTTTAAACCAGTCAGCCTTTGACAAACACTTAAGAAGGACACGAAAGAAGACTAGGATCTGGTAAGTACTTTTAAACTAACCAGCCTTTGACACACTTCCAATAGAAAACATACAAAACAAGGGGAAACACAAAGATAACACAGAATGGTCTAAGGTCTAGTAAGTGCTTCTAAACTAGCCAACTTTTAACACATTCCAAGGGAAACAATCAGTTAATTATGCAGACAAGTCTGGGACCAGGGCTAACCATATCTTCCTTCAGTTCATCTTCACACAACATATACTGAAAGTAACATTCAGAAATAATATTCAGCTAAAACAATAAGACGAGGGAACGCCAACATTCTTATGCCTAAACTGAATTAAATCATTCCTAAATAACACAGATTGGAAGAAAACATTCAAATAAAGATTTCTCAGCCAAGGAAGGTTACTGATATACAGTAGGTCCTAACTCTATTTAAACTATTCTTTACAGTGGAAAATGAAACAAAATGAAAACAGAAATAAAATAACGAGTTACAAATGAGAATAACATCACCGTCAACATAGACCAGGATCCCATAAATCAGCTTGTATTGATGTTCCAAACCAGTTACAATCTTTAAGTCCAATGGTTCTTTACAGCTTCAGGCTTCTCAGCTCAACTTAGGTATTTTCTCTTACAAACAGAGCTTACAGCAGCTTCAGAAAACTATTTACATGCTACAGATATGCAGTGACCAACAGTTTCTCATCTTCTACAGAATTATTTATAGAAGAATGAGGAGGTGAGATCTGCTAAAGTAATTAATACAGATTCAAGACTTCTTGGCCCTGTGAGGGGCTCGATGAAGAAGTTTACAGGTGGTTCTCTGTATTAACTATTTTACATTAACTATCAGGTATGCTGGAAAGAATTTGTTGACCTTTGAGGTTTGGCGTGAGATTGAATAACTCTGCAGATATTTCTCGCATTAAGTTCCTTGCAGAAGTAACTTCTCTGCTGCGTTGAGGCAAAACATCTTCCTTTGCAATAACTTCGGCCCTGGTTTGAAAGGTTTGAGGCAACAGGTGGCGTTTAGTTGCTGGGAGGAATCAATTCGCCTCCTTTTTGTGGCGGTGGAGGGTTTGCTGTCACTAAAACACTTTAGGTATTCTGCAGACTGTGTTTTAGATTGGGGGATTAGGCTTTTGATAACAGTCTTAGCCGTAATCCCCATAAAACTGTCTTCAATTCTCTATGCTGGCACATTTCTGGTCTTCTACAGCTGATACTCTTTGACTGTGCCGGATTCTTGGTGCTTCACTGTTACACAGGGCTGCGCAGGGTTATACGGCATCAATGCCTCATGAAACAGTGATGAAAACGTGAATTTGACACCTGCGAATGATTTCCTTTGATAAATCGAAGGAGGGAGGGTCGTCACCCTCATCTTTCGAATTTCATCTGAATATAGCAAAAAATGTTAAACCCTGCAAAATACAAACAAAAGTTATGAAATCCTACGTTTATAGGTTAAACTGCATTGGAGGATGTGCAGAGGAAGCAGGGCCATTGGATGGCGTCATCCAATGGTCGGGATTAATTGGAGAAGTCATAGAATGGTGGAAAAAGATAAAATCTAAGCCGTCAATCGCGCAAGATCGACGGTTGGGAGAAGGCAGCGGAAAAACCTTTCTAAACAATACAATATGACGTTTTTTAATTTTACAAAGGAAAAAGGCGCATTTTATATGAGCGGCGAGGGGATGGTACGGTGGACCCTGCGGGACTGATCGCAAATCGCAAAAGTGGAAAACGCGATGGCGGATTATTCGACGGAGAGAAAATGCGATATTGCGATTATGCGATGGGCGGAAACTGTGATGGATCGCATCACAAATATTTGCGATGGATCTTTGGAGGAAAACTGAAAATTGCGATTTGCGATCTACGATGGATCGCAGCGCAAATATTTGCAATGCATCAGTTTAAAAAATAACAATTGGAAATTCTATGATCTGTGCTTTGCGATAAGCGCCAAAGGGTTAAAACTTGGTTCCAGGGTGCGGGCGTATGGAAGAAAAGGGGCTAAGGGCTTAAGCTCGAGGGGCTTAAGTCCTATACATAAAAACATGTATTTTCATGGTTTTTGAAGGGTTTCTTGAAGGAAATGAAGGTTTCGGTAAGGTTAAAAAGTGGGTTTTTAACCTTATAAAAGGGATTTTAATGAAATAGAAAGGGAGAAACATGAAATTGTGGGTTTTTCATGGGAAATGGAGAATAGAAAATGAGGTTAGTGAGGAAGAAAAGGAAGGGGACCAAGGGGTTCTGCAGCGGTATTTAACTTGGGATTTTTGAAGGATTTCTGTGGCTTTTAGGATGTAAACAATAATAAGGGATCTGGACAGAGGCATGAGGCCTTAGAGAGACTTCAAGAGCCAACAATTTTTACAGATAAAATTTGTTCCTTGGAGGCTCCAAAAAGTTTAGCCACCTTTTGGTATAAAAAAATATTATAGGTGGCTAACAGACCCAGCCAAGATCACGATTATTATCAATTTGGTAGTTCCAACTACTAAAAAATAGCTGCGCTTCATCCTCGGCCACACAGGTTACTACATACATTTCATTCAGGGGTACGCTCTGATCACCGCTCCAATGGAAAAATTGTTGAAAAAAGATGTGTCATTCTTCTGGGACAACGAATTCCAGAAAAGCTTCAAGCTACTAAAAGAAAATATGGTGACTACACCTATTCTTATATTCCTCGACTAGGAAAATATCTTACATGTCCACGTAGATGCATCAGGGATCGCCTTGGGAGTTGTCTTGGTGCAACCTGGAGAAGGGGATATTGATCACCTGGTGGCCTTCGCTAGCAGGAATCTTTTGAACACAGAGCATAACTATTCTACCACAGAGCAGGAAGGGTTGGTGATGGTATATGCCCTCCAAAATTACAGGCATTATTTACTCGGTGGACACTTCAATATGTTCACATATGATTCATATTTGAAATACCAGGTTAATAAGCCTGTGTTGTGGGGGGAAATCTGTCGGTCGTTGCTACTATTTCAGGAATATGATTTTTAAATCATTGTGAAATCAGGGAGGTTGAACGCCAGACCTGCTCATTTTTCTAGGATCGAAAATGGGGAAGAGCTAAATAACTTGGACTACAGATTGCCTGACGTGCAACTGTTTTATATAAAGGTAATTGATGAGAAATTTGCCGATATTTTCCACTTCTTGACCATAGGTAAGGCCCTTGATGGCTATTCAGTACCACAAAAAAATTAAACTGGTCACCCACGCAGCCGATTTCACTATCATTGCAGGACAACTCTACAAGCTGGGAGCGGATGAGGTACTGCAAAGGTACGTCCTTAAACACGAGAGACCGACTATCCTAGCTGAAGGCCACAGGGGAATTGCGGGGGGACATTACATGGGTAAAGCTACTGCGTAGAAGATATTAAGGGTCGGGCTCTGGTGGCCCACACTACATGCTGATGCTCATACGTACTGCTGGGCCTGTGATGCATGTCAATGAACTGGGAAAACCTCACGACGGGATGATATGCCCTTGCAACCATAGATGGCCCTACAAGAATTTGACAAATGGGCCACAGAATTTGTTGGCCCCATTAATCCCCCAGGAAAGAAGACTGGTGCTCAATATATTATTACTGCCACATATTACGTTACCAGGTGGGCAGAAGCCAAAGCTCTTAAGGATTGTACTGCGGATATGGTGACACACTTCATTTTTGAAAATATCCTGACCAGGTTTGGGTGTCTGAAGATCCTGATGAGTGACAGAGGTACACATTTCGTTAATGAAAATATTAAGGCTCTAACTGAGGAGTTCCAGACTCACCCTGCAAAGAGTACTCCATATCATCCATAGGTGAATGGGACCGTAGAAGCATTTAATAAAATTTTGGAGCATGCGCTCACCAAGGTTCGTAACGAACAACGGAGTGACTGGGACAAGCACATCCCCTCTGTACTCTTGGCCTATAGGAATACATGTAAGAAGCTCACGGGAAAGACACCCTTCATAATGGTCTATGGAAAGGAAGCTATCATGTCTATGGAATACATTGTTCCCAGCCTGCGCATCTCGACCTTCACAAATATGGAAGATCCAGACATCATGGAGGAATTCTTGGCGCAACTGGTGGCCCTAGAAGAAGATCAGTTCATTGCTCAATTCCACCAGTACGTTAAAAAGGCGTGGGAAAAATCTTGGCATGATCGACATATTTGGCAGAAGGTATTTATGGAGGAAGAATTGGTACTACTTTACGATAGCCAGTTTGCGGGGCACTCGGGGAAGTTCCAGCAGCACTCACTATTGTTGGGTGTGGAGCCTGATTATCTTGTTTACTTTGTATCACAACATTGGACCCCTGTACCTTAAAAGGGGCGGCAACGTCGCCCATAATTAATCGCTGCCATGGGGGGTCCAGGGGGGGCGGCAGCGCTTTTCAAAGCCCCCCCTTGGCGGGGGTTTTCGGGGGCAGCGCTCCCGAAGCTAAAAACAGATGTAAAATTGCCTTGTAAAAGTATAGTAATTTCTAGTCAATCTGGGCCGTTCATTAGGCAAATGATCTGATGGTAGAAGTTATGTTTAGATTAGGGTTTTTTTCCCTAGAAGGCAACCCCTCGCTTTTATGAGGGCATTGTATTGCGATTGTGCATGGCTGGGTGAACCACGTATATTTGTGTCTCTCTAGTTTTATGTGTTTTGTGTGATTTTATTTTCTGCATATTTTATGTGTTGCATTGCTCCATAATATATAATTTTCTAAAAACTGGTATCAGAGTCAAAGGTATATTTGGCTGATAAACTCGCAGGAAAGAAGGGTTCCTGGTTCGAGTGGGAGAAATGGCAGAAGATGGTAAGTTTAGGGTCGAGAAATTTAATGGCCAAAAATTTTCGCTGTGGAAGATGCAGATGGAAGATTACATGTTTCAGAAAGATCTGTACCTACCATTGAGCGGAAAAACAAAGAATCCAACAGCCATGACAGACGCGGAATGGAACATTCTCGATAGAAAGGCACTCGGAATATTACGGTTGTGTCTTGCGGCGTCAGTCGCCTTCAATATTTCGAAGGAAACAACAACAAAGGGTTTGATGCAGACGTTGGCGAAACTATATGAAAAACCCTCGGCCTCAAACAAGGTATTTCTTATGAAACAACTATTTAATATGAATATTTCGGAAGGTGGATCTGTTGCAGACCATTTAAATGAATTTAATACAATTACGAGTCAGTCAAGTTCTGTAGGGGTAAACTTTGATGATGAAGTTAGAGCTCTGTTATTCTTGTGCTCATTACCAAAAAGTTGGAATGGTTTAGTAATGGCCATTAGTAACTCTGTCTCTGGATCTAGTACTTTAAATTTTGATGATGTTGTTAGTGCTATCCTTAGCGAGGAAATGCGACGGAAAAGCTCTGGTGAGACATCAGGTAATGCTTTGAGTGCAGAGTCTAGGGGAAGAAGAATGGAAAGAGGAAAGAGCTAGAGATATCGTAGTAAATCAAGGAAAGGCAGATCCAAGTCCAGATTGGGGATAGTGTGCTGGAATTGCGGAAAGAAAGGACACCTAAAGAAAGACTATAGATCTCGGAAGGGAAAAGAAGGAGACACACAGCAAGAAAACAATCATGAAGCAAATGTGACAGGCGATGTGTTACAAGATGCTTTGATTCTTTCTTTCGAAAATGTTACTGATTCTTGAGTTGTAGATTCAAGGGCTTCATTCCATGCCACACCTGATAAGAAATATTTTCATGACTATGTTCAAGGAGATTTTGGACAAGTTCATTTGGGTGATGATAAACGCTGTAAAATTATTGGAATGGGTAAAGTTCTTGTAAAACAACATAATGAAAACCAATGGCTACTAAAGGAGGTAAGGCATGTTCCAGACCTGAAGAAAAATATGATTTCAACAGGGCAGTTAGGCAGTGAAGGTTGTGTGACAACTTTCACAGATAAAACTTGGAAGGTCACCAAAGGAGCCCTGGTAATAGCAAAAGGCGAAAAGGTTGGTAAGTTGTATTTATGCAATGGTATTTCTAACTCTGTTAATGCTTTAACTTTTAAAGGAGCAGATGCAGCATTATGGCATCATAGGCTCGGACACATGAGTGAGAAGGGGATGAAAATTCTTCACTCAAGAAATTTGCTGCCAGGTTTGAAGAATGTTGATTTGGATTTTTGTGAGAATTGCATTTATGGAAAACAAAAGAGAGTTATATTTCTCAGAGTTGGGAATGAAAAGAAGAGCGAAAAATTGGAGCTTGTGCATACAGATGTATGGGGACCTGCTCAGGTATCATCTCTCGGTGGCTCTCGTTATTATGTTACTTTTATTGATGATGCAACTAGAAAAACATGGATTTATTGTATTCAGAATAAATCTGATGTATTTGATACTTTCAAGAAATGGAAAGATTTGGTTGAGATTGAGACAGGAAAGAAGTTGAAGTGTCTCATATCAGACAATGGAGGTGAATATTGCAGCAAAGAGTTTGATAGGTACTGCTCAGAGCATGGAATTCGTAGAGAGAAGACAGTTCCAAGAACACCACAAGAAAATGGTGTGTCAGAAAGGATGAACAGAACAATCATGGAGCGTGCAAGGTGCATGAGATTGCATGCAGGATTGCCTTTACAATTTTGGGCAGATGTTGTAGATACTATTGTTCATCTAATAAACAGAGGGCCTTCAAGTTCCTTGGATGGTGGTATTCCAGAGGAAGCATGGACAGGTAAAAAGGTAAACTACTCTTTTTAAAGCCTTTTGGTTGTGAGGCCTTTGTCCATATTAATAAAGAAAACAGAACAAAGCTTGAGGCAAAATCAAAGAAATGTACCTTTATTGGATATGGTGCTAATGATTTTGGTTATCGCCTATATGATTATGAAAATCACAAAATCATTAGGAGCAGAGATGTAATATTCAATGAAAAGGTCTTATATAAGAATCAGCTACAGGAAAAGAAACAGGAAAAAGAAAGCAAGGAATACACGGTTCTTGATGAGATAACTGAAAAAGTAAAGGTGCCTGAAAATAATAATAATCAACAACCACAGTAGTAGCAACCACCACAACAGCAACAGGCACCTCAAACACCTGAAAGTGGTGTTAGAAGATCTACCAGGATAAGTAGACCCCCTGAACGATACTCTCCTTCATTATATTATTTATTGTTGATTGATTCTGGTGAACCTGAATGTTATGAAGAAGCAATGCAGGTTGAAAGTAGGAAGAAGTGGGAGCTAGCCATGGAAGAAGAGATGGACTCCTTAATGCATAACCAGATTTGGGACTTAGTCAAGTTGCCTGCAGGTAAAACTACATTGCAGAATAAATGGGTTTACAGGCTGAAGGAAGAAGATGGAGGAAAACAGAGGTACAAAGCTAGACTTGTGGTGAAGGGGTTTGCACAAAAGAAAGGTATTGATTTTGATGAAATATTTTCTCCCGTTGTTAAGATGAATTCAATCAGAACTATCTTAAGTCTTGTAGCAGCAGAAGATTTACATCTTGAACAGTTAGATGTAAAGACAACATTTCTCCATGGAGATTTGGAGGAAGAGATATACATGCAGCAACCAGAAGGATATGAGGTAAAAGGGAAATAAAAATTGGTGTGCAGGTTAAAGAAGAGCTTGTATGGATTAAAAAAGGCTCCAAGGAAGTGGTCTCTAAAATTTGATAAGTTTATGTCTGAACAAGGTTATATTAGATGTCACTCTGATCATTGTGTTTATCTAAAAAGGAAAAATGATGGCAGTTATATTATATTGTTATTGTATATAGATGACATGCTTGTTGTAGGATCTAACATGCAGGAAATAAATGTGCTCAAAGGAAAATTGGCAAATTCCTTTGCAATGAAGGATTTGGGAGCTGCAAAACAAATCCTTGGTATGAGGATAACCAGAGACAGGAAAAATCGAAAATTAACACTGTCTTAGAATGAGTACATAGAAAAGGCATTGAAAAGATTTAATATGCAGAATGCAAAACCAGTTAGTACACCTTTTTCTAGCCATTTCAAACTTAGTAAGGAGATGTGCCCCAAGACCCACGAAGAAATGGAATATATGTCTAAAGTTCCATATGCATCTGCAGTTGGAAGCTTAATGTATGCAATGGTCTGCACAAGGCCTGAGATTGCACATGCAGTGGGAGTTGTATGTAGGTACATGAATAATCCAGGAAAAGAACATTGGATGGCAGTAAAATGGATTCTCAGGTATTTGAGAGGTACCCCAAATCAAGCATTATGATTTTGTGGTTCAAACATTTTTCTACAGGGATATGTTGATGTAGATATGGCAGGTGACAGAGATAACAGGAGGAGCACTACAAGATATGTATTTATTGTAGGTGGAACAATTGTCAATTGGGTTTCAAAAATCCAAAGTGTTGTTGCACTTTCAACAACAGAAGCAGAGTATGTTGCTGCTATGGAGGCTAGTAAAGAAATGATTTGGTTACAAAGGTTTATGGGTGAATTGGGTAAGAAGCATGATATGGGCACGCTATACAGTGATATCCAAAGTGCCATTCATATTGCAAAGAACTCAGCATTTCATTTTAGGATTAAACACAGACATCTCAAGTACCATTTCATACGGTCAGTATTAGAAGATGGAGAGTTGAAGCTGGAAAAGATACACACTAGCCAGAATCCTGCAGATATGCTAACAAAAGTTGTAACCAGGGAGAAACTGAGAATGTGCTCGGTTTCAATTGGTCTTCAAGGATGACAATGAAGATGAGGAACAACCAAGTCCAAAGAGGAGTCATTGTCTAGAAAATGAAGCAGTGGTGGAGTTGCTACAATCAGTCTCCAAGTGGGAGATTGTTGGGTGTGGAGCCTGATTATCTTGTTTACTTTGTATCACAACATTGGACCCCTGTACCTTAAAAGGGGCGGAAACTCCGCCCGTAATTAATTGCTGCCGTGGGGGCTTGAGCCCCCCCCTGGCGGGGATTTTCGGGGGCAGTGCCCTCGAAGCTAAAAACATATGTAAAATTGCCTTGTAAAAGTATAGTAATTTCTAGTCAATCTGGGCCGTTCATTAGGCAAATGATCTGACGATAGAAGTTATGTTTAAATTAGGGTTTTTTTCCCCAGAAGGCAACCCCTCGCTTTTATGAGGGCATTGTATTGCGGCTGTGCATGGTATGTGTATTCTCGGAGCGAGAAACAAAGAGGGAGACTATGAGAGAGAACAGAGGATATTATAGCAGATCTGCTGTAGGTTTTGTCTCTTAATTTTATGCTGGATAATAGAAAGGAAGGACTGGCTGTTCGAGGTGGACGTAGCCCAAACTGGGTGAACCACATATATCTATGTCTCTCTAGTTTTATGTGTTTTGTGTGCTTTTATTTTCCGCATATTTTATGTGTTTCATTGCTCCATAATATATAATTTTCTAACAGCTATGCCCGTATGTAGTAAAGGAAATTACCAATGGCAGTGCAGTAAGATTGGCTACGTTGCGCGTCGATTCTCTGTCGGGATATGTTAATGGGAGTCGATTAAATCCCTATAGGGACTCCTTTGTGCCGTTCAAATGATTATATGGCCGGAGTAGCTGTATAATGGATGTTGCACGCACTTGGTCACAGAAATGCAGATAGGAGCGATGGATACACAGGACTAGAGGTGTGGGTGTGTATGATACAGGCGCAGGTGTTGTGCACGGTGGAGAAAACTAGACATTGAAATGGAGTAGGAGAATGGACAATCGTGCTTCCCGTTCGATGAAGCGGGTAATTGGAAATTAATGTGGCGATTTACAAGGAGTTTTTACCGTTCCCATAATGATGAAATGCAATTAAGGCTAAACAAGTCATTTTCCCCTCTCAAAGGCTATAAGATGAGGATTGTTAGCTCTACGGGATTGAATTATTTTCAAAAAATGGGATTGAATTATTGTCCAAAATTCTCATGCCTCGGCCAATTTGATAAATATCGTCTCATCTATCTACCTGCTATCTGCATTACGGAGCGACCTACACCGTCTGACAGTAGCAACGCCGAGTTCATATTCCGAGCAAGGATGACCGCTACAAACGCTAATGACCCTCTGCTTGCCACAGCTTCCGGGGAAATAGGATCTGATGAGGTCTTTGAAGTAACCCCCAAAATAGAGGAAATTGTCTCTACCCTAGAAAAATGGAAGGAAAAAGAGAAGGTAAAATAGGCGAAGTGTGCTGGCGGGAAGACTCGTACATTCCCTCGGATTGTGTGTTCCCCTCAGAAAGCATCTAAGGGACGATTGCCTGCTGCATGCCATTGCCCAATGACGCTCACAGCAGAAGGCCTATAGGTGACTCCACCGACTTGGTTACCACCTTATGTTAGGCCACGCAAGACAGCAACACGCACCCCCAATGTTGATATCGTCCATGCCTACCTACAGATGCCTCTGGTCCCAGAAGAAGTAACCCAGCTGGGAGGAATGTTTGATAACCTCCCTCGTATAAAATTCGATGAACATGACTTGGGGAACCTGGACGCCTTCCCTTCTTTAGTCCCAGAGCTATACCTGGAATGGGTACTCGAAGACGATGTACTAAAGGTGGAACCAATGTCATGGGTCAAAGGATTAGCCAGATCGGGCACCTTGAACCTACTGCAGCGGGTTGAGGAGAATAATTCCTTTTGGGTACTCTAAGATTGGGCTATAACTATGGCCATTCATTCCCAGCTGCACCTGTCCCCAACGGTCTACAACAAATATAAGCATATTGCAGCATTTCAAGTGACCATGCACAATGTGAAAATTCGGGCCCATAAAGATCCCACCTGGCATAACCTTTCGTATATGACCATCGAAGCCAATATCGAACAAATAATTGCCACTTGGCCACCGAGGTGGAAGGTCGCAGCCCAGACGTAGCAGACACATCTGTCCACAACGCAACGTCAAAACATACAGCTCCACTCATCCCAACAATAGATTCTATGATTCATGCCTCCACGAAGCAGGTGACCCCCAAAAGCACTACCGCACAACCAAAACCAAAATCCCTGCCGAATCAGAGCCTTAAGGGTCTTGATGATGCAGATACATCATTCCCGCATAGTCTCAAGCTTACTCATATGCTCCCTATGGGGTCTAGGAAGAAACCTAAGGCTAGTAATCCCGACACCAACACAGAGGTTACTTTGACAGAGGTTGACCTTGAACAGATTGTCAATGTTGTCACCATTGCGTCTGCCAATCGGTGAACTACTTGGGAAGAACAACACAAGGCCGTAGTAGAAGTCTTGAATGCAGAGCTGCAGGCACTCTGGCTCAATGGGGACACCCTTCAGGCGAGCATGGATCAAGCGAGGCAGATTAACATGGGCCAACCAACTCCGATTACAACCTTGACCACCATCACGAACAACCGAATCTGCCCTTTCCCGGGTGCCATTTTTACAGTGGAACCTGCTGAATTATGCAACCAAATATGGGCATGCTCGTCAGTCGACCTCGATGTTGGTCGCATGGCCAGTGCGCAGCAACACAAATTATTTACTTCCATCACCAACAAGCTTCAACATAGAGAACTTCGTGCGCAGAAGCACCTCAACGAGGCTGAGCACACTATTGCAGCTCAATATGCTGAAGCCTCCCAGGTCCAAGCGGCACACATCGCCCCCATAGCACATCAAGCTGCAATATAGCAACTAATCAACCGGATCTGTGAAGACATATTGGAGGTAATTCCTACCTTCGTTGCACTGCAGGCCAAGGTCAAGGGCCTAGTTGCTGAATTGAAGGCATCTCGGACTGAGGTACAGATTGTCAAGGCTGATTTCGAACTTCAAATCGCATCGTTGCAGGCCAAGCTCCAGCTTGAGATCCCCCCAGAAGTGCGCGCCCAACGAGCAACATTGGTTACAGAAGTAGCGACCACTATTACGACATAGATCAGTCAAGGAGTCACTCTGTTTGAGACTGCTATGGAATTATGGTCCCAGGTACAACACGACCCTCTCCTCCGACAAATATTGAAGAAAAAATGACACAATATACTGAGCATATAATAGGGGGTAAAGGGTTTTTATATTGGTAGGTATAAAAAAATGGAGCTCAAAGTTAATGAAAAAATATAAAGGGGTATAAAAAATGTTAATAAAAAAATGGATACCTACAATATCTAGTGAAATTAGGGGTTTTTTAAATTGGGAAGGTGTATTGGATTCATATTGGTAGGGGGTTAAATAATGTGATTTTTAGAGGTATTTTCCAATATGTAGTCAAATTAAGGATATTTTTTAGCATGCCACGAACATGTGTGATATTTCAAAGGTTCATTGAATGAAGCCCCCGTGTTAATTTCTTGAAACTAATATTCACGAGATCAATTTTCATCATCTTTCATAACCTTATGAATATGGGCCAAAGACCATGTTAAGAATTAACATGAGCAGGACAAGAAAAGAAAGTGGCGGAAAAACGCCTTAAGCCATTTTGTTGTATTGTATTGATCTCAAAATGTGAATTTATAATACATCAACTTCTAAATCTTAGAGTTCCAGATCTAAATATAGATCAAAATGACAACACATTAGTGCATCATCACAAAAACTAATCAAGATAAAGATTACAATTTATGGTCTTAGACTTTGTGATTGTAGAGGGACTCATAATCTAACACTAACCACATTTCACTATGGTTGACTACAGTTCATAATTATTATTAATACTAAAGAGTATTAATTAATTTATCTAACACATTTTATAATAGAGATCAATATTAATAATAATTATGATACTTAAATTTATTAATATTAATTAATATATTCATTACTATTAATTATTATTATTAATTATCAACATTATAATCATTATTAATAATTTATGTTTTATTAATAGAAATATAAAATTATAAATTAACAATAAATAAATTAGATATCATTTTTGGGATTCAACTGCGTTAATTTAGTCATTCATCTATGACCATTTCCATGAGAGGTAGTTGTAACTGACTAATTTCTCATGATTTTTGAATAGTCCACTTAGCACTCATTGCATCGGGTGATGCTCACAGGGGTGAAGAAATGGGATTGAAACTAGTGAAATTAATCACATAGCGTCAATCATCACTTTCGGGGCTTGCACCCAATAACCAGGACTTCTCGGGAGGTCACCCATCCCAGAACTCCTTTGGCTCAAGCGCGCTTCACTGTGGAGTTTTCCCCACAATCAAGCCCACTTAGCTTGCTACCCCATTTGCAAAACCTTAGCAACTATTGTGCCTCATGAACTATTCAAGAAGAGATCCCTTTACTCTTATTATTTTAAGTATGAGGGGTTTCCGCAGTGCGTTAATTTAGTCATTCATATATGACCATTTCCATGAGAGGTAGTCGTAACTGACTAATTTCTCATGATTTTTGAATAGTCCACTTAGCACTCATTGCATCACTCATTGCATCAGGTGATGCTCACAGGGGTGAAGAAGCGAGATTTAAACTAGTGAAATGAATCACATAGCATCAATCATCACTTCTGGGGCTTGCACCCGGTAACCAAGGCTTCCCGGGAGGTCACCCATCCCAGAACTCCTCTGGCTCAAGTGCGCTTAACTATGGAGTTTTCCCCACAATCAAACCCACTTAGCTTGCTACCCCATTTGCAAAACCTTAGCAACCATTGTGCCTCATGAACCATTCAAGAAGAGATACTTTTAATCTTCGTATTTTAAGTATGAGGGGTTTTTGCAGTGCATTATATTAGATATCATTTTTGGGATTCAACTGCGTTAATTTAGTCATTCATCTATGACCATTTCCATGAGAGGTAGTTGTAACTGACTAATTTCTCATGATTTTTGAATAGTCCACTTAGCACTCATTGCATCGGGTGATGCTCACAGGGGTGAAGAAGTGGGATTGAAACTAGTGGAATGAATCACATAGCGTCAATCATCACTTTCGGGGCTTTCACCCGATAACCAGGACTTCCCAAGAGGTCACCCATCCCAGAACTCCTCTGGCTCAAGCGCGCTTAATTGTGGAGTTTTCCCCACAATCAAGCCCACTTAGCTTGCTACCCCATTTGCAAAACCTTAGCAACTATTGTGCCTCATGAACCATTCAAGAAGAGATCCTTTTACTCTTAGTATTTTAAGTATGAGGGGTGCCTTCACAAGGGTGAAGAAGTGGGATCAAAACTAAAGGAAATGAATCACATAGCGTCAATCATCACTGGGGTGCAAGTTCCAAGAACCAGACTCTGAGATGTCACCCATCCTGGTTGTTCTGGCTCAAGTGCACTTAACTGTGGAGTTTTCCCCACAATCAAGCCCACTTAGCTTGCTACCCCATTTGCAAAACCTTAGCAAGTATTGTGCCTCATGAACCATTCAAGAAGAGATCCCTTTACTCTTTGTATTTTAAGTATGAGGGGTTTCTCGTAGCTATGCTAATTTAGTCATTCATCTATGACCATTTCCATGAGAGGTAGTCGTAACCGACTAATTTCTCATGATTTTTGAATAGTCCACTTAGCACTCATCTTATCACCATCGCATCGGTGATGCTCACAAGCAAAGGAGCAGTAATTTAAACCCAATACAACCACATAGCGTCAATCATCACTTCTGGGGCTTGCACCCGGTAACCAAGGCTTCCCGGGAGGTCACCCATCCCAGAACTCCTCTGGCTCAAGCGCGCTTAACTATGGAGTTTTCCCCACAATCAAGCCCACTTGGCTTGCTACCCCATTTGCAAAACCTTAGCAACCATTGTGCCTCATGAACCATTCAAGAAGAGATCCTTTTAATCTTCGTATTTTAAGTATGAGGGGTTTTCGCAGTGCATTATATTAGATATCATTTTTGGGATTCAACTGCATTAATTTAGTCATTCATCTATGACCATTTCCATGAGAGGTAGTTGTAACTGACTAATTTCTCATGATTTTTGAATAGTCCACTTAGCACTCATTGCATCGGGTGACGCTCACAGGGGTGAAGAAGTGGGATTGAAACTAGTGAAATGAATCACATAGCGTCAATCATCACTTCCGAGGCTTGCACCCGGTAAACAGGACTTCCCAGGAGGTCGCCCATCCCAGAACTCGTCTGGCTCAAGCACGCTTAACTGTGGAGTTTTCCCCACAATCAAGCACACTTAGCTTGCCACCCCATTTGAAAAACCTTAGCAACTATTGTGCCTCATGAACCATTCAAGAAGAGATCCCTTTACTCTTAGTATTTTAAGTATGAGGGGGTTCCGCAGTGCATTATATTAGATATCATTTTTGGGATTCAACTACGTTAATTTAGTCATTCATCTATGACCATTTCCATGAGAGGTAGTCGTAACTGACTAATTTCTCATGATTTTTGAATAGTCCACTTAGCACTCATTACATCGGGTGATGCTCGTAGGGGTGGAGAAGTGCGATTGAAACTAGTGGAATGAATCACATAGTGTCAATCATCACTTTCGAGGCTTGCACCTGGTAACCAGGACTTCCTGGGAGGTCACCCATCCCAGAACTCCTCTAGCTCAAGTGTGCTTAACTGTGGAGTTTTCCCACAATCAAGACCACTTAGCTTGCTACCCCATTTGCAAAACCTTAGCAACTATTGTGCCTCATGAACCATTCAAGAAGAGATTCCTTTACTCTTAGTATTTTAAATATGAGGGGATTCTGCAGTGCATTATATTAGATATCATTTTTGGGATTCAACTGCATTAATTTAGTCATTCATCTATGACCATTTCCATGAGAGGTAGTCGTAACTGACTAGTTTCTCATGATTTTTGAATAGTCCACTTAGCACTCATTGCAACGAGTGATGCTCACAAGGGTGAAGAAGTGGGATTGAAACTAGTGAAATGAATCACATAGCGTCAATCATCACTTTCGGGGCTTGCACTCGATAACGAGGACTTCCCGGGAGGTCATCGATCCCAGAAATTCTCTGGCTCAAGCGCGATTAACTGTGGAGTTTTCCCCACAATCAAGCCCACTTAGCTTCCTACCCCATTTGCAAAACCTTAACAACTCTTGTGCCTCATGAACCATTCAAGAAGAGATCCCTTTACTCTTATTATTTTAAGTATGAGGGGTTTCCGCAGTGCATTATATTAGATATCATTTTTGGGATTCAATTGTGTTAATTTAGTCATTCATCTGTGACCATTTCCATGAGAGGTAGTTGTAATTGACTAATTTCTCATGATTTTTGAATAGTCCACTTAGCTCTCATTGCATTGGGTGATGTTTACAGGGGTGAAGAAGTGGGATTGAAACTAGTGAAATGAATCACATAGCGTCAATCATCCTTTTCTGGGTTTGCACTCGGTAACCAGGATTTCCCGGGAGGTTACCCATCCCATAACTCCTCTGGCTCAAGCGCGCTTAACAGTGGAGTTTTACCCATAATCAATCCCACTTAGCTTGCTATCCCATTTGCAAAACCTTAGCAACTATTGTGCCTTATGAACCATTCAAGAAGAGATCCCTTTACTCTTAGTATTTTAAGTATGAGGGGTTTCCACAGTGCATTATATTAGATATCATTTTTGGGATTCAACTTTGTTAATTTAGTCATTCATTTATGACCATTTCCATGAGAGCTAGTCATAACTGACTAATTTCTCATGATTTTTGAATAGTCCACTTAGCACTCATTACATTGGGTGATGCTCACAGGGGTGAAAAAGTGGGATTGAAACTAGTGAAATGAATCACATAGCGTCAACCATCACTTTCGGGGCTTGCACCCGGTATCCAAGACTTCCCAGGAGGCCACCCATCCTAGAACTCCTCTGGCTCAAGTGTGCTTAACTATGGAGTTTTCCCCACAATCAAGCACACTTAGCTTGCTACCTCATTTGTGAAACCTTAGCAACTATTGTGCCTCATGAACCATTCAAGAAGAGATCCCTTTACTCTTAGTATTTTAAGTATGAGGGGTTTCCGCAGTGCATTATATTAGATATCATTTTTTGGATTCAACTGCGTTAATTTAGTCATTCATCTGTGACCATTTCAATGAGAGGTAGTCGTAACTGACTAATTTCTCATGGTTTTTGAATAGTCCACTTAGCACTCATTACATCGGGTGATTCTCACAAGGGTGAAGAAGTGGGATTGAAATTAGTGCAATGAATCACATCGCGTCAATCATCACTTCCGTGGCTTACACCCGATAACTAGGACTTCCCGGGAGGCCACCCATCCCAGAATTCCTCTGGCTCAAGTGCGCTTAACTGTGAAGTTTTCCCCAAAATCAAGCCCACTTAGCTTGCTACCCCATTTGAAAAACCTTAGCAACTATTGTGCCTCATGGACCATTCAAGAAGAGATCCCTTTACTCTTAGTATTTAAGTATGAGGGCTTTCTGCAGTGCATTATATTAGATATAATTTTTGGGATTCAACTGCGTTAATTTAGTCATTCATCTATGACCATTTCCATGAGAGGTAGTCGTAACTGACTAATTTCTCATGATTTTTGAATAATCCACTTAGCACTCATTGCATCGAGTGGTGCTCATAGGAGTGAAGAAGTGGGATTGAAACTAGTGAAATGAATCACATAGCGTCAATCATCACTTTCGGGGCTTGCACCCGGTAACGAGGACTTCCCGGGAGGTCACCCATCCCATAAATCCTCTGGCTCAAGCGCACTTAATTGTGGAGTTTTCCCCACAATCAAGCCCATTTAGCTTGCTACCCCATTTACAAAACCTTAGCAACTATTGTGCCTCATGAACCATTCAAGAAGAGATCCCTTTACTCTTAGTATTTTAAGTATGAGGGGTTTCCGCAGTGCATTATATTAGATATCATTTTTGGGATTCAACTGCGTTAATTTAGTCATTCATCTATGACCATTTCCATGAGAGTTAGTTGTAATTGACTAATTTTTCATTATTTTTGAATAGTCCACTTAACACTCATTGCATCGGGTGATGCTCATAGGGGTGAAGAAGTGGGATTGAAACTAGTGAAATGAATCACATAGCGTCAATCATCACTTCTGGGGCTTGCACCCGGTAACCAGGACTTCCCAGGAGGTCACCCATCTCAGAAATCCTCTGGCTCAAGCGCGCTTAACTGTGGAGTTTTCCAACTAACTGTGGAAACATTGTCAACCATAATCTTTTATAGCATTTCATAAGTAAACATTTTCAACTATATGATGGTTTTTAAGCTTATGTGGTTATTAATTGAAGAAGAGTGAATCAGATTATCCATAGTGTTAACGGAAGTTTGTCGATGTTTCGAATCCCAACGGGGAACCATATTCAGGACAAATTTTGAATGAAAGTTAAGAGAGGGCTCAAGTGGGTGATAAATAGTGAAAGAAAACCTTAATTATTTAAAAAATCCAACCATAGATTTTAATAAATTTATAATTTATTTATTAGATATCATTTTTGGGATTCAATTGCGTTATGACCATTTCAATGAGAGGTAGTCATAACTGACTAATTTCTCATGATTTTTGAATAGTCCACTTAGCACTCATTGCATTGGGTGATGCTCACAAGGGTGAAGAAGTGGGATTGAAACTAGTGAAATGAATCACATAACGTCAATAATCACTTCTGGATAATCTGATTCACTCTTCTTGAATTAACAACCACATAAGTGTAGAAATTATATAACTAATGAATTATACATCCAGATTCTCCTGATCACACACTATTTTAACTTCATGCACAATACAAAATCTCTTCTACTAATGATCATCATATGCGGAAATTAAATCAATTGCATGCACACATTGAAATCATAAAAAATCACACATATGAACACAATGTTTTAACGGGAAAGCCTGAAGCTAAAAACTCCAACTATCTGTATACAATATATGTCATAGAGATCATGTAACAATCCTCATACAAATCTGATCATATCAAGCTCTCAATAAAATACAATCGCTACACACTAATCAGGCTCGATCTAGCAAATCCATGCACCGATCTCTACCACCTACTAGCCTGCCTCTACTGTGCAATCCCTGCTGAATATTGGATCTGAATGAACTTGAATTGGTCCAGCCTTTCTCACGCAATCCTCATTGGCATCTCCATCAATGTGTGGTGCAAACTCATGCAACACTATAGTCACAACTGATAGTCAACCTGCTCTTTCACCTACCTCTCCACTGGTCTCCACTGAAACTGTCCATGCACTGTAGTTAACTGATGTATTCTTCAATTGATTAATGAGTTAATATTTAGTGAATTAATTAATAATTAATTCACACCACTCTCACTAGTGTATCAATCAGTTAGACTAGATACAACTAGCTCAACTGTGTCTAACTGAGTTAAACTGAACACAACTCCATTAACTACCTCAATAACTCCACCAAACTCTGTCACATGAGTTCTAACTGAAGTCTCCATGCATTAGCTCCACTTAACCCTCAGGAATAGCGTAATTCCTTCTGTCAGCTGCTGTGCCACATCTGTGCACTTAACTGAAGTGCTCCAAGAGAATAAGATAATGTTTAGAGTCCAAATATTATTAAGAGCTAATAATATTCGACATATCTATTTTTAGATCGGCAATCTAAAAATAGATTCCGCCCAATATGTCTAAAAATAGAAGTCCATCTATTTTTCCAACTTGACCAACCATCCACAAATAGCATCCTGCAACTCATAGAATATGATCGACATGTCTAAAAATAGACATAGTCTAAAAATAGACTTGCGCCAAAAATAGCTTGTGGGCCCACTTAGTGAAGGCAGCTCTTTTCACTAAGCTCATCATCTTGTTGCAATATCAACACTCCCTCTCAACAAGATAGGGATTATTTTCCACCTCGATCCTGCCTCTATGGTATTCGAATTTGCTCCTGGTGAGCGCCTTCGTCAAGATATCAGCATCCTGATCCTCCGTAGGAATGTAAGAAAGTAGCATGATCTTCCACTGCACACGATCTCTGATATGATAGTACCAGTCCGTGAAGCCATCTAGCCTCAACTCATCCTCCTGTCTGTACCAAGATCCATATCCCGATGTGCCTCTGAGATATCTCAATAAATGCTTCCCTACCTTCCAAAAGAGCTTGGTAGGCTTAACCATAGTTTGTGAAAGTTGGTTAATAGCATAGCATATGTCCGGTCGTGTATTGACTAGATACATGAGCGAACCAACCAACTGTCGGTAAATAGTGGCATCCACTACCTCTGCTGATGTAGCATCCTCTTTCCTCCAACCACCAGGAAGAGGAGTATTGATAGGCTTGTAGCCTTGCATGTTGAACTTCTCCAGTATCTCCCGGGCATACTTGCCTTGAGACACAAACAATCCATCACTGCGCTTCCAAATTTCCAATCCTAGGAAATAATGAAGGAGACCCAAGTCCTTCATCTCAAACTCTTTTGCAAGATCAGCCTTGCATGAGAGTATCAAATGTTCATCACCCGTAAAAATCAAATCATCTACATAAAGTACAATGATCAAAAACTTACCCTCCACCACAATCTGGTATAGGTCGATCCCCTCAATATGTGAGAAGCCTCAGGCAACAAATCTTGCCTTGTACTTCTCGACGCTCCCGTCAGCAGCTTGCTTCACTTTGTAGATCCATATCGAACCTACCACTGATTTCCCTTCTGGGCTTGGGAAAATCTCCCATGCATTGTTTCTGACAATCGAATCATACTCTTCCACCATGGCATCTACCCATGCAGGGTCCTCCACAGCTTCCTCGAAAGAGGATGGCTCTGTCACGATACACTTACTCATCAGAGCCATGTATCTAGTATATCGGTCAGGTGACTGTCTCTGTCTGCGCTGTGATGTAGGTGCTCCTACAATCTTCTCTGCATCAAGATTCAGTCGCTCAGCTTCTGTAGTGTGCTTCCACCCTCTTATGGTTGGCGCTGCATGAGTGGTTTCTTCCACTCCATGAACCTCCTCTTGTGGCTGATCCACATCCTGAGGCTCATCCTTAGGAACTAATAGCTCCTCATCTGCATGCAAGTGTGGCTCCCTCTCAAGAGAACACTTCATGGCTTTCTCCTCATGAAATTTGATATCCTGTCGCACAACAGTCTTCCGACTGTCTGGAAAATACACACGATAGTTGTGGGGTGTTTCTGTGTACCCCACAAATATCCCAACCTCTGCGGTCGGCTCCAGCTTCTTCCTGGCATCCTTCGTCACATGAATGTAAACATGTGAGCCAAAAATTTTCAAATGAGAAATATCAGGCTTCTTACCAGAAAACGCCTCTTCAGGTGTACTCATGCCAAGTACTTTGTGAGGACAATGGTTTTGCACATAAAACGCAGTATTGCATGCCTCAGCCCACAAGTGTATGGGAAGACCCTGATCATGCAACATCGCCTGTGCAGCACCCACGATCGTTTTGTTCTTTCACTCCACGACCCCATTCTCCTGTGGGTTATGAGGCATTATGAGCTCTCTTCGAATTCCTTCTGCGCTGCAAAAGTCTTTGAACTCGCCAGAGATGAATTCACCACCATTATCGCTCCTAAGAGCCTTCACCTCCTTCCCTGATTATTTCTCCACCAGTGCCTTAAACTCATAGAACTTAGAGAATGTCTTGCTCTTCTTCTACATGAAGAAGATCCAGCACTTATGAGAAATATCATCAAAAATATCACATAATACCTGTGCTTTGTTGTCGAAGCTACTGAGAAAGGTCCACACACGTTTGTGTGAATTCTCTCAAGGATTGTCGTGGCACGACTATCCTTCTCATGAAAGGTGGCTTTCAAAAATTTTCCCAAAGTACAACCCTTGCACTGATCTGACTGCACAAGTGTACCTTTGGGAAGCTCGGTAGAAATCTGCTGCAAAATTTTCAAAGCACCATGGTGAAGATGGCCCAATCTCCTGTGCCATAGTTCGCCCTCATCCCGGCTCACCACTCCTTCTGCCTTGCCTGCCATTGCTGCACAACCATCTACCTACAATTGATAAAGGTTCTTAACTCGAACCCCTATCCTCCGGGTTTCACCAGTTGCCTTGCTGCGCAGGAAAGCCTTTCCCTCGCTAAAGACAACATCATATCCCTTGTCTTCCAACATCGCCACAGAGATAAGATTCTTTTTCAATCCTAGAACATGCATGACATCCTTCAAGATGAAAGGTTTTCCAGACTCCCTCTCAAAGGAAATGGTCCTGATACCAGTCGCACTGTATCTACCATCATCACCCATCTCGATGTGCACTTCAAGATCATTCTCATCCAGATCAACAAATAAATCTTTGTCTCCGGTCATATGGAAAGATGCACCACTATCAAGAAACCACACTGAACCCATCATACTTGAGACCAGGCATGCGATCAGTGAAAAATATAGCTCAAACTGCGAGGCTAAGGCCTCTCCAGCTGCAGATCCAGCAGCCTGCTTATTTTTTTCTTCTGTGGACAATTAGTGGCGTAATGTCTGTGTTGGTGACAGTGAAAGCACTTCACCTTGGACATGTCCTACTTCTTGCCTTTCACACCAGATTGAGAAGTATTCTTCTTGCTCTTCCCCTTCCTTGCTTTGGCAGCCAAAGCGCAATTTTCTTCATCTTCATTCTTCGATGAAGATCCATCCCTGGTACTCCACCTTATCTCCTCCTGCACAAGATCTGACCAAAGTCGCTCCCATCCTGGCAGTTTCTCCCGGCCATTAATAGAGTCCTCATAGGAATGCCAACTCTTCAGAAGCCCAAGGAGAGCCAAGCTCACCAAGTCCTCTTCATCTACAGTAACCCCCACACTTCCCAGCTCATCCCTGCGCTGGACAAACTTCGCGAGGTACTTGGGTATACTGCCGCCTTTCTCCATTTTTATTTTCCTGAGCTTATCCTTGAGCGCCAACTTCCTTTGGTCGCTCTTTCTTTGGAACAAGTCTGTCAAAGCTTTCCACATCAAGAATGGAGAAGCTTTACCATGAAGTCTAGACACTATTTGATCCTTCACACCTTCCAACATAATCCTTCGACATTTTGCTGTCTTCTTTTGCCATGCGTCAAGTGCGGCAGTATCGCTAGAAGCAGGTTTTGGAATTTCTGCATCTATGAACTCCTTCAACCCTCCAGCACCACCTCCATCCTGTCCTTCCATGCAATATAATTCTAGCTTCCCTCAAGGGCATACTCCAATCACAATCCGTTGAAAGACATCTCAACTTCGACACCAAGAAACTACTGCAAATTTGAATTCCACCAGCACAAAACTCAACCCCTTCAATGATTTGCAATTGCTCCAATGATCAATATCGCTCTGATACCATGTAGAAATTATATAACTAATGCGTTATACATCCAATATTCTCCCGATCACACACTATTTTAACTTCATGCACAATACATAATCTCTTCTACTATTGATCATCATATGCAGAAATTAAATCAATTGCATGCACACATTGAAACCATAAAAATTCACACATATGAACACAGTGTTTTAACGGGAAAGCCTGAAGCTAAAAACCCCAACTATCTGTATATAATATATGTTATAGAGATCATGTAACAATCCTCATACAAAGCTTATCATATCAAGCTCTCAATACAATACAATCACTACACACTAATCAGGCCCGATCTAGCAAATCCATGCACCGATCTCTACCACCTGCTAGCCTGCCTCTACTGCGCAATTCCTACTAAAGAATGGCTCTAAATGAACTTGAATTGGTCTAGCCTTGCTCACGCAATCCTCATTGGCATCTCCAATCACTGTGTGTTGCAAATCATGCAACACTATAGTCACAACTGATAGTCAACCTTCTCTTTCACCTACCTCTCCACTGGTCTCATCAACCGTTCATGCAATTTATTAATCGATGTGGGTTCTTCATTTGATTAATGAGTTATTATTTAGTGAATTAATTAATAATTAATTCACACCACCACAATTATGTATCAATCATTAGACCAGATACAATTAGCTCAATGTTGTCTAACCTGAAATAACCAAACACAACTCCACCAACTACCTTCAATAACTCCACCAAACTCTCGTCACATGAGTTCTAACTGTCTCCATGCAATAAGCTCCACTTAACCCTCGTGAATAGCGTAACCTTTTCCGTCACCGTACACACATCTGTGCCCTTAACCGAAGTGCTCCAAGAGAGTAAACTGCTGCTTAGAGTCCAAATATTATTAAGAGCTAACAATATTCCGATATCTATTTTTAGACCTGCAATCTGGTAACATTCCGCCCATGTTCAAAATAGAAGTCCATCTATTTTTCCAACTTTGGACCAATCATCCACAAATAGCATCTTGCAAACTCATAGAATATGATCGACATGTCTAAAAATAGACATAGTCTAAAAAATAGACTTTGCGCCAGAATTTGCCTGCGGGCCCACTTGGTGAAGGCGACTTCATTTCACCAAGCTCCATCATCTTGTTGAATCTCAACAATAAGCTTAAAAAGCATCATACAATTGAAAATGTTACTTATGAACACCATAAAAGACTATAATGACAATGTATCCACAAGCAGCTGCTTGAGCCGTGAGGAGTCTGTGATGGGTGACCTCCCGGGAAGTCCTGGTTACCGGGTGCAAGCCCCGGAAGTGATGATTGACGCTATGTGATTCTTTTCACTAGTTTCAATCCCACTTCTTCACCACTGTGAGCATCACCCGATGCAATGAGTGCTAAGTGGACTATTCAAAATCATGAGAAATTAGTCAGTTGCGACTACCTCTCATGGAAATGGTCATACATGAATGACTTACTTAACGCAGTTGCATCCCAAAAATCATATCTAATATAATGCACTGCGGAAACCCCTCATACTTAAAATACAAAGAGTAAAGGGATCTCTACTTGAATGGTTCATGAGGCACAATACTTGCTAAGGTTTTGCAAATGGGGTAGCAAGCTAAGTGGGCTTGATTGAGGGAAACTCACAGTTACGCGCCGAGCTGTAGAGGAGTTCGGGGGATGGGTGACCCTCGAAAGTGTCCCGGGCACGGCAAGCCCTAGAAGTGATGATTGACGCTATGCGATTCATTTCACTAGTTTCAATCCCACTTCTTCACCCCTGTGAGCATCACCTGACGCAATGAGTGCTAAGTGGAATATTCAAAAATCATGAGAAATTAGTCAGTTATGACTACCTCTCATGGAAATGGTCATAGAGGAATGACTAAATTAATGGAGTTGAATCCCAAAAATGATATCTAATAAATAAGTTATAAATTTATTAAAATCTATGGTTGGATTTTTTAAATAATTAGGGTTTTCTTTCACTATTTATCGCCCATTTGAGCCCTCTCTTAACTTTTATTCAAAATCTGTCCTAAAGATGGTTCCCCGTTAGGATTCAAAACATCCACAAACTTTTGTTAACACTATGGATAATCTGATTCACTCTTCTTCAATTAACAACCACATAAGCTTAAAAACCATCATACAGTTGAAAATGTTTACTTATGAAATGCTATAAAAGACTATGGTTGACAATGTTTCCTATGTTGACCATGGTTGACTATGGTTTCCTATGGCTGACCATGTTAACTATGGTTGACCATATTAACTATGATTAACTATTGTTGATGAGGGTTGGCTATGGTTAACCATGGTCATCCACATTTAACTATAGGTTACTATGTTAGATTATGGTTGACCATCTTACTCATGCTAAACATGATTTACTATGGTTTCCCAAGGTTGCATATGGTTTACCACATTTAACTATAGGTTACTATGTTATATTATGGTTGACCATCATACCCATGTTAACCATGATTTACTATGGTTTCCCAAGGTTGAATATGGTTTACCATAATTGACTATAGTTTAATACGGTATTGAAATCTTTAAATTAAAAATTATTTTTGGTATTAATAGTTTTTTTTTTAACATTATTAAATTAAAATATAAATATTCTTATTCAATTATTAGAGGCACCTACTTTATTACATATATTTCTATTATATTTATTCAAAATATCACTATCAAACAAAATGCAAATACTTGTGAACGTTATTCCAAAAGTTATTTAAATAAAAGGATTATTAATATTCACTTTATAGATGTGGATATGAATAATTGTTAATAGGTGTTGCCTACTAAGGCGTCAATTTTGTCCTGATCGAAACCAAACCATTTTTTTTTCCAAAAAATCTGACAAGAGTGCTTGAATCTTGTCTTTGATGTTTAACACCATTAAAAACCTTTAGAGCACTCAATATCTTGAAGTTTGACAATTGTAACCCAAATTTCCAAAAATTTCTATCGAACTTTATCAAATATGGTCAGAATTTCCATTATTTTCTACGCAAATTAATGTATTTTTAGACTATGCTCTTTTCATACATGTGTATTTGTCTTCATGGAAAACTCACATAAACATCTAATAAATCAACGTGAAAATATAATTAATCAGCATTCATTATTATCACCCAATTACATTGTTGATTTATATTTATATTTATATTGTACTTTCATATTAAAAAAAAATATTATTTAACATTTTTTTGCAATTCCAATCAAATTTACAATGATGTTTGAATTATATATATATATATATATATATATATATATATATATATATATATATATATAATTCATTATTTTATCAGATGAATATTAAAGTTCCCATAATTTATTAAATTTGCTTATATAATAATTATTACAAATTAAAAAATCTAATTTTAAAAAATCTAATATATTAATAATATAATTAAATTTAACAATATTGTTTTAAATTAATCTATCATTATTTATTTATATTTGTTGATGATGATGATGATGATGGTTAACGTCCACTGAGACCAATCTTTGGTCTATCAGATCTAAAGAAAAGAGTTATTTAGTTTGATTTAAGATTTTATTCCTATGCTCGAAAAGCTTGGAGAGAATCCTCCCGAGCTCACTATAATTTTGACATCTTAAAAGGCTACGAAGGTCAGTATTGCAACAAAGATTATGAAATTGAGCTCTAATGTGGTTGTATGCGAGGCACTCTAAGAGGAAGTGATTTTCATCCTCGATGTTCATATTCTCACAGAGATGGCAGATCCTTTCCATCCATGGTGTTTTAGGAACTGTCCAACGACTTGTTTCACTATGGAGCTCATGAGAGTTCGTTCTAATCTTGGCTATATTAATTTTCTTCTTTGAGCTAGTTAAAACAGAGAGATACTTTTGATCTTCTAGAGTGGGGTTGATGACCTCCTTATAATATCTTAATTTTCTTTTAGCTGCTAGATCTTTCTCACACCACATTTTTTCTTTGAACTTAGAAGTAACAATTTTTTTAATGTTATTAATGTTTTGCAATGCAACATTCTCGTCGATCTCCCAATGGTTTAACCAGGCCCTGGTGTCTTTATACCAACCTCTTTTAAGCCTTAGGTGGTTTTGGTTGGAATTTAAAGCTAGCTTAGGAAGTCTATGGTCTCCTATGCTATTGAACTTATGCTTCTACAACAGAAGCCTAGTCATAGCTAGGCTCTCGATAGGGGAAAGACCCACTTCTATAAGGAGAATAGGATAGGTTGTATTGCTTTTAATTTTAAGGTTATACGTTATAAAACGCTTCTTGATTTGCTCAATATTTCTCCAAGATTCTCTAGAGATGCTACACCCCAAACCTCACATCCATATAAGATAACAGGAGTGACTAAAGTTTCAAATAGGAACTTCTTTCTATCCCACATGACGAGGTTTGCCATTTTACAATTATTTTCAAGACCAAAATAAGCTTTCCACCCCCCATTAATCCTTTTCTGAATGCTATAGTTCGAGTTGAGCTTGTGATGAATATCAATTCCTAGGTACATTCTTGTATAACCTTATAGCGACCACTCTTAGCTCGAAAGGAACATTTAGCTCTTCTAATCTATTCCATAGGTTGTTTCTAGGAACCGTATCGAAAGCCTTTCTAAAGTCCACAAAGAAATAGAAGGGATTGGATTTATCATTGCGACATTCCTCCACAATGATCCTAAGCGTAACGAGGTAGTCCGTTGTTGACTGTTGCCTTCTAAAACCCGCTTGGCCTTTAGCCCGCTTACCTTCACTTTCAAGCCAAATGCTCAACTTCTTTTCCAAAATAATACCATATAACTTGGCTAAGAGAGGGCTGATCATAATTGTCCGATAATTAAAGGGGTTATTTGTATCCCCACTTTTAAAAATAGGGATAATGAGGCTCTGAGTCCAAGGTTTAGGGAACCCTTGCTTGACTGCTTGGTTGAAAAACTTGTGGATGTGGGGGATGAGGTTAGGACCTCCAATTTTTAAGATTTCCGCATGGTAACCTTCAATATCTTTAGCTTTACCATTTTCCAGGCGTTTAACCCCAAAATAAATGTCTTCTAATGAGAAAACTTATTTCGTTGTGAGCAAAATTTATCCCTGGCATTCGGAGATTCATAAAGCTTTTTAAGATAGGAATTCCAGTCATGTAACGCAATTTTATTGTTATCTTTAGTTTTCCTAGTTAGAATCTGCCTCCAGAATTTCTTAGGAGCCACCTTAGAGAGGTGTAAGAGATTCTCCTGTCTTTTATGAATATATTGCCTTTTTTTTTATAAATATAAACAAAACTACTAGTCATTCAAAATATTGGTATCCACCATATATATATATGAGATCTAAGGCTTTTGTGATTCATAATGTAGATAAATGTCTTTTGGATTAATCACATCATTAGGATTTGGTCGATGTTTCAGGTAAAGAAGGAAATCGATCTCATTGAATAAATAGTAAGGATGGGTCACTACCAGGTGATAGCTGCTGTTAATTAATTAGTTAGATTATTAAAAAAAATTAAACTTTTAAGAAATATTATTCAAAATGTTAATGAGTAATAAAATAATTTAGTAAAATGATTAAATTATAAAATTAATATAATAAGAGAGAAAGAATAAATAATAGTAAAGGGAATAATATTAAACTATTTAAATTATTAAGAGATATTAATAAAAAGATAAATGAATAATATATAATAATTAAAAAAAAATCTAATATTTCTTAATAACTTAATGTAAATTTTTTTTAATATTCTAACTAATTAACTAACCTAGTCAAATAACTGCTAGTTTTACCTCAATCAAATTTTAATGATATAATTAATTCTAGAAATATTTATCTACATATACTCAATTTGACATTTTTCTTATATTTCTTATAAATATGAACATGAATTATACTCATTCAAGATATTGGTATTCACAACAATAATGCTTTTTCGTTCCAATGAACATAACGCCAAAATTTTCTTGTTCCATTGTTGGGAAGAGTGGATATATGGTTGTGAATGGATATATGGTCGTGCACCTTTATCTTTTTGGTTTGTTATCAGTTTTTTACAGTTGCTTTAATATATATATATATATATATATATTAATAAAATTGGCGTACTAGTTAATTCATGCCAATTCGCTTTAATATTTAGTTAATTCGCGCAAACGACATTTTGAATTGGTGTTTTTTCACAAGGGTTTTAAATAGCGAAGCAAAACCAATTCAAATAAAAAATTAATTTTAGTTAATAAAATTAATATTTTAATTTTGTTTTTTGAAATTTAATGAAATGGCTTTGCCAAATTGGACAAATAAGTAATCAGGGATTTCAATCAAAATCCTCAAAAATCTTTGTCCCTGGACCCTTTTCCAAAATTAATTAAGTTCTCAACCAATTTCCTCGCAAAACTAATAAACTTTTTAATAGTAATTTAGTAAAACTGGCTTTGCCAAATTGAAAAAACAAAAAATCTGCGACTTAATCAGATTTCACACAAAAAGCTGTACAGACTCCCATTATAACAAAAAGGGAAAAGGGACTATTCATTGGCCCATTTCCATCAATTTACTCACAAAATTGCGTAATGACGAAAATGGAAAACTGACAATTCGTTAAGACTCTCTTATCTGAAAATTATATTCACAGATTATTCAAACTTTGTATGGAAGCAACGGCCCTGTTTGCTATAAACTTCCCAGGGAAGCAACGGCCCCCCTGTTGCTAGAAATGCCAATGCCAGGCGCCGTACTGGTGGTTCTGAGGAGTTTAGTCTTATTACAGCTGTAGAAAAATGGGTATCCAGTTGTTTTTTTCTCTTTTCAGGAAATAATTTTGGCCAATTATTCCCGGATTTTGATAAGGATTTCTTGAAATTTTAAATTTCCAACGGTATAATCTTCATGCAATTCGCTGTATCGCCGCCATAATTGTGTGATTTTCTCGCCTACCCAGTCAGATTCCCCTCTAGAACACGACAAAATCACCTGAAATACTTGCGGCAATTATTGAATATTCACAAGCTGTCAAACATCCATTTGATAATCCTTCGACCCTTCGTCCAGAAAGAAAATTCACTGATTCATGGAATATTCGAAACTGTTACGTCCGACTTTCCCTCTCCGCGTTCAACTTTTTCCTTTTATGTCTTTGGTATAGCTAGTTTCTCCTATTTTACCCATGGAATCACCCTTTTTTTTCAAACTTTTCCTAGCCATAGTAATGGAAAGCTTATCTTTCTACTTTTTTCAGGAATCCCATTTAAAATCCACTAAATAGATATCCAATCGACATGAATTGCTTTAAGAATGGTTTTAACAAAAACAAGATTTCCTCGGATGTGACAACCACTTATAACTCCAACATGTTACTTGTTTTTCCAATTTAGCTACAAGCCAATCTAATCTCGTTTCAAATAATTAATTTGGTTTAATGTAAACCCTAAATAGTTTAGCTTATATTCCAAATTCACCTTTAAATATGGAAAAAAAAGGGAAAAAAAATGTGTTCATGATCCTCCAATCCTGAAAAGAAAATTGAATATTTACCTACATTAATTGGGAATATCGAATATTTACCTACATTAATTAGCATTCCCATTGCATCACAATTTTGTTAGACACCTAATTCTTGGGAATTTCATGAATATCTTGTAAATATGTAGATAGGGGAAATCTAAACAGTTAGAATAGGAACCGACCTTGAAATATGAAGGACCATTTTTATGATTCTATATAAGTCTATCCATATCAATATAAATCAATTCAAGTTTTGGGAGTTAACTAACTAAAGATTTATATGACTCACACTTATAATCAGATTGATGGTCAAACTCTTCAACCTTGAGTTGAAATATGATGACCCTTGGCCCTAGGCTTTGAAATTAGATCTATCTTGGATGATCCTCTCATAGCCTTCGTAAAGGCCCTCTACCCTAGATACTCTCATTATGTTCAATCCCTCCAAGCTAGTGCAAAACTATAAGTCATTAATTTTGAAACCCAGTTTGCAAAATGAGAGCAAGAATTCAAGATGAGGAAGATAACAAACCAATCCCCTAAAGAAATAGTGTACCATGCTTAGAAGGGGAAAAATTAGTCACATGATTCTCCTAAAAGAAGTGACAGAATAAGAGGACATGAAAGAAACAATTTCAAAGGCAAGGGGGTTAAACACCATCAAGGAGAAAGATCTCATCTTCACTGCATTCGCTACAACAAAAGATAAATATGATGTGACAATATGTAGAATCCCATAGGAGAGAATCAAAGACAATCAAAACCAAAAATAAGATAAGAGTAAAAAATTAGAGCCACCTAAAGGTAAAGCACCTATATTTTCTCATTATAGTGTTTCTCATTGCAATATTAGAGTAACTGAATATTTGTTTCATGCTATATTTTCTTCTTAGAGAGATGCATGGTTAGTTGATATAGGTGCAACCTTCCATATGGCATTTCAGGAAGAGTTCTTTGAAGAACTCAATGAGAATGTAGATGGAGTTATGTATTTTGCGAACAAGAAAAGGATCAAGCCTTTGAGACTAGGCACTACTTGGGCTCCCTAATTTTCTTTTGCATGATGTACTCTACCTTCCAGGATTTAGAGAAATATGTTTTCACTTGTTCACATTTTCCAGCAAGGCCACTCTATTTATATATTTTATGGCAAAGTAGAGATAAAGATAATATCTCACAACATAGTTGTCATCATGGCTGGAGTAGAGGAGGAATTTATATTGAAGTTGCAAGGAAACTATGTTAATAGTCCATAAGTTGATTGAGCATTTGATTGTGTAGGTGACTATGTTTTTGTTGGCCTATGGTTGGTTGAAAAGTGTCATCTTCTTATTGGTTGTGGTTGTTATGGGTTGGCACAATTTTATTGGCTCATGGGTTCGTGAAGTGGACCAATAGGAAGAGCCAAGTGGGCCAATACTTGGCAGTCACGCAGCCTTCTCCTGGCATTGTATAATTTGGGATGGCCAAACCGGGCCTCTATGGGGTTCAAATGTTGGATCTCTGGGGTGGCAGCGTGAGGTCATTCCATATTGGCTTTGGAAGTTCTTGATATCCATAGTGTCGTTTCTATATTGAAAGTTCCATTGTATTTTTTTGGGGGGTTGGGACCGAGGTTAACCCCTAGCCCCTGGTCCACCCAACCACGAGACGTGGAAAACAGACATGGGCCCGGGGTTAAACCTGAACCCAAACCATGTGTCAACATATTATATTGTTATGTGGCAAACTATATGTTATATCAACGCCCAACACCATATATTAACAAACCATATGTTATATGATATATCACCACATACACCAAAGTCTGGAGCGAAGATTTATGTCATGCAAACTGACAGTCTATACATTAAAACACGTGTAACAGTCAACACATGTGAACAATTGGAGGTTAAGTTTATGGTTATGGTCAATATTCGGTGCACATATTTGAAACTAAGCCCAACTATGGTTCAACATTTACACCACAGTCAAATGCTAGGTTGTAACTCTCAGCGGGTTCATTGATAGTTAGCCTGACGGTTCTGGTGGTCATGGAATGTGAACAATTATGGTGGAGAGCGGTTAAGTTTTACATTACGGCGAAGTTGAAACCATGATACAAATCACAAGTTAATGCAACCATCGTTGGCGGGTTAGGTTTGGATTTGGTGGGGAGTGGAACCTGCCTTGGGCAGGATTCCAAAAACTCAACCACAGTGAGATAAACCCAACCTCAATCCAACTTTGGTTTAAAATTTTGTGGGAATTAGTTCTAACCACTAGGATCCAACAATTAGCAGAGCGCCAAGTGGTGCGATTTTTTCGGTTCATGGGGGTTCACGGGAAAATTAATGGTTCGACAATTTGCACTTGAACCGACATGAATCTCGTCGGAGCGGGGAAAAATTGTTGCCATACATGGCCAAAAAAGGCGGATTTTGTAGGATGGATAGCAGGTGGGTGCGATTTGGAGGACAATTAGCAAGAAAAATTCTTTGGAGCATAACTCAGTAAAAAATTTAACCTTTTTGTTAGCATCACTCTCACATCATAAAAACAATTGTAAGTCCAAAATATTAAAATGAATTAAAATCATGAAACTTGGTGTTTAGTCAATTTAATTGTCTTAAATTGATTACGTACATTATCGACCGGAGTTGCTAATCTTGTGAAGTGCAAGTTCACTATATATTCTATAAACCTTCCTTACTTATTTTATTATGATGATTTTGTATGTGAAGATCGTTTTTGAAGATGTCCTAAATGAATTTAAGAAAATGAAATATAATTCATGAGAGAAAACTAAATCCAAGTGTAACTATGCCCCTATGATCCAGGTGGATATTGGTGGCCACCCGCCTATTCCACTTGGGCCCCCACCATTGTCTCTTTTAGTTTTTCAATTTCTGCATAACTTACTATTTTTAGCAGTTTTTTGGGTCCTGAACTTCCAGAGCCGTTTTGAGGTCCTAAACGACGTTTTTTGGGCATCACGCCTCCAGGAAATATCATTCCATTTCAAAATGATATTCATGGCGAAATTTGTAGTCCTCGGATAGAGCTTTCTAATGATGTATCATGTGCGTCAAATGGAGATAGTATGCCAAAGTTATGTCCCTAGGAAGTTGAAACACCAATTTACCCAAACGGGGCCCATAGTTTTGGCGCTTCATCTCCTAGGGTTGGGGTTTTGGCTGTTTAGGATTTCCCATTGTTTCTAAATGATAAATAGGCCCTCGAGCCTCATTGTAACTCAGTTCAGAGGCCTGTAGCCGCCACATCTCTTCTCAGAGATAGCTACCAGCGCCCTAGCTAGTCTTATTTCCATTCTATCTGTAAGCAAATTTCAGTTCTTTGATATTAATGAAATGAAGTGTTATTTCCGCTGCATCTTTGTATTTATGGTTATATGTTTATTCTGTTGCGTTCCTGCATAAATCTGGATCACCCTAAAAACTTAAAAAAAAACTTAACTAATTTATTTGTTAGTAACCAACGATGAATTTGGGAAAATTTTAAAATTTTGGAAAAGGAGGCAACATTAATATTTGTGTGTCTTTTTGGAAATTTTATGTGAATGAAACTTGAATCAAGGAATCACTTGGAAAATATTTACACTATTATGCTCAGAAAGGAAATTTATAAATCACTATTAAGAAACAAGACTATTTAAACTTAAAAAAAGAATTTAATTGAAAACTGAAAAGAAAATTATATAATATGTCTCTCAAAAGAAAAACTAATTTACAAAAAATTACTGACACATAAAAGAAACTATGATTATCTTTGTGTTATGACTACTTAGAAAATGAAACTATCTTTGTGTTATGACTACTCAGAAAATGAAACTACATCAAATGATAAAAATAAATTACTTGAACATCTATTCTAACAAGATGAAATTCTGGAAATTGTTAGGTCCCCATAATTTGATAGATTGGCAAGAACAAATGAACAGGGGTAACATCAGACCAATCTTTGGAGTCCTAGGACCTAGCCTTCCTGGACTCAGAGAGGGATCTCTTTATGTTTGTACAAAGGATGTGAACTTGATTGATTTTAGGTTTTGATTTTAGGCTACCTATTAGGTTTAGGGTTTGTTTGTTTGTTTGGTTGGTTGGGTAAGTTGTCAAGTAGGTTTAATACAGTGAGAGAGTATCAATTCATTGGGCTATGGAGTTTGCAAAGGTCTAAAAAAGTGTAAAACATGAGTCAAGGATAATTCAAAGGGAAAGTTTGCAAGGCCAAATGGATCTAGGTAGGTCTAGGGAGAAGGAAATAACATGGAATTGTGAAAATAGTGAGTTAAGGGGTAGTCAAGGATCCTTTAAAAAAATAGTAAACAAAAAAAAATATTCTAAGATAGTATAATAAAAACTTGAAGAGCAATGAAGGATTCCTCCACATCAACTAGGCTAAGCAGATCTTAAAAACCACAAATAAGTAAGCTAAGAGAGCAGTGAAGGATTCTCTAAAACTATTTGCAAACAAACATAATTTTAACATAACATTTTAGTAACAATAAAGAGAATTCAAGGATTCTTTAGCAACACTTTGAGGAAGAAAACATAGAAGTCAAGGAAACAAGCAGAAGTAGGGTACCAAGAAAGAAAATCCTATTCTCTATTTCTGTCCTATGACTAAATGACCCATAAGCACAATGAATAAATGAAGAAAACAAACATAAAGATGGAATACATCACCATTTAACCAAGCTTAATGAATCCCAAGAGTGAGTTTGATCCATGGAAGCACAGTCCAACACCATTAGAAGGCACCAAAAACCAATTTCACCAATAAACTCCAAGTCTATTACATAGCATGCTCAACAAATATCCAACCAAATGCAATAAGGCCTCCATGCTCTATTTAACTTGCATTGCAGGGTCAAAACCCTAATTAGGGTTTTGAAAAACCATCAACTACTCATAAATGTCATTTATGTGCCAGGAGACCATGCAAGGCCCAAGACACATAATATCTAATGAAATAAATGCAACATAACTTATAACACCTAAATTGGGAGTGATTTGCCCCAAAAAAACACTAAAATATATTTTTTCCATAAATGAGTGTCTTTTGTGGACTTTTGCACTCAAGGGCGCAGCAATGAGGTCCAAGGGAGCAGCGCCTCCAAGAGAAAACTAGGTCACCTTGCAGCTGAATTTTGAAGGCCTTCCCGATGTCGGAATGGGCTCCGTGATGGCTCGTTGGAAAGCCTGTTGAGTATAATTTAAAAAAATTCCCTTGGTTTTCTGATTGGGCCTCATTTTTCTATTCAAAAATCAAAACTCCCAAGGCTGCTAAGGGCATAGCGCCAACCCTGAAAACATAGCAAAAAGGTCAAATTTTGCATGTTTTTGGGCCTTTTGGAGGACCAAATCAACTCCAATTGACTTGAAATTTTGTGAGCATGCTGTACTTGACCTGAAAAATCTAAAAATGTAAACCATTTCTCTTGAGGATTCCCTGAGAAAAAGTGCAGAACCAAGGGCATTGCGCCCTTGGCCCTTCAAATCAACGAAAACTAAAAATTTCCAAAAAGTTACCAAAATTTGGATTTGCCTTGATTTTTGTGTCTAGGATGCTTGTATGGAAGAATCAAAAATAATTTCAAGGTTTTCTTGGTCTTTGGCCTCCTTGAGTGCTTGAAATTTGGCAAGGGCTCCTTTGAGCTTGGCCCTTGCAATTTGATTTCTAAATGCATAGTGCTTGGCCATCTTTTTCTGTAGGTCAAGGTCCATTTGTGTCTTCTTTAGATGCTTGTTTTCATCCTTATAATACTTAATAACATAATTTTCCATGCCAAGCCTTTTTTTTAGCTCCCTAATCTGTGCATCTTTGCTTTGGAGTAGTATGTTAGTGGTCATCTCTTCATTCTCATCCTCTAGGTCAATCACTTCAAATTTTTGTTTAGTTCCATGCTTACCTTTCTTATCTCCAACAGTGACCTTTTCCTTGCCTTTTTCAAGTTTATTTGTTGACATGGAAGGCATGGCCCCTTGCCTTTCAGAGGCAGCAAACATATTACTACTTCCTCTTTGATATGTCAAAGGAGGAGGTTCAATATTGTTTACCTTAGTGCCATATGTCTTGTTTATATCTTTGTGATGATCTTTGTTTGGCTCACTAACATCTTGGCTTACTTCTTCATTTGTATCCTTCATGCTGTCATTACTGCTCTTTCCTTTGCTTCTCTTTGTAGTGCCTTTATCCTCTTCACTGCCTTCTTTATTGCCTTCAACACTGCCATGAAACTCACTATGTTCCATATCATCTCTGCCTTTGTCAACACTATGAGCCTCATTGTCCTTTACGCTACTCTCTGCACCATCATCATTTCCACTGTGAGCCTCATTGTTTTTACTATCCTCATGGCCATCATGACTGTTGTCATGACTGTCACTGCCTCCCTCATTACTGCTGCTTGCCTCATTTGTGATCTTCACGGTTATCATCAGCCTCTTCATTCTCTTCACTATTATCATCAGCCTCACTGAAATTGTGGTCCTTGGTGTCACTGCTGTTATTAGCATCATTTATATTAGCCTCACTGTGTTCTTGGTTCCATGAGCTATTTCCAACTTTTTTCTCCTCATTACTGCTAGGAGCCTCAATGATTTCTGCACTGTTAGATTCTTCATTACAATCTCCTTCATTGACTTCCTCTTCACTGTCCTGAGCCTCATAAAAATATATTTCATGGTCTTCTGTCTCCATTCTTTCTACACTTCCTTCATCATTTTCCTCATCTTCATTGACATATATCTCCATGTCTTCTTGACCACTTTCTTCATGTGTGTTCTCACTGTTTTCTTCCTTTTTATTGCCCTCTTCTTCATTATCGCTTGATTGATCATTACCCTCTCCTTCATGGTCACTTGATTGTTCATTTTCAATTTCCTCATTTCCTGATGCACTGGGAGAAGGTGATGAAGGAGGGTTGTCTTGAGGTGAAGGAACATGTGTAGATGGTGAAACATGCTCATCAGGAGATGATGGAGGAGCAAGATCAGGAGGATGAGATGATGAGGGCATATTTTGCTGAGGATGGGGTTGTGGGTTTGTGAATACCTCATGGGCAATGAAAACCTCCCATGGAATACCCTTTTGCTCCAATTGATGCATCACTACCATCTTAATGAGAGAATGGTGAAAGAGGCTCTTCATTTGTTGTGAAGGGTTTCTCTTTTGAACAATATAAGACATCTTGTCAATAATCCTGTAGAGATAGTAGCGCAAATGAAGCATCTTAACCCTAGTAAAGTGCATGAGTAATCTAATATGATAGGAATAAAGCCTATAATACCCCCCCTCACATGTAAAATATTTCATGATGACCCTCATCAAGGGTGCATACCTCTCTAGCAAGTGTGAGAAAGGGAAGATAGATTTGCAGTTTTCTTTGTATCTGGGTTTAAGGAATGGCTCATAGTGGCTTATGTCTAAACTGGCTTGTTTGAACCGCTTTTCACCAACACTATGTATCCTAGTGGCAATAGCAATGGCATTTGATGACAGGTCAAATTTTACCCCTGCAAGATTGACTTATTTCTCATGCAATTTGAGGATGAATAGCTTAGTGACCTTAGGGTGACTTTGTATCTGTTGTACTCTTTCACAGAAATGAAAACACCCCAAATTTTGGAAACATGTGATAGTCATAGGAAACGCATTAAGTTCCATGGTGTTTAGTAGTTCAAACCTATTAATCCTACCACCTCTGTGTTGATGCCTCCTAGGCGCTTGGCCTTCTTCACCACTACCATTTCCTCCTTCTCTTGACATTTTGACACCTGCTCCTTTGAAACGCTAGCTCTACTTATGAGACTGATATGTAAAAAGGTGATGGAATGGTGGTAAAAAGGCATCCTTTTATGAATGAGTGAGAGGAATGAGTGAAGGGGAAATTTGAGCAGAATGAGAGGTTTTAGAAAAACTTGATGATCACCCCTGCTAATCTGTAAAAAAATCTACTTTTGACACTTTGCACTGATATCAAATGGATGTAAATGAAAGAAATGAGTTTTCTAATCTATTTTGTGGTGTAAGGGCCAGAGCTTTCAAGATTTGATGGATGACTAATCCCAAATCATTGCAACCACTTAATCTACCCCTGCCTTAACTATTCTTTTCTTGTTTGCAGATGAGGGAGGTTTTAATGACATTTAGCTCATCTCCTTAGGGTTTATTTCTTTAACCAAATGAAAAAAACCTTGAAGAGCAGGTGATGTCTTGTACTTACCCCTCAGAGATGTTTAGTGAACCCTTGGAGGTAGTTTGAGGAGGCCTTGAGTTGATTTTAGGGTTTGAAATGGTGTAGAGGCCCTTCTGGTCAAACACACAGTGCGTGCACATGCTGTCGGGTTTGCCGAACGTGCAGTGCTGGCCGGTGAATGAGGTGTCGGGTCTAGCTTTGTACTAGGTGTGCAGTATCTACCGGGCCTGTCGAGTCTCCTTGTGTTGGGCACCCAATGTCTGAGTGTTTCTGCCCAGGCCTGTCGAGTCGGGCTAAACGGCCAAACATGCAACGTGCACTTCCATGCACACATCGCAGAGTATTTTTACAAGGGGGAATTCTCTAAGGGTGTAGCGCTTGACTCTGAAAGCACAACACCAGGTAGACTTGCCCAAACTCGACCAAAAAACTGACAGTTCTTCTCCTGGATGCCTTTGATGGTTTTTTGCAAGTGAGGAAAGAGTTTTGAAGTGTTAGAAGAGTTTATATAGCCCTTGGAACTTTCATTTTTAACTATGAAACCCACTTTTCTAATGTTTTTACTCTCTTTCCATTTTTACTGATGTTTCTTTGGCTTTTGCTGCTAGTGACTTGAAAACTTTTAAGTGACTTTTTTTTCCTCTTTGGTGGCAGCTTGCTGGAAACATGAAATTGTCTTATTTTTAGCCTGAGGGTCTGTTTCACTCATCTTGACACAGCAGAAACCCTAAAAAATTCCTTCTCTTCCATTTTGAAACCTAACACATCTCTTTTGCTCATTCAGTAATGGTAAGCTTCTTGAAACATATTTGAGGGGTTTTTTCTTATAACAGCACTGTCAAAACCCCTTTTTTCTTGCATTATGAAGTTGTAATCATATTTTTACCCCTTTTGAATTTTATGAGTGTGGGTGACTTGAAAACATGGTTTTCCCCTTTCTCACTGATTTCCATGACCTTATGCTCTTGCAGGTTTGCTTTGAGTTATGAAGTTGACTTCCCTTTGGCCTATTTATGCCTTTTAACTCCTTTTTTCACAGGTGATTATGAGAACCTTGAAATGGTTCTTCCATTTTATCTTTGAAGCATGATAACTTTACCCTTAACAACATTAGGAATTTAAACTCAAAGCAGTATCTTCAACACTTCCTTTGTTCTTACCTTGGAGATCAAATTACCTTGTGCTTGGGAGGTGACTGAAAACCCTGTCTTCACCTTTTTCACTGATCCTTAGGCATGATAAAATTACCTTTGACAAGCACTATAGAATTAAAAATCATTCTTGCTACCTTCTCTTTTGGCCACTTCTGATTTGCAGGTGCCATAACATACTGACTTAGTTTTTTATGATATTCTGAAGTTTGATATAGTCAATTACACAACAACAACCTTATAATCACCTTGGGTTTCCATCTTGGAGCTCAACACTATGTTTTTTACCTTTTTGGGCCACTGAGTGTAAGTAACTGAACTGAGAATTTGATCCTCTCTCACTGATCTTCTTTATTTTCTCTTTGAGACAATGAGGCAATTCACCTTGGCAAACTCTGGGATGTCACACATAGTAGTCCCTTCAAATATTCCTTCTGCTGTCATCATGGGGTCTTAACATCATCATTTTACCTCTTTGACCATTTTTGGCATGAAAAAATCCTTGGGATGAGTTTGGAATCTTTACAAACAATGATATCTTTAGAAACCCTTTGCTGTCATTATGGAGTCCAAACTTACCCTTTCACCTTCTCTAATCACCTTACCAAAACCCTAGGTTTCTGGGATGCTTGAGAACAATTATCACTGTTGTCATCTAAGTTCTCTATAGCCCTTTCAAGTTTATTAATTTTTGTCCAATTCACCTCACCTTTTTCCCTTTTTCATCCTTAATTTATGAAAAACTTCTCTTCATGTTTGGTTTCTTGGTGTACCTCCTTCAGGTCATTGGTGTCATTGGCAACAATGGATCTCTGCTTGGTACACTGCTGGCCCAATCAGGCTTAGGAAACCCTGATTTCTCTTAAACATAAACTTCTTCCTCTTTATTTTCTGTGAATGTCTTCATTGAGGAGCAGGCTTCTTACCTTACCAATTGTCTGCTGATAGTCATTTTAACACTCATGCAGAAATGTCAAAATGCACAGTTTCCTTTTACAGAACTTGAAATTGATAGAGTGGTCTTCTTAGGGGATTTTATGAGATTTCTTGGACTACCATGTGCTGATCTTGTTTTTCATTTGAACTAGCTTCTAACACAAGAAATTCAGAGCTTAAAACACCAATGATGGCCCTACAACCTATGAAACCCTAATGACCTAGTGGGAGGTTCCTTTGACCTAGTCCTTGACTGAAACTTGGCTTGAGGTCTTCAAGTGTAAAAACAAAGTATTTGACAAAGTGATGTATTGAAGATCCAAAATCCAATGTACTTGATTTATCTAAAGGGCCTATAGAGATAGTTTTGAGACCATCAATGCTTGAGAAACTTGGTGAACATGGGAAGGAAGAGGCTGTTTGGTAACCCTAGAGGGAAAGTGGAGAGGTGAGGCAAAGGCAAAACAAAGTGCTGAAGTTATAGGTGGGAAAATATGATATAGATGAGTGGCATAAGTCCATGAGGGGACTTTAAGGAGTGGTGGGGTAACCATGGAATGGCTAAATAGTAGAATAGTGAAAAATTTGGTATAAGGATAATGAAGGCGGTGAGATTTCTAAAACCAATATTTAGAAATCTAGAAACAATATTTAGTCATCTATCAATAGTAAAAATGACTGATGACTAAAAAAAATGATTAGAGCATCTAAAATAATGACAAAATTAAACCAAGCACCTATATTACGAAATTCTGGAAATGCTGATATCAACTAACGTAATGAAAATGATAAACAAAAAATCTATACTACAAAAGTATGGAAATAATTGCAATTTATAACATGAAAAATGAAATAAAAAGAAAGATATATATCTATGCTACGAAATGCAGTGAAAACATAAACTGAGAAATAAAGACGAGGCTATGAATAACATCTAATTAAAAAAACAAACAGAAATAAAAAAAAACCTCTTCTGTTGTAGCAGCCCTCCACAACAAATGGCTTCAAGTCTAAACATTACTAACTGCACATTGAAACTCTAGAATTCTTCTTCATTCAATTTGGAAATAAAACAGAGTTTAAATGAGATTATAGTCACACAATGATTCACACTGGCAATATAATTACTAGCCCGATATTTATAAAAGCTTATCATTAACTGTGTTGAGGATTTTAAGCCTATCTAAACTAGAAAATTTTATCTCGAACTATAAAATAGAAATTAGAATTTCGTTGCTTCACGATTTTCTATGTGGCAGAGAAAATCATGAAGCGTGATGGCTTCAGACTCCTCGCTTGCTTGATTCAACACATGGTTTATTGCTCCTTTGACCGCATATCTGGGTGATTTCCTACTTGATTTGGGCCAGCTGGATATGATAGGATCCATGATAAGATTATTTTTCATCTGTCCATATATTTCTATACTCCATTAATACCTCAGAATATATGGAACCATGGCAGTGTCTACAGAAACATCAATCAGATGTAGAATTGCATTAATTTCATAACTAATGCACATTTTACTCTAATAATAAGGAACAATTGAAAATATGAAAAATAGGTTATTATAATACTTTACCAAGTCAAAATTTGTAGTCTAATACTTGTTTGAGCTAATGATAGTGACAAAAAGAAGGAAAATGAGTGAAAGGAGTGTCAAAATTGAGGTAGTCTTGAGGCTCTACATTCCCCCACGAGGAGACCATTGCATGTCCTCATGAAAAACACAAATTTTATGATCCTTATCATGCTTGTGCATATTCCTTGATACTTCTACTAAAACATCCAAATTCAATTTTTTTTCCTTCCTTTTAGTCACAACCATCCTTGGATTTCTCATCAGGAGTTTATATTTATGGTTTATGATTTTCCTGTTAAGATTTTTATTCTTATTTTTCAACTTTTTATTTTTCTTGAACCATAAGCTAAAATGCAAAAGAGTATTATCATTTATGGTTTTATCAATTTGGTTCTGCAACTTCAAGACTTCATGCTTCTTTTTAATATGCCCATTTAGTGTCTCCAGTTCAAAAATCTGTTGCCTTATAATATTCACTACTAGAGGTTCTTGTGGACTATGAGGTTGGGCTTTTTCCCTTTGTTCTAAAACTGATGTCTTCTATGTGTCTCACTTCTCCAAGGACTCAATATAGTCATAAATTTGCTATTGTACTGGGTCAATCTCTTGGGCCTTTCGACCTGGAATCTGTATAGGCGAGATAACATTGGGTGATAGAACCCTGCGTTCCTCCTCTAAATCCACAAATTATTTTTCTTTTGGAGCTAGATTTTTCACTGTCTGGATAAGTCTAGCACTTCTCCTTATTGAAGGAGGAGGGTATTGAATTTTTACCCTATTCTTCTTTATTTTGGACTTTTATGTTTTTGTGGATGTATCTTTTCCTTTTTCTTCCTCTTCCTTCTTTTTACTAGTTTTCTTCTTAAGTTTCCTCAAAAGTTTTGCAATGGGAACTTCATCCTCTGACTGTTCCTGAGGTTGTTGTTCACTTTCAACAGGGTCTTCAATTTTTGTTTTCCTTCCATCTTTTCCTTTTCCACAACTAGGTTCTTCTTGGTTTCCCTCTTTGAAATGATTTTGAATTAGGAAATTTTTCCAAGTACCCCCTGAACTTTTAAGGTGGAATTCGATAATCATTTTTATGAACCCATGATGATACATTGTGTTGTCTATAAACTGAATTCTCTTAAGAACAATCCCTGACATTTTTCTCAAACTTATAACAAAAAATAGGGAAGATTTATTTCATTACCTTCAAGAAAATTCATCAATAACCTAACATGATAAAAGAACATGCATCCAAATCTGCCCTCACTAGTAATAAATTTTTGGATTATCAATAGAAAATTCCTCCATTTTAATTTAAGTGTTGTGCTAGGGATTCCCTTTTTAAATATGTTGGTATCTATACCTCAGTTTTAAAGAATGATTTATCATTCTTCACCTTCGATTCCTCTATTTTTGAACCACCTCTCTCTAGTTCTTGGCAGTGTAGTGGCTTCGGCTATGAAAGACTCTGCTATTGCAAACTTGACATCTCTGATTTCGACCTCCATTCCTTTGAATGCTTTGGCAAATGATTTAGTTACCTCCTTGTGAAATCCTTCGAATTTTTCCACAAAACTGAGCCACTATTCCTTCTGTAGTACTTATTTTACTCGTGGGTAACCTTCCATGAATTTCCTTCCTTTGAGTTCTGTCCTCACTATCACTCCCATGGCTCGAGAAGTTTTACATTAAGGCTTACTCTTGACAGGGTAAGATGAATTTTTTCAGTGTAAACGAGAGCGTGAGTGAATTATATTTGACAATGAATGGGGGCGTGAATGAATGAATGAGGCTTCTGAATTATTGAGAGTATGAGTAAGGTTAATAAGAACTGACCGTTATGAGTTGGATGATTTTACTAACGAAATTGATATTTGATGTTGGAGCAGTCGTGTAATGATGAGTTTTGAGTGGTAGTGTTTGAGATTTGATTTTGATTTGACATGATTAACTCTTGTTAATAATGTTTTTGAATTGGTGTATAAAATGACCACATAATGTTTACATCCTTATTATTAAATAAAATTTTGCATTTGCATACCTTGAATTTGATGTTGCTAACCTTCAAATGTTTCACTTTGTCTTGCCTTCAGGTGTTCTTCAGGGTATTCCTCAATTTCTTTAGTTAAAAAGGTCGCGTGTTATATATAAGCTGCAGAAATCCATTAGAGCTGTAGAATTTCAACAATTTTGTAGTATTATTTTTGAAAGAGAAAAAGGATGCAAAGCAACTGGGATTTTAGAATAGGAATAAAGAAAATGCAAGGTGCCAAAATTTTTTTGGGTGTCACCCTAGATTTTATGCATAAGTATGCTAATCAATGATTGGTTTTCATACTTATACAAAATGTTTTTTTAATCTATACATATATATATATATATATATATATCTATATATATATATATATATATATATATATATATATATATATATATATATATATATATATATATATAATGATAAAATGAAAGAAGACTTTTAAGTTGGGGAAGAAGTATAAGTCTTCTTCACCAACTTTATATCAGCATTATCTTGAAATTTCTTAACAAATTCCTCCCTTGTCAATGGTTTGTGATAGATACTTATTAGATTTCAATTTACAAGGAGAGGAACTCTTTATTGATAAATTGTTTTGATCCTAACTGCTCCATTTTCAAAGAATATCTCTATCTCATAATGCCCAAGCCAATGAGTTGAAATTTTCCCTTAGAATATTTGAACTTTGAATAAAAAAGTAGTGCCCAATATCCTGCTTGAAATTTTCTTTCTTTGATATATTTATCATGCCATCTAGATCTCTGTTGTTGAACTAGATTGGCCCTTTGAGTTGCATATTTCCTCATTTCATCAAGCTCATTGAATTGTTCCATTCTATGCCTTTGTGCTTCTGATAGGTCAAGACCCAACTTAACATTTGTCTTGTTAGTTTTTATTTGGAACTCAATTGGATATAAGAATTGCTTCCCATAAAAAAGTTCATAGGGAGTATGTCCTATTGTTCTTCTCCATGTGGTGCGGTAGGCCCATAAAGCTTCTGGAAGCCTTTATGCCCAATCCCTTCTATGAAAATGTACAATATTTGTAAGGATTGCTTCAATCACTTTATTAGTGGATTCTACTTGTCCATTTTCCTATGGATGATATAGAGTAGAATTCCTATGGTTGATTTTGTATTCTTCTACTATCTTCTGCACCATTCTGGATGTAAATTGAGTTCCTTGATCTCTCACAATTTCCCTTGGAACACCAAAACGAGTAAAAATATCCTAAAAAAGAAATGAAACTACAACATTTTCAGTAGAAAAAGAAATTTCTTTGGCTTCTACCCATTTAGTGACATAATCAGTGCACACAAGAATATACCTCTTTTTTCTTGAGGGTGGATTGATTGGTCCAAAAAAATCTAGAGCCTATTTTTCAAAAGGTTCTATAAGTACTCGAGGTTGTAAAGGAATTTCATTTGAAGGAACATGTTTCCCTATTCTTTGACAACTATCACATATCTTAACATATTCCTTGGCATCCTTAAAAAGGGAAGGCCAATAATATCCTAAGAGAATAACTTTGTGAGCAATCCTTTTGTCAGCAAAGTTTCCTCCACATGGTTCATCATGGCATTCCTTTAGTATCTCATGTATTTCATCTTCTCTTACACACCTTTGGATAATGAGATATGGACTTGCCTTGTACAATTCTTCATTTATCCATGAATATGATGCACTCAGTTGAATTATTTTTCTCTTTTTTCTAGGAAACAAATATGATGATCGCTTCCATGTGGCTAAATAGTTAGAAATGTCTCCAAACCATGGAGATTTAGTAGATATTTCAAAAATATATTCATCAGGAAAACTATCTTCTATTGGCATATCATTGTTATCACTTTGAATTCTAGACAAAAGTCAACAACTAGGTTTTGTTCTCCAGGTCGATCTAAAATGGTGATATTGAATTCTTGCAATAATTATAACCATCTTGTGACTATTCCATTAGTGATTGATTTATTCATTAGATATCTAATTGCAGAATGATCCGTGTGAATGAAAGTTTCATAGTGAGTGAAGTAATGTATAAATTTGTTAATGGCATGGACAACAACTAAAAACTCCTTTTCAGTAACAATATAATTCAACTCTGCAGGAGTCAAAATTTTACTTGTATAGTAAAAAGCATAAGGAGTCAAGCCTTTCTGTCCCAATACAGCTCCCAGAGCTGTTTCTGAAGCATCAATTGAGATATGAAAAGGAAATTTCCAGTTTGGTCCTCTTAAGATGGGTGCTTCATAAATATTTTCTTTCAAAGTCTCAAAGGCCTTTTGAAAATCAAGATTCTAAATGAATTCACAATATTTTGTAGGCAATTTGAAAAGTGGACATGAAATATTTGTAAACTTGTCTATAAATATTTTATAATATCCAGTGAAACTGAGAAAACTTCTAACATCTCTTTGACAAGTTGGAACTGCTAATTTGGAAATTTCTTAAAATTTAGATGAGTCCACTTTTATTCCATTTCCTGAAATATGGTGTCCTAAAACAATTCTCTCAGTAAACATTAGAAAGATTTTTTCATGATTTAATGATATATTTTATTCCTTACATCTTATGAGAACTTTTTCCAAATTTTCAAGGGTTCTTCAAAATAATTTCCATAGACTGTAAAATCATCCATATAAACTTCCACACACTCATGGATTAAATCAAAGAAAATACCCAATACTACTATTTGGAATGTTACTGGTGCATTGCACCATCCAAAAGGAAGTACTTGGTAAGCATAAGTTTCCCATGGGTAGGCAAAAGTGGTTTTGCACTGACCTTTTGGTGCTACCTGAATTTGATTATATCCACTAAACCATCCAAGAATGAAAAATATTTCTTCCCTGCTAATGTATCTAAAACTTGATTTATGAAAGGTACTGGAAAATTATCTTTGAAGGTAGCCTTATTCAGTTCCCTATAATCAATATGTGCTCTCCATTTTCCATTCTTTTTAGGTACAATTACCAAAGGTGAAACCCACTGACTGCCTGATATTGGATAAACAAATTTTACATTCAACAGTTTTTGTAGTTCCTCCTTTACAATTTCCCTTAAATTTGGATTCATTCTTCTTTGAGGTTTTTAGATTGGTTTGGAATTCTCTTCGATATATATGTGATACATGCAAGTTTCAAGATTAATTCCTTTCATGTCAGTGTATTCCCATGCATATGCAAAAGAGTGTTTTTGTAATGTTTCTATTAATTTCTTCTTTTGGAATTCTCCCAGTTTTTTGTTCAAATTTAAAGTTTTACCTGGAAACATTTATACTTAAGAATTTCCAAATTCTTCCACAGAATAGAAAGACATTTGTCTGGATGATAAATACCCAATATTGCATTGTTTCTAAAAATTTTGACTACTCTCACATTGTGAAGATAATTCGTTTTTCTCTATTGAATTTAAAATCTGATTTTCTTCACTAATTTGAGAGATAGTAAAAATAGGTTGTATTTCATTGTCATAATTCATCCATTATTAAATTTCCACCTCTCTCATTGTTTTTTCTGGTGGGTATAATGTGAATTTATTCATTGAACTACATCGAGAGATAAACATATCACCAAATCTACAACTGATAAAAGCATCAGCTGTAGCTAACCAAGGTCTTCCCAAGATTAATGGATGTCCTCCTAAGTTATTCTTGGGGGCTAAAATCATAAAATAAACTAGATATTCCCTAGAATCTTAGGATACATAAATGTCTTCTAACACACCATCAGGTTTAATTACAAATCTATCTTGATAATTGTAATAATGTTGGTGTATATTGAAGATTTGGAAGTCTTAGTTGATCCATAGTTTGTTTACTCATGATGTTTATGGTTGTTCCTAAATCGATCAATGTGTTTGGGATTTCGATACCATTAATGTGTGTCTTCACAATGGGACTTCCTGGATACAAATAATTTTATATTTTCATTTTCCCATCATGATGTCTGTAATTTTCCCAACTGATTGTATTCTTTTTAATTCTTTCCTTTTTCTCCAGTGTTTCTTTATACTCAACTCTCTTATTGTATTTGCAAGGATTGGAATTTCTTTGATAGCTTGTAACAAAGGAATATTTATACAAACATTCTTCAGCTCATCTAACACATCATAATTACGCATCATGATTTGTTTTTCTACCCATATATCAATTTATAATATTTCAGGGAAAGGCGGTTTAGAGGCAGAAACTGAAGGTTGTTCTATAATGGGAGTTGAGTTTATTGGTGTTTCATGTGTTTGTTTTTGAAGATTTTTATTTTTGTGAAGATATGTTTCTTCATCAGAATGATCGTATTTTTCTTTTTTCTTGGATAATAACAGATCGTAATTTCGTTTCTAATATTCTACTAGATCTTAGTTGGACATTATTAAGATCTAGTGGAGTTATGATATAGGTTTGAAAATTTTGACCCTCCATGTTGTGAAAAGGTTGTGCATTCTTATTGTTTTGGTTTGGAAGTGGTTGAGCATGCAATTGATTTGGTCTTTGTGGAAATGGTAATGAAAGTTGAGGGTTTTGATTTTGAAACTAAGGTTGTGGTTGCTAAATAGTTTGAGGAAAATGTTGTGGTGGGAAGTTTGGATAAGGTTGTGGATATTGGTGATATTGAGAGTATCTACCATTACAATTTTTCCATCCTTGTGTCCAAGGTTGGGATTGAGACCAAGGCTGTTGTCACGTCATTGGTGTAGTCTAATTATTTTGTGGGGGTTGAGTATACATCAGAGTGTTGAAACCCCGAGTTTGTGATCATTTCCATGGTCATCTAGAAACAAAGCAAAGATGATCTACCTGGTTTGGAATCATTTCCTCTAGGTAGACAACTTTTAGAACTGGAATGGAAGGACACTTATTTGTTTCATGATTTTCTATACATATAATACATGTTTCTACACTTTTTAGATCAAGAGGGTATTCTCTTAAGGCATGTTTCTTTCTGCACTTAGGACAAAAGATAGATAAGGCATCACTTTCAACTCTTTGCTTGTTTTGTAATTTCAAGGTGTCTATTTTTTCACTAAGACTCCCTAAAATATTTGTTTTAAATTCATCAAGAAAATTGCGTATTTCAACCCTACTTATTGTTCGAGCTGCAAATTTATTGATTCTAGAGACTACAATATCTCTTGAATTCTTTCCAACTCTTGATTTACCTTTTGAAAGATGTATGCATAATACAAAAAATTCTAGTAATGATAGCTGAGAAATGTATTTTTTTCCCATCACGTTAAGGATATATATTCATTCATATCTAATGGATTTTAGTATAAGAGATTTCAAAGTATCTTGATCCAAATTTCCCATTTTAGCCCTTTTTAGATTATAACTTAATCTTTCAATTAAAACCTCTAGGTTCTCATCTTATCTTTGCATCATCTTAAAGAATTCATATTTTTGGTTATGAGGCATGCAGTAATCCTTGTATTTCAATAAGAATGCATTTTTCATTTCTTCCCATGTTCTAATAGAGTGTGCTATTAAGCCCATAAACCATTTCAATGATGTATCCTTAAGGGTCGCTAGAAACAATTTCAATTTTTGAGAATCGAGTAGGTAGTCATATAATCTACATAAAAATTCGAATTCAAAAAGAAATGTTACAGGATCCTCATTTCTTAATCCATGAAAATTAGGAAGGATAAAGGGTGAGATATTTTTCATTGTGGCAATAGTATCTTCATCAAGTATAGGAAATCGGGCAGGATCTGTATTTATTATGTCTTCTCCTCTATCTTCTCTACCTTCATCTCTTCCTCTTCCTCCATCTCTTCCTCTATCTCTACCTCCACCTCCAATCCTAGGTCTATATTCTCCAATTCTTAAATTTTCATCATTGTTGTGTACTTCTCCTTGCCCTTCCCCATCCATTGTAGTTTCTTCTGAACTAATATAAGATTCCAAGATTGGGATTTTTTGTTATTATTCTAATTCTTTTGGTTCCTCTATAAATGGTATATTAAAGAAGATTTTTTCTTCCTCTTCCTCACTAGGGATTTCTAGTTCTTGAGCTAAATTTTTTCTCCAGTAGAGGTTAGGAAAATTACTGCTTCTGTTGGGGATGTAGGGTCTTGTTCTTGTACAATTTCTTCAGTTGATGAAGTTGTTGATGAAGTTGGTGAATCCCTAGGTTGAATTTCTAATCTTAATGCCTTAGGAAGTTTATGTCTACCTGCTAAAACTGGTATGCGATTTTGGGTGTATGGTGTGGCACTACGAGGTCTTGATGGGGTGAGTGGTGTTGTTGTAATTAAGCTTCTTCCTATAGCTACAAATCCACCCTTAGAATATCTTTCTCTACTCATGTAATTTTCTATTTTTTTTTAAGAGAGATAAGGATTCTATTTACACTTCCCTGGAAATGATGCCAAAATGTTTAGTCAATTTAATTTTATTAAATTGATTACATAAATTATCGACTGGAGTTGGTAATCTCGTGAAGAGAAAGTACACTACATATGCTAGAAACCTTCCTTACTTATTTTATTATGATGATTTTATATGTGAAGATAGTTTTTAAAGATTTCCTAAATGAATTTAAGAAATTAAACTATAATTAATGAGAGAAAACTAAATCCAAGTGTAACTATGTCCCTACAAACTTTTAAAAGAATCTTAACTAATTTGTCTGTTAGTAACCAATGATGAATTTGAGAAAACTTTAAAATTTTCGAAAAAGAGGAAACATTAATATTTGTGTGTATTTTTGGAAATTTTATGTGAATGAAACTTGAATCAAGGAATCACTTGGAAAATATTCACACTATTATGCTCAGAAATGAAATTTCTAAATCACTATTAAGAAACAAGACTATTTAAATTTACAAAAAGAATTTAATTGAAAACTGAAAAGGAAATTCTAGAATATGTCTCTCAAAAGAAGAACTAATTTACAACAAATCACTGATGCATAAAAGAAACTATGATTATCTATGTGTTATGGCTACTCAGAAAATGAAACTACATAAAATGATGAAAACCAATTACTTGAACATCTATTCTAACAAGATGAAATTGTGGAAATGATTATAGCATATAACATAATGAAAAAATTAAACCAAGCACCTATATTACAAAATGATGGAAATGATGATATCAACTAACATAATGAAAATGATAAACAAAACACGTATACTATAGAAGTTTGGAAATAATTGCAATTTATAACATGAGAAATGAAATCAAAAGCAAGACATATATCTATGCTACGAAATGCAGTGAAAACATAAACTGAGAAATAAAACAGAACCTCTTCTGTTGTAGGGGCCCTCCACAACAGATGGCTTCAAGTCTAAATGTTACTAATTGCGCATTGAAAGTAAAAAATGATTCTTCATTCAATTCGGAAATAAAACAGATTTAAATGAGATTACAGTCACGCAATAACTTGCATTGGCAATACAATTACTAACCCGATAATTATAAAAGCTTGTCATTAATTGTGTTGAGGCTTTTACGCTTATCTGAACTAGAAAGTTGTATCTCGAACTCTAAAATAGAAAGTATAATTTCATTGCTTCACGATTTCTACGTGGCAGAGCAAATTGTGAAGCGTGATGGCTTCAAACTCCTCGCTCGCTTGATTCAGCACCTAGTTGACCGCTCCTTTGACCGCATATCTGGGTGATTTCCTACTTTATTTGGGCTATATGGATTGGATAGGATCCATGATAAGATTATTTTTCATATGGCCATATATTTCGCTACTCCATTAATACCTCAAAATCTATTGAACCGTGGCAGTAGCTACAGAAACATCTATCAGTTGTAGAATTGGATTAATTCCGTAGCTAATGCAGATTTTACTCTAATAACAAGGAACAATTGAATATATGAAAAATAGGTCATCAAAATAATTTACCAAGTCAAAATTTTCAGTCTAACACTTGTTTGAGATATTGATGGTGACAAAAAAAAGGAAAATGTATGAAAGGAGTGTCAGAATTGAGTTAGTCTTGAGGCTCTACACTTGGATTTATTCCTACCTATGTATTATAGATTGGTTCTGTTCCTCAAACTAGGGAGTTTGTTTAGGTCTAGTTGGTTGAGAGATTATGTCCAACTAGTTAGGCTCCTATATTAGTGTGTGGGTGAGATATTCACTCAACCAAAGTGATTGTTTCCAAGATAGACGGACTATCTTGAGACATTATCCTCATGTATTTATATTTATATCATTAAAATTATTTTGGAAAAATGAATACAATACAATTAGGCATTAGGCCCTTTCCGCCATGTTTATGTATCTAGTATTTTATGTGTGTTTATTTTAATATTATTCATTGTGGTATTAGATCTGTGGTGATATTTGTGAGAGTCGAGCATGAGCTTCATGGTTTGCATCTGGTTTTGCGTGATAGAGAAGTGATACATTGATGACAACAACTTATGAGACAACGACATAGAGACATAACACTCTTGCAAGTCGATGGCTTTTTATGGAGGAGAATGAAGCGATGTGTATTCGAATGTGTTGAATTATTGATGGGTGAAATCTACTGAAGTGCGTTGTATTTTAATTCTGGTAAGTGAAACTCAAAGAAATGACCATCGCTACAACCTCAAGTCATCTTCTCATCCCCACTTGCAATCGTATTGTAGACATATCATTTCAAAGCCTGTTGTAGAGAACACGACTCATATTTTGTATCGATGCATTGTGATTTTTGGCTTCCTCGGTGCTTCAACTGATGCAGTCTTGAGAAAAATATTGTAGAATCAAATCACAACAATTGGAAAACCAAAATAAGGCAACAAAATAAAAAAAAATAGACAAAGAACAAAAAGTGGATACTGGGATCTGCTAGAAATGGACACATGACATTAATTTGGAGTTGTATATCTATGCCGATGCATTGAAGGATGGCCCTAGTATGAAAAATTGACTCTTGTGTCTATAAAATATTCAATGCAACCTAGATATCTCATAATTCATTGTGTGAAGCCCGTGATAGTCGCCATTTGCAAGTTGGATCTGAAGGAGATCGATCTACGTTGGGAGACTATCAGCTGGAGATTATGTGATTGAGGAAAACATGTTGCTTGGAATGAGGGCATGTTTATCCGAATACCATGTGATCTCAACATGGAAGGACTTGTGACTGTAAATTTCAAATGACTTTGTGGCATCCACACTAAATTTCACATACTTATCAGGCCCTGTTTGATGTAATGGGAATTTGCATGATCTTTGTGGGACAAAACATGGATTAAAATGACTAGACCATTATCTTGTTGTGCCATGTTAACAACACAAGCATTCAACAAATTTTTGCATGTGTGAGAAGCTACCAGCAGAAGCCTTCAAAAAAATAACTGCATGTGACCAACTAAATAATTTATCATCAAAATCATGGGACTATAAAGCTCAGTGGAGAAATTGTCGACTGTATACCTGTGAAGAACTATTTACCATTGTTATGAAACCAGATCACAAAATAGAATAAAAAAGAGATCAACGACTTAGAAATCAGCCTCTTCGAGGGGGAAACCTCCTTTACATTACCTAAATGAACAATTCTTGGATGATGCAAATGAAAAAACCTCATTTCAATATATAGGATCCATGGGGTCACAATATAATCCTAGCCAAAATAACAATAATAATGTAAGGGCACAACAATAATAATAGTGGGATTTTATGGGGCACAATAATAACAATATGGGGACTACAAAGGTACAACAATAACGATAAGGGGGCTACACTAACAACAATAAATGACAAAATTAGTAATATAGGGACCTCACATGCCCATGTCCTTCAAAAAGGTGTCGTCCTCAATGCTTGAGTAGTTATGGATGCTTTTGTATAAAATTATCATCCTCCCATGTGGAATCTTCAGTGGGTAAGTTCTTCCACTTGATGAGATACTTTGAAATCAATCGATTTACTAGCTATCGAGTTCTTGTTTTCGTGATTGCTTCAGGTTCCAATATGATTTTTCCTTCCTCGTCAAGTTATGGAAATATTGTTTGAGCTAGAAGTTTGTCACCTATAACCTTCTTTAAGCATGAAACATGGAAAAATGGTTGCACTCAGGAAGAAGTAGGAAGCTCCAATTTGTATGCCATAGTACCAATATTGTGCAACACCTTGTAAGGACCATAACACTTTGGCGATAATTTATTATCCTTGTTAGCTTGCTTGAGGGACATTTTCTTGTATGGTTGTAGACGTAAAAATACCTAGTCTCATTCATAAAAAATTCTCTCGCTGCGATGCTGATCTACCTGTTTTTTCGTTTGATTTTGTGCCAAATTTATGTCATCCTTTAAGAGTTGGAGAAATTTTTGTTGATGCTTGATGTGATCTTGAATTTCTTGAACCTTATAATTTTCTCTTAAATATGATGTGATACATAGTGTATGATATCCATAAAGTTCCATAAATGGGGTCATTTTTGCTGCAGTATGGAAGGAGGTGTTAGTGTCCCGTGATTTGGAAGATTGGCAGGCCAAATGACAGGGTAACATGGAACCAAGCTTTGGAGTCCGAGGACCTAGCCTTCCTAGACTCAGAGAGAGATTTGTCTATAGGGTGCAAAGGATGTGTTCTTTTTGCTCTAGGGTTTTGATTTTAGGTTAGTTATTAGGTTTTAGGGTTTGTTGATTGTTTTGGTTGGGTAAGATGGTCAAGTGGAATAGGTGGAGTGAGAGTATGTCAAAGCCATTGGGCTATGGAGTCAAGTGAATGTCAAGAGTGTCAAGATGATGAAACAGAGTGTATTTCAAGGCCGATTTATCAAGGTTAATGGATCGTTAAGGTGATGTATGAGGTGTAGTGAACATTAAGTTTGAGAAAGACTAAGAAGTCTTAAACATATATAGTTTAAAATTTATAGTTCATGAGGTAGGGAAAACCATTAAGCTCAATAAACAATATTCTAAACTAATAAACATCCAAGAGACACATTCCAGTGAAACATAGAGAGCATAAGAGCTTCTAACTTTAGAAATTCACCTTCAGATTTTGGGAAAAGACATAAGACAATATAAATAACTCAATTTATGGAGAGAGAACTCCTAAACAAAATATATCAATTTATTGGGAACTCTGAAACAAGTTGGTAAGCATGGGCAAAGGGCAAGATCGAACAAGATCTTTTTAACTTAACCTAACAATCAATATTTCACAGAAAGGCTTCAAGATAGGGTTTTGAAAACTTCAAATAAGCAGGGCATACCATGAATCATACTTGTAAGCTAGCATACTAACCATACATGGAAAAAAAACAATTTTTGGTGGACCTAAGGAGCATTCAAGAATTCCTTAAGATGGAAAAAAGAGAAAACATAAAAGCTATAACAATCAGGAGGACTGAGGTGCCTCAAAGAACATGTCTCAATCTATACTTTTCTGATTTATAGCGGCCAAGAAGCATGAAACATAATGATAACAAAGGAAACAATAGACAAATTAGGAATAAATCATCATTCACCAAGCTATGGAATCCTGAAAACAAGCTTCTCCATCATCAAGCCAAATAAGCCATTCATCCACTTCACAAAACCAATTTCTTCTCCAAGCTCATGAAACCATGTATATTTCTCTTCAAGCTCATCAAATGCCAAAAAAATACATAGGGGCCTGATGCTCTATTTATGGAGCAAAGGAAGACTAAAACCCTAAATATGGTAGGTGTTAGCCCCCTATAAATTTTTTGACAAGCAAACAGGGGGATAAAATGTTTTTGAGCCTTCAAGGAATGCATTTCCCTCTGAAAAAACATCATCCTTGAAGCCTCCTTATGCCCTTGTCCTTTGATAAATCCCCACTGCTGTTTCCAGTTATAAAGCCTCTCTGTTTGTGAAGAAATGCCCAAAAGGCCTCCTTTTCTCCCCTTATATCATCCCTTCTAAACCCCCGTTCATCCCTTTGTCTCCCCTTCTAAATTCCCCACTTACCCCTCTAAATCATCCTCATTCCCTTTTAAACCCTTCAAAATACTCTTTGTTTGGCCTAATAAACCCTTTTCTTCTCTACCGTTGCCCATTTTTGGCCTCAAAAAGCATTAAAATAGGCCAAAAACCCACTTCTTGACTTATATTAGGCCTAAGCCCCTTTCGGCTAAGCCCCGCAAACCACTTCCCATGTAACCCAGCGCCAGAACCAAGCGCTAATGGTCTGGGTGCTAATCGCAATCGCAAATTCCGGGTGAGCGCAACTCTGTGTTAAATGAAAAAATCCGATGCAATTGGTTTTTGGTCTACGGACCTCCATCGCGATCTCGACCGTTGATCGGTTTGGATCCGACGGCCCGGTGTTAATCGCATCATGCCTGTCGCCTTGTCCCCTTTGCCCCTCTGATTACATCTAAACCATCGATCTCCCGCCAGATCCAACGGCTGGCGCTCCATCGCATCGCGCCAGTCGCATCACACCCCCGTTCTGCGCCTTGTGATTGTGATCCTCCGATCCGATCCCGACCGTTCATTCCTTTTGATCCAACGACCATTACACAATCACATCATTGCCCCGTGGCCCTTCTTTCTCCCCGCCGATTGAATCTCCGCCGTCGATCTAACCCAGATCGGACGATTGGCACTCAATCGCTCCATCACAATCACATTTTCCAATCGCTTCCACCTTCCGCCCTTTGCGATTGTGATTTCCCTATCCAATCTCGACTGTCTATTAGTCCAAGATCCAATGTTCATAAACCAATCACGCCATCATTCGTCAGACTGTTGTCCCTCCCCTTTCGCTCTTCCGATTATATCATGGCCGTCGATCCCTTCCTGAGATCTGATGGTTCTAAATGAATCGCCCTCCGGCATTTCCAGGTCCCACGATTTCAAATCAATTTCATATGTTTAGCCCTTTCCATTTGTATTTCAGCCAAAGGCTAAACCTTAGTGTTTTACACTAATAATCATTTCTTCCGCCACTCTTTCACTATTTCCACCGTTCCGCCACCGTTCCTCCAGGCTTCCACAGCAATTCTCCCGCCACCTTCCCTGGATTTTATAATTGATTTAATTTATTGTGCAGGGATCACAGAGAGGCCATTACAGTAGCCAAGTGAAGCAGCAGAGACAGATTGGAGGGATTTAAGCCCGTAATTGAAGATTTAATGTCCTAATCCCGTGTTCAAAGGATTAAGGCTCGGTTTGAAGACTAAAGAGCGCACCGGCGAGTCATAACAGTGCTACATAACAACAGAGTGAAATTTCTCCAGAGGTACACCTTCCTATAGCAGTCTTCATGCCTCCTCGAGCCTAGAAACAGTTGATTACACTGACAGAAGCTTCTTAAAAGACTGTCAGGACCGCAGTTATGGAAGCATGGAGACCTGAAGACCTTTCAGTCACCTTACTTGCTTCAGAAGACAGAACAGAGGGCCTTATAGCCAGAAGGACTTCACGAAACATCAGAGGTCAAAGCCAACCTAACAGAGTCTCCCAAACCATACCAAAGTACTTACATCGATGCAGATTTGCCATTAAGCGGAGTGGGCATAAACTCTTTCTCCATTCTGTCTTAATGAGATCTATTTAATGAATTTCATCTACTCTTATTGTTTCTCTTCACATATAAGAATCCCATAGAAAAAATTGTAAAGGTTGTTGTTCGGTTGTTGCCGTCGTAGTTAGAGGGATTCAGTTTTGACTGTTAGAACAGTCTTGGGAGGGAGTAATAGAGTAGTTTGTATGTAGTAGGCTGGGAGGGGAAAGTTTGGACTGTATTAGCCATTGAGCTCGGTGTATGTGACTGGTTTTGCATCAATTAATCAAGAAAATTTCACAGGATCCTGGTCTATTACTATTGGTGATGTTTTCTCTAACACTGTTATTACATTTTTCATGTTGGTCATTGGTCTTCTGGCTTGCATCAGAAATATGGAATAGGATTTACCCTTGTTAGGTACCCTATGTCTCTACTCTCCTTACCTTCAATTTTTTCTGTTGTATGTGTTATCTAAGAGTAAATTCAGCTAGTTTAACCAGTGTAGCAGTTCCATAGGTTGCTAGCTGATGTATGAATTCGGGGTTTGCTGCTTGGATGTTTCATGCTGGTGTCAAAGCATTGAAGATTCAAAGTCCTTCTCTGATCTATAGACCCTAGCCCTGTTGAACTAATCTCTTTTTTTCCTTGGAGCATGCTAAAGCTGACCTGGAGTTAAATGACCTCTAGTCCGATCTATAAGCTGCCCCTTTGTCCCTCCATTGAAAGCTACCTTTGAGTATGTCCAAGCAGGTTTGGAGTTAAATGACCTCTGACCTGATGTATAGACAGAAAATTGGGTTGCTTTCCTTCTCTTACTTTGTTTCCTTAATGTTCCATTCCACCATCTATCTAAAAAGATCCTTTAGAATAGATGACTTGCCCTCTGAAAGCCTTGTCTAGTTGTTGCAAGTAATTCTCCTTTCATGACTCCATAGCCCAATGGATGGCACTCTCTTGACCTATCCTCTTTGCCAAAACATCCTGCTGCTTTGTTCCTTTCTTCCCATTACCTTCCCAGTCTATGATATCATGACTCAACCCAGAAACCAACCAACAAAATCATTTTAAAACCCCCTTTGTGCTTCATAACTAGCCTAACATCTCATTTGAGCTTTCAAAGATATATCATTCTTTGTTTCATTGGAGAGATCCCTCTTCGGGTCTAGGAGGGCTAGATCCTAGGGCCCCAAAGTGGTTATGATGTTGTCTCATCTTTTGGTCTTGCCAATCTGGCCAAAACATGGGAACCCCAACAGTAGGTAAATGTCAAATTTAACCATAAATGTCATTTATGGCCAAGAGACCATGCAAGGCCCAAGGCACATAATATCCTAAGAAATAAATGCAAAAATAACTATTTGCACTTAATTCTAGAGTAATTTTCCTTAAAAAACTCGAAAAATATCTATTTGCAATAAATGAGTGTGTTTTTTTGAATTTTGGCGCAAAAGACATTAGACAGCCTCTGTGTGTAGCGCCACTTCAGCAGAAAATAGGGTCTTTTGTGGCTGAATTTTGGACCCCTTCCCGATGCCGGATTTGGCTCAGTGATGGCTCGTTGGAAAGCCTGATGAGTATAATTTCTAGAAATGCTTTATTTTTCCTGATTGGGTGCCATTTACATGTACAAAAACCAATTCTACCAACACTTCTTTGTGTGTAGCACCTGGTCTGAAAATGAGGCAGAAAGGTCAAATGTTTGATGTTTTTTGACCTTTTGGGGGGTCAAAACTACTCCAAATGATCTGAAATTTTGTGAGCAGGCTGCTGGTGATGTGGGGAATCCAAAAATGTAAAGTAGGCAAGTTGAGGATGCACCAAATTTGTGCATAGCGCCTAGGGTGCTGCGCACAAAGGCCTCAAAATTTCAAAAAGACAAAATTTGCTTAGAATTTCCTCAAATTTGGTGGACAAATTCTTCAAGGGTTTTGAGAAGCCAGTGGAAAATCTTGAGCCATGTCTCTAAGTTTTTCTTGGTCTTTACCTTCTTTGAGTGCTTAAATTTCAATGAAGAGGTGTGATGGTAGTTTTGGTAGGGTTTTCATCATGGTTGTGACCCTTGTTATTGTTGTCACCAGCCTTTCCATTTTTTCCATTGCTTCTATGAGTCACCTCATGCCTCATTGGGTCACTGCTTTGTTGATATTTAGCATCATCATCATCATTTTTTTCCTCACTTTTTTCTATACTGTCGCTTTGGCCTTCAAATTGATTATTACCTTATTCACTTGCCTCATTTTGACTTTGTTCCTCACAAAGGTGTTTTTCTTCATGATCCTCTTGGCTATCTTCACTTCCATCATCATTAGAAGGCTGATTTGTGTCATGAAAGTCATGACAGCTATCATGACTATCATGACTATCTCTTTTGTTGTTTGCTTCATCACTGACTGTCTTATCAATGTCATTGCCTTGGTCATTGCCTTCCTCCTTAAACTCTGTTTCAGCCTCATTATTTCCTTGTCCTTGATCTTCTGTTTCCTCATCATCTCCCTTTGTTTCTTCATTTTCATAATTTTCATTCATTTTTTCATTGTTTTCACTATGACTGTGCTCACTGTCATGCTCATGCACATTTTTCTCTTGGCTGTCCTATTCATCTTCTTGCTGACTGTCATCCTCATTATTCCCTTCATTATCCTCTGTGTCTTCTTTATTAAACTCAGTATTTTCCCCATTTTCTTCATTATTTCCACTGTCATTATCTTTCTTAACTTATGTAGGAGATTTTGTCCAATGTTGAGGAGCAAGAAAAACTGATTTTGGAAATTTTTGGGCAAATTCAACCAAAATCCCCTCTGTGCATAGCGCCACCCGATAGGCCGTTCCTGTCGGGCCTTCCCTGTTCGTAGAGCTGGGTCGGGTCGGGTTGTGGGCAGGCCTGTGCGTAGCGCCGGAGGGTTTGCGGGCGAGTCGGGCTGAACCTGGGCCTGTGCGCAGCGCCTATGCCAATGCGTAGTGCCTCCTCCTCGGTGTGTAGCGCAGTGTGTTTTTACACTGTCTCTGCCTCCTCTGTGCACAACGCCGACGGCTCTGCATGTAGTGCCTCTGTCAGTGCATAGCACCTAAAACTTTCACCTAGATTTACAGAAAAAAACCTTGAAAACATCCAACACTTGTAAACAACAAACTTGTGATCATTTTGGTACCTTCACCTTGGAGTCTTCAGCCTTGTAACTTTTATGCCTTTTATTTCTTGGTGGATAGACTAAAAAGAATATTTTTTCCCTTCCTCTAACTTTCATTCTGTCATGATTTTTACTGTGAATCAATGGAGTCGTTTTGGTGTAAAAACCCTATCAGTTGGCATCAATAACTTCTTTAGTTTTCATATGTGCCACCATTGTGAGATATATTTAGGCTTGTTTGACCTTATCAATTTCCTGTAGGTAAACATTTTGATAGTCTTGAAGAAGTGTCATTCATGGCTAGCTATCTTTTTCATAATATACTTTGATAAGGAAACCATTTTTGGAGGCTCTACTGCTTTGCTTTAGACCAATGATATATTTGTTCCTCAGACCACTTTGACAATGATATATCTCTAGTAGGAGAGGTGAGAAAGTTAAACCATTTTTTTGTCTTCCCCTTGGCCACTTCTGTTTTTGCAGGTGCCTACACAACTTTTGCCTTTGTCACTATCCTTTCACCTCATGCTTACCTTCCTTTTGATCCTTTTTAAAAGGCCTTTGACTGTACTTTGAAAAGTCAAGTCATTACATTGATACTCTTTGTCATCTTTGCTCCTTTGGTGCAGTGAAATTTTGGTGCTTTAAAAAACCCTAGAGGGCAGTTTGAATACCCCCTGTAATTCCATTTTCTGTTATGAAGGAGACTTTATCATCATCATTTGACATGTTTGGCATTCTTCCCAAACTCCTAGGTTTTAGGGCTGTTTAGAAAAAAGTAAATAGTGTTGTATTCTAAGTTCTCTAAAACCATTCAAAACTTATTTATCATTTCTAAATAATCTTCAATGTGCACTTGATGGTGTGGAGGTGATCTTCTGTCCTTGTAGCCCTAGTACTGATTCCTTGTTTGGCCAAAGCAGTCACAAATCCTGATTCTCTTCAAACATAGGCCTTGCTGCCTTCTTTTGCTGTGGATGGTCATCTTGTGATGATTTCACCCTATTACTTTACCTCTTGCTAGGCTGATGGCCATCTTGATCCTCTTGCAGGAACGTGAGCAAGGGTAGTTGTCCCTTTCAAACTTTGTGCACTAGGCCAAGAAGGCATTTCTTGAATGACCCTTTGATCAACTTTAAACAAAGTTACTTGTCCTTATTCCTCTTCGACTATGGATGCAAAAAGAACACTTGGAGGGAAAATAATAGTGACCACCAACCTTTTTCAACTTGTGCAGGAGCTTGGGGCAAACTTTGAGGAGCAAAAAACTGAATTTTGGCCACTTTTTGGCAACCCTGGCTAAATTTCCTTTGTGCGCAACACCACTCCGTCTGTGCGTAGATCCAATTTGCAAAGGGAATTTGGAGGACTTCCCGGTGTCAGAATGAGCCCCGTGATAGATTGTTGAAAATATTGTTGAGTCTACTTTCCAAAATGTCTTTTGGTTTTACCTTTGGTGTCCATTTACCTATCCAAAAACTGACTTTCCCAACACTGGTCAAAAAGTGCTGAATGATGGTGCAGAAATGCAGAGTGCTAGTGCAGACAACTTTTGGAGGCCTTTATTAACTCCAAATTGAGCTCATGATAGCTCATTGGAAATATCTTCAAGTCTAGTGGTCATTTTACTCATCATGTAAGTCATTTGGACACTTTATCTATGAGAAAACCTTATTTTCCCAAGGTCACTCTAGCAGTGCAGAAATTCACCTAGGGCACCTGTGTTTTTGATATTGCTTCGAAATCATGATACCTGTGTAAAAAATGAAGGGAATTTTTCTTATTGGGCCTATATTGGACAAAAACCTCTCTCGTGTTTGTCAAATTCATCTATGTTTGGTCAGAAAAACAATTTGAAGCAAAACTGGCCCTAGGCGTGACACATGGCTTGTCTCTTGGAATGAATTCTTGGAAAATGATGGAGACATGATGTTTATGAGTTGGTATGGACTTATGCTTGCTGACATGATCTATCAAATGAATCCTTTTCTCTTATGCCTCCTTTTCATATCAAACCCTAGCTTAGTTGGAAGAGGAAATCAGGGTTTGGTGTAGGGGATGTAGGAATGCCTTGTAGAGGGAGGGGAAGGAAGGGGTAAAGCGTTGTCTAAATTCTCGGAGAAATTTTGGGGGATAGGGATAGATGTTAAGGAGTACGGGAAAGTTTAATTTCAAGGATTGAGTGAGGGGAAGGGGTTCAAAAGGGAAAAACACAGGCCTAGTCTTAAAAAGTGTCAAATTGTGGCAATAGACTAGGTTTTGTAGAAAAATGATGAATTTGAGGGATATGAGTGATGGGAAGTGTTTATGAAGGTATATTAAGGATAGGAGGAGGTGTAAGAGCACCAAGAAACAATTCCCTTAAAATCCCTGGATGGACAATGAAGGAGTTAGGCAAAACAAAATAGAGGGCTGAGGCCAAAGGTGACACAAGAAAGACAAAATGAGTGACATGAGCCCATGATGGGTCTTCTAGGATGGGTGAGCTGAGCATTGACATGATGGGATGATGAAATAGTGAAAAAATTGTCTTAAGGATAATGAAGATAGTGAGATTTCTAGAACTCACAATGTTCATGAACTTTGTTTCTAGAAATCTAGAACCGATACTTAGTCATATTCAGATAGTGAAAATTATGGATGACTAGCAGTGGCTCCACTTGGGGAGGGCAGCTCCATTTCAGGAGGTTTCCTGAACTTTCAGATCTCTGGCTTGATGGAGACTAGTGCCTCATCCATTGGTCATATTTTTACCTCTTTTCTCTTGCTGATGCTTGCTGTGAAGTTATGATCTTAATAGATTTGAAAAACATGATCAAATCATCTTCATCTCTACCTACCCAATCTATTTGCCTAAGATTTTTTCTTCCTTGGGTGCATTTGGACTAGCCAACCCTTGACATTTTTTCTTTTGAAAGAAAAACAAACTATCTACTTCTATCTTATTTCCTCCAAGAGTTCAGATTAGGCTAATGAACTCTCTTATTCTCTACCTAGTCTAATCAATTGTCAAGATTAAGATGTTTGAAAAAATTTATTCTCTATTCTATTGACATGAAATTCAAAACATGATCAAACCAGGATTAGCCAATCTGATTTTCCATGGGCTGTGGCATTCAGAAAAGCTGCACACATGCATTATTTTTGTATAATGAAAAACTAGAAAATATGAGGGCTATGATTCAGAATTTGTTAGGCATCCCTTATATTTTCTCTTTGGTTCAGATTTGAGCATGGAGAACCAATATATTTTCTTCCTAATCAATTCCTACTGACAAGTCAAGTTTAGATGCATTGACAAGTTCTCTTTCACTAACCTATCAACAATAAACTGAAAACATGTTCAGCCATGATTAGGCTAGATGACTGAACAAGACTTTTTTGGAACAAGTAGTGGCATTTAGGCTTGCACACTTTCTGTAGTACTCTTTTTTGGGTATGGGGCTATACCTCTTTTTTCAAATCTACCCTATTTTTTCATCTTTTCTCTATTTTTGTATTTTCAAAACAATCTATAACTAAAAGATGCTCAAAGGTTGAGCTTATTTGCATGCCTATCTATCCTAATATAATTTATACATGATATATACATTAATTTGGTGAACTCTCTTTTCCAATACAACCAATCAAGAAGATGATTGCACGAGGGATCTTGGTTCAACTCTTTGAGGGTGTTGACAAAATTAAAAAACCACTTCCACCTCACTTGTTTTCGGGCAGTAATGCTTAAAATTTTTCTCACACTTTGCAACAAACTGTTCTTGGTAGAACACACTCCTCCTTTAAATTTATCAAGGAAAACAATAAATGGATCTTGGAAAAATACCTGATCTAGAGGACTTGAGACATAAGCTTCATTCAGGACTACTCCTTCTTCCACTCAGTTATGCATGGGACTCTTTTGGGAAAGAAACTCCACCTCTTCCTCATGATCTTCTGAAATGGTAGATTCATCATATATGGCAATGTTATCCTCTAACAAACCTGATGTGCTTTGATAGAGTGAGTTGAGCTATGTGTGAAAACGACCATGTTGATGAGTAGGAGCATTCCTTGGCAACAAATCTTCTTGAGAAATAAGTGCAGCAACTTTCTTGTGATCATTAATTTCCATGCCTTCATCTACAATTTGTAGTTCAAAGGAACTTGGTGGCTGCAAATCTAGAGTTAAGGAGGATTCCATGTTCCAAATGATTTCTTCAACCATTTCAGGAGAAGGCTCCTCATTGAAAACTTGCTCAAGAAGTTCCTCATCCTCCTCAACCTCAACATCAAAGCTGAAAGACTGCTGATTTCCAATTTTGTGAAAGTTATTTTTGATGGACTGAAATGAAGTAGAGCAAAAAGTCAAGGACTCCTCACTTCTAAAATTTCAAGGCTTTCCTCATCAGTGTCATAGGTGACCTGTATTGGCTGCTTACTTTTTTCAAGCTGATGATAGTGAACTTCATCCCACAAATCAACTGCTGATTACTCTGCAAGGTTAGTTTTTGTTTGGAGGACATCATCATCAGATTAATCAAACTTTGGAAAATTATCAACATAAGTAACATCACCAATCAAACATATTGGATTGTCAATTTGTTCTTCTTCGAGTTCATCTACGAGTTCACTTTCTGATCAATGGTAGATGGGATTGGTAGGAGAATGAATAGAAATTTTTTGTTCAAATAAAGGCTTAGAGGCTGGTTGCACGTTAAGCATTTGATTTATTTCCTCTTTAGTTAAAAGAGGAGGCATTTTCTCTTTCTTTGGATAGAAGTAAAAAAATTCTTTCTATCTTGTGAAGGCTGAATTTGAGGCTGAATGTTTTATTGAGCCTCACCTACAAGATATGGTGAATCATTACTTGTGCCTTCAGAGAGATTCTGTGGGTTTCCTTCTATTTCTTGATTGGGTTCTAACTCCTCTATGTTTTCATGATAGCTATCTTGAGAATGAAATGCACGGAGTTCTTCTAATAAATCTTCAGGATGCCAATTCCCTAAATCCTCATCAATGTTTACAAGGTGTTGTATGAAATCTTTACATTGATCACAACAATTTTCATCTAATGATAAAGATGGACAATATTCTTTATAACGTTCATAAAACACCTCGTGAAAATATTTCAAGGAAAACAAGCTACCATATTTTAGCCATTCATACCAATTTCTTGCCTTACCTTCTAATGTTTCCATAAAAATTTTCATGAGGAAGTCACTAGAAAATTTGGCGGAATTTCTGACGACCAATTCGTCACTATTCCGACACATAGTCATCGCAAGAGCGACAGTTTGAGGGCGGGAAAAACGTGGTTTGCCATACCGTCGCAGTTCTGACGCACTTAGAAAGTGTTGCACTATCGACACTTTTTCCATCGCTTCCAAACAAGCGTCGCTCTTCCGACGTTTCCCAATCCGTCGCACTTCCGACCTTGGTAAACTGTCACACTTCTGACGAAATGTGGTCCGATGTTTTGAATGTCGCTCTTCCGACGTTTGTAAACTGTCACAATTACGACGAAATGTGGTTCGAAGTTTTGAACGCCGCTCTTCCGACGTTTGTAAACTGTCGCAATTCCGACGCAATGTGGTATGACGTTTTGGACGTCGCTCTTCCGACGGTTGTGAACTGTCGCAATTCCGATGAAATGTGGTCCGACGTTTTGAACGTCGCTCTTCCGACGTTTGTAAACTGTCGCAATTCCGACGAAATGTGGTCCGACGTTTTGAATGTCGCTCGTCCGATGTTTTTATACTGTCGCTCTTCCGACGTTTTTAAGCTGTCGCAATTCTGACACTTACAAGGTGTCGGTATAGCAACGACGGGTTCAATTTAAAAAAAAAAAAATGAAACTTTAAAAGAGGAAAAACGCTGTTTCGAATATATTATATGAAGTAAAAAAGTCCATGAAGTCATTACATTTTCACATCTGAAGATTGGAACCCAAATATCCATCCAGAAAAGTGGAAGTCCCACCCCAGACAATGATAGAAAAATACCCCATGTCACATACAGGGACATGATATAAAACCCAGTAACGTTCCACATGGAGATTATCGACAATTTGAGAAAGCATCCAAATATGCCCGAGGCATCTATAAGAAAGTGAAATAGCAGTGTGTAGAATAGTAAAGCAACAGATAGAGTACCGACGTCCATTGTTCGAAATACAAATTAAAGTACCCAAAATCCTTGAACAGAGAAAAATGCTAATCATGTGAGGAGTGTGATATGTCCAAAATATAAAAATACCATCATACCATATCAATAAACCAGCAACATAGACTAGCATAGCTATTTTTGAAGGCAGAGTGATAAACATTAATCATTTTTTTTTCACAAGAGAAAAAATGTTGTTTTGAATATATTATATGAAGTAAAACAGCCCATGAAGTCATTACATTTTCACATTTGAAGATTGGACCTCAAATATCCATCCAAAAAAGTGGAAGTCCCACCCCAGACAGTGATAGAAAAATACCCCATGTCACATACAGGGACTTGATATAAAACCCAGTAATGGTCCACATGGAGATTATCGAAAAATTTGAGAAAGCATCCAAATATGCCCGAGGCATCTATAAGAAAGTGAAATAGCAGTATGTATAATAGTAAAACAACAGATAGAGTATTGACGTCCATTGTTCCAAATACAAATTAAAGTGCCCAAAATCCTTGAACAGAGAAAAACACTAATCATGCGAGGAGTGTGATATGTCCAAAATATAAAAAGACCATCAGACCATATCAATAAACCAGCAACATAGACCAGCATCGTGTTGAGAATGCAGCAAGATGATGGAGCTTAGTGAAATGAAGTCGCCTTCACTAAGTGGGCCCGCAGGCAAATTCTGGCGCAAAGTCTATTTTTAGACTATGTCTATTTTTAGACATACGGAGCATAATTTGGGAATTCTACTTGGAGATTCTTAAAGTATGCGACATGTCGGTAAAAATAGATGAGACCCTTATTTTTAGGACTCGGGCTATTTTTAGACTGATCTCCTAAAAATATGGAAGTCAAATATTATTTACCCTTAATAATATTTTGACTATAAACAGCAGTTTACTCTCTTGGCGCACTTCATTTTGAGTCATGGAGGTGGCTCATGCAACTGACACAAGGAATCACGTGGTTCCTAGGGTTTGATGGCATCTTGCATGGTTGGCTTCAGTTAGACTTCAGTGGCAGAAGTTTTGGAGGAGTTAACGGGACAGATAGTGGAGTTGTATTCTGTTTGTTTTAGTTGAACTAGTTGGGATTAGTTAACTAGCTAATCAACTAGATATGAGTGGAGTGAATTAAATAATATTTAATTCACTAAATATTAACTCATTAGTCAACTCAAGAACACTTCAGTTCACTACAGTGCATGATCACTTCAGTGGCGACCAGTGGAAGAGGTAGATGAAAGGGTGAGTAAAGCTATCAGTTGGAGGATCAGTTTTGCATGGGATTTGCATTACACTTGGAGGAATTTTCCATGACAATTGCGCAGTCAAGCCAAGGGGATTCGAACCTTGGATCTCTTCATATACAGGCCATGATTGCGCAATAGAGGCAAGGCAATTGGAGGGGAGTTTTGAACCAGTAACCTGTTCAAAACTAAGCTAGATTGTGTGTGACTTTATGAGAAAGTACTGAGTACTTGTGAGGAGTATTGTACTTGTTTTGTTACATGATTTCTCCATTATAATATACACAATAGCTGCGAGGTTTTCAGCTATAGGCTTTCCCCATACATACTGAGTTAATGTGTGATTGAATTGATGTGAGATTGCTTCTGTTATTTCCGCATGTGACAATTAATTGTAGAAGAAGGTTATGTGTTATGTATGCAATTCGAAATTGATATATGACCAGGTTAATCTTCAATGAATAAGTGATTTATTCAGCTAATTTCTACATGGTATCGGAGCGAGATTAATTGTCGAGATCTATTACGGTGATTGCAAACTTATTTCCTCGGACAGAGTCTGCATACGGGCCAGGAAGCCTCCGGATTCATCTTTCTTCGGAAAGTGAAGGGTCTGGTAAAAGCCCCTTGCAGTCAATCTCTGATTTGGAAATAATTTGTTCTCAAGTGTAGATCGGAAGCGATAGAGCTTGGAGTTTGGAATTCGAATTTTGCAGCAGCTTTGTTTTCTTGGTGCCAGTGTTGAAAATGTCTTTCAACGGGTTGCGACTCGAATATGCTCTTGAAGGCAGTTCGAATTATGTTGCATGGAAGGATCGCATGGAAGCAGTGTTAGAAGATAATGGTCTGAAGGAGTTCGTAGATGCGGATGTCCCAAAGCCCACTGATGCAGCTGAAGTCGAAGCATGGCAAAAGAAGATGGCGAAATGTCGAAGGATCCTGTTGGAGGGCGTTAAGGATCATATTGTATCCAGCCTGCATGGAAAGGCTACTCCATATTTAATGTGGAAAGCTTTGACGGATCTATTCCAGAGTAAGAGTGACCAAAGGAAGGTGGCGCTCAAAGATAAGCTCAGGAACATCAAGATGGAGAAGGGCGACAGTATCGCCAAATACCTCACGAAGTTCACTCAGTGCAGAGATGAGCTGGGAAGTGTGGGGGTGATTGTCGATGAAGAGGACATGGTCGACCTGGCTCTCCTTGGTCTTCCAAAGGCTTGGCACTCATATCAAGATAGTGTCAATGGTCGGGAGAAGCTGCCGAGATGGGAGCGCCTTTGGGCGGATCTCATGCAGGAGGAGATAAGGAGGACTACTCGAGATGGATCTTCATCAAAGGGAGCTGATGAAGAAAACTGCGCTTTGGTGTCCAAAGCTAAGAAAGAGAAGGGTAAGAAAACCTCTCATTCTGGAGCTAAGGGCAAGAAGCAGGATATGGCGAAAGTGAAATGTTTTCACTGCCATGATCACGGACATTATGCTACAAATTGTCCAAAGAAGAAGAAGAACAAGCAAGCGGGAAGATCTGCAGATGGAGAAGCTTTGGCTTCACAGTTCGAGCTTGACTTCTCACTGATTGCATGCTTGGTTTCAAGTGTGATGGGATCGGTGTGGTTCTTGGACAGCGGTGCGTCATTTCATATGACGGGAGATCGGGAGTTGTTCTCGGATCTGGAGGACAAGGATTTGGGTATGCACATCGAGATGGGCGATGACGGTAGATACAGTGCGACTGGTATCGGTACCGTATCCTTTCAGAGGGAGTCTAGTAAACCCTTTGTCTTAAAGGATGTCATGCATGTACCTGGATTGAAGAAGAACCTGATTTTAGTAGCGATGTTGGAGGATAAGGGGTATGATGTGGTCTTCAGCGAAGGAAAAGCCTTCCTGCGCAGTAAGACTACTGGAGAGACCCGGAAGATAGGGGTTCGAACTCGGAACCTTTATCAGTTGCAGGTAGATGACTGCGCAGCTATGGCATGCAAGGCGGGAGAAGTGGTGAGCCGGGATGATGAGGGCGAACTATGGCACAGGAGATTGGGCCATCTTTACCATGGAGCTTTGAAGATTCTGCAGCAGATTTCTACTGGACTTCCTAAGGGCACCCTTGCGCAGTCAGATCAGTGCAAGGGGTGTACTTTAGGGAAGTATGTGAAAGCCACCTTTCACGAGAAGGATAGTCGCGCCACGGCGATCCTTGAGAGAGTTCACACAGACGTGTGTGGTCCTTTCTCAGTTGCTTCGACAGCAAAGCACAGGTATTATGTGATCTTTGTTGATGATTTCTCTCGAAAGTGCTGGATCTTCTTCATGCGGAAGAAGAGCGATACATTCGCGAAGTTCTGTGAGTTTAAAGCACTGGTCGAGAAGGAGTCGGGGAAGAAGGTGATTGCTCTAAGGAGTGATAACGGTGGTGAATTCATCTCGGCTGAATTCAAGGAGTTCTGCAGCGCAGAAGTGATTCGGAGAGAGCTCATCGCACCCCATAACCCACAGCAGAACGGGGTGGTTGAGCGGAAGAACAGAACGATCGTGGGTGCTGCACGGGCGATGTTGCATGATCAGGGCCTACCCCTTCACTTGTGGGCTGAGGCATGCAATACAGCAGTGTATGTGCAGAACCGTTGTCCTCACAAAGTTCTTGGCATGAGTACACCAGAGGAGGCTTATTCTGGCAAGAGGCCTGATATTTCCCATTTGCGGATTTTCGGATCTCCTGTCTACATGCATGTGACGAAGGATGCAAAGAAGGAAGCTGGATCCAACTGCTGAAGTTGGAATATTTGTGGGGTACACTGATACACCTCACAACTATCGGGTGTATGTGCCAGACAGTCGCAAGACTGTTGTGCGACGGGATATAAAATTTCAGGAGGAGAAAGCCATGCGGTGTTCGCTTGAGAGGGAGCTACACTTGCATGCAGATGAGGAGCTGTTAGTTCCTAAGGAGGAGCTTCCGGATGTGGATCAGCCACAAGAGGAGGTTCGGGAGGTGGAAGAAACCACCCAGGCAGCGCCAACCATCAGAGGGCGCATGCGCACTACAGAAGCTGAGCGACTGGCTCGGGATGCAGAGAAGGTTGTAGGACCACCTACGGCACAGCGCAGACAGAGACAGTCACCGGATCGGTACACTGGATACATGGCTCTTATGAGTCAATGTGTTGTGACAGAGCCATCCTCTTTTGAGGAAGCTGTGGAGGAACCCGTATGGGTTGATGCCATGATCGAAGAATATGATTCGATCATCAGGAACAGTGCATGGGAGATTGTCCCAAGACCGGTTGGGAAATCAGTTGTAGGTTAGCGATGGATCTACAAGGTGAAGCAGGCGGCTGACGGGAGTGTGGAGAAGTACAAGGCGAGATTTGTCGCCCGTGGCTTCTCACAGATCGAGGGGATCGACTATGAGGAGACTTTTGCACCTGTCGCAAGGTACTCTTCCATACGGACGATCCTTGCTCTCTCAGCGCAGATGGGGTGGCACATTCATCAGATGGATGTGAAGACTGCGTTCCTCAATGGAGTTATTGAGGAAGAGTTGTACATAGAGCAGCCTGAAGGTTTTGAGATCTTCAGCAGTGAGTCGCATGTGTGCCGACTCAAGAGAGCACTGTATGGGCTGAAGCAAGCACCTCGTGCTTGGTACACTCGGATAGACAGCTACTTCACCGGGCTTGGATTCTCCAAGAGTGAGGCGGATCCAAACCTGTACCAGATTGTGGTGGAGGGGAAGCTGTTGATCATCGTACTGTATGTAGATGATCTGATTTTGACTGGTGACGAGCAGTTGATACTTTCATACAAGGATGATCTTGCACGAGAGTTTGAGATGAAGGACCTGGGCATCCTTCATTATTTCCTGGGATTGGAGATTTGGCAGCGCAGTGGAGGACTGTTTGTTTCTCAGGGCAAGTATGCCCGGGAGATTCTGGAGAGGTTCAACATGCAGGGCTGCAAGCCTGTTGATACCCCTCTTCCTGGAGGATGGAGGAAGGGAGATGCTACTTCGGAGGAAGTAGTGGATGCCACTGTCTATCGACAGTTGGTGGGGTCGTTGATGTATCTGGTCAATACTCGACCCGATATATGCTATGCAGTTAACCAGCTTTCGCAAGCTATGGTTAAGCCTACCAAGCTCTTTTGGAAGGCGGGCAAGCATGTATTGCGCTATATCGGAGGCACATCGGGATATGGTCTATGGTACAGACAGGAGGATGGAGTGAAACTTTCTGGTTTCACTGATGCAGATTGGGCAGGGAGCCCAACAGACCGGAAGAGCACTTCTGGAGGAGTTTTCAACATTGGGTCGACAGCAGTTTCCTGGTACAGCAGGAAGCAGAGATCCGTGGCACTCAGTTCAGCAGAGGCCGAGTACATGGCAGCAAGCTTGGCTGCATGTGAGGCTATTTGGATGAGGAAGATCCTCGCGGGTTTGTTCAGGTTGCATTTGGAGCCTACAGTGATCTACTGTGATAACCAGAGCTGCATCAAGCTCTCGGCTAATCCAGTTTTTCATGATAGGTCCAAACATATCGACATCAGGTACCATCACATCAGAGATTGTGTTCGGCGGAGGATCATGATGCTTTCATATGTTCCCACGGAGGATCAGGATGCCGACATCCTGACGAAGGCGCTCACCAGGAGCAAGTTCGAATTCCACAGAGGCAGGATAGGGATTGCAGATAATCCATATCTTGCTGAGAGGGAGTGTTGAGAATGCAGCAAGATGATGGAGCTTAGTGAAATGAAGTCGCTTTCACTAAGTGGGCCCGCAGGCAAATTCTGGCGCAAAGTCTATTTTTAGACTATGTCTATTTTTAGACATACGGAGCATAATTTGGGAATTCTACTTGGAGATTCTTAAAGTATGTGACATGTCATTAAAAATAGATGAGACCCTTATTTTTAGGACCCGGGCTATTTTTAGACTGATCTCCTAAAAATATGGAAGTCAAATATTATTTACCCTTAATAATATTTTGACTATAAACAGCAGTTTACTCTCTTGGCGCACTTCGGTTTGAGTCATGGAGGTGGCTCATGCAACTGACACAAGGAATCACGTGGTTCCTAGGGTTTGATGGCATCTTGCATGGTTGGCTTCAGTTAGACTTCAGTGGCAGGAGTTTTGGAGGAGTTAACGGGACAAGTAGTGGAGTTGTGTTCTGTTTGTTTTGGTTGAACTAGTTGGGATTAGTTAACTAACTAATCAACTAGATATGAGTGGAGTAAATTAAATAATATTTAATTTACTAAATATTAACTCATTAGTCAACTCAAGAACACTTCAGTTCACTACAGTGCATGATCAGTTCAGTGGAGACCAGTGGAAGAGGTAGATGAAAGGGTGAGTAAAGCTATCGGTTGGTAGATTTGTTTTGCATGAGATTTGCATTACACTTGGAGGAATTGTCCATGACAATTACGCAATCAAGGGAAGGGGATTCGAACCTTGAACCTCTTCATATACAAGCCATGATTGCGCAATAGAGGCAAGGCAATTGGCGGGGAGTTTTGAACCTCAGACTTGTTCAAAACTGAGTCAGATTGTGAGTAACTTCATGAGAGAGTACTGAGTACTTGTGAGGAGTATTGTACTTGTTTGGTTACTTGATTTCTCCATTATAATATACACAATAGCTGCAGGGTTTTCAGCTATAGGCTTTCCCCATACATACTGAGTTAATGTGTGATTGATTTGATGTGAGATTGCTTCTATTATTTCCGCATGTGACAATTAATTGTAGAAGAAGGTTATGTGTTATGCATGCAATTCGAAATTGATGTATGATCGGGTTAATCTTCAGTGAATAAGTGATTTATTCAGCTAATTTCTACACATCGCTAGTTTTGAAGGCAGAGTGATAAACATTAATCATTTTTTTTTCACAAGAGAAAAAATGTTGTTTTGAATATATTATATGAAGTAAAACAGTCCATGACGTCATTACATTTTCACATCTGAAGATTGGAACCAAAATATCCATCCAGAAAAGTGGAAGTCCCACCCCAGACGGTGATAGAAAAATACCCCATGTCACATACAGGGACTTGATATAAAACCCAGTAACGGTCCACATGGAGATTATCGACAATCTGAGAAAGCATCAAAATATGCCCGAGGCAAGTGAAATAGGAGTATGTAGAATAGTAAAGCAACAGATAGAGTACCGACGTCCATTGTTCCAAATACAAATTAAAGTACCCAAAATCCTTGAACAGAGAAAAACGCTAATCATGTGAGGGGTGTGATATGTCCAAAATATAAAAAGACCATCAGACCATATCAATAAACCAACAACATAGACCAGCATCGCTAGTTTTGAAGGCAGAGTGATAAACATTAATCATTTTTTTTTCACAAGAGAAAAAACATTGTTTTGAATATATTATATGAAGTAAAAGAGTCCATGAAGTCATTACATTTTCACATCTGAAGATTGGAACCCAAATATCCATCCAGAAAAGTGGAAGTCCCACCCCAGACAATGATAGAAAAATACCCCATGTCACATACAAGGACATGATATAAAACGCAGTAACAGTCCACATGAAGATTATCGATAAATCTGAGAAAGCATCCAAATATGCCCAAGGCATCTATAAGAAAGTGAAATAACAGTATGTAGAATACTAAAACAACAGATAGAGTACCGACGTCCATTGTTCGAAATACAAATTAAAGTACGCAAAATCCTTGAACAGAGAAAAATGCTAATCATGTGAGGAGTGTGATAACCATCTGCAGAAGCCCAGGCTCACTTGATTCCAAAATTGGTAACCATCTGTTGCATCCGAGATGTAAGGTTCAGGCTCACTTGTTTCCATTAGTAGCCCGCTACAGCATCCACCCTGCTCATAGCAAAAAGGTTCCTGTAGATATACAGAGAAAGAGTATAATACGTAGACCATATAAACATGGCTTTGTATTTCAAAAAACAGGTTTAAAATAGAAACATGGCAACATTTGTTTTTCTAAGTAAATTTAATCTATTAATAGTGGGAATAAAATTATATCGAAGTCAAAATCATTGCCTAGACTCATGGAAAATTTGTCATCAAAAAATCAAAAAATTAAGAAGACTGCCCTCATACGGGGAAACCAGTCTTAAACGTTTAATTTACAGAATTCAAAAATATTACAAAGGTCCAGCACAGTAAAACAATCTAAAATCATCCCAATTAAGTGGGCCGCGAAGCAAGAAAAACAAATTAACCAAACTACTCCTCCGGCTCCTCGACGATTCGACACCATCCTTCAGAAGGTCTAGGATCGCTAGGTGCTACCTCCACATTCATGCCACGGCTCCCCTCCTGAAGGCCCGAATGCTGGCCGGATTTTTCCGAGCTCAGACTCACTGGACGGGTGCATTCTTCCTTCGTTTGGGCCTCCTCGTAGAAAACCACAGTGACTGAAGCTGTGATTCGTGGGCGGTTGAGAGAGCAATTAAAAAAAAATTGCACAGTGCGCGTCGTGGGAGAAGGTGAACTAGCGGTGGGGAAACGAGGAGCAGGGGAATCCATACGGTGGCCAGATCCTACAACCCGACCCTGCCCACTCCTAGTATTTGGATAGCGACCTGTGTAATAATCACTGGACTGGCCGGAAGACAACTCGGTTGAGGGGCTGGAGGGAGCGCGCAGGGGTTGACCTCTAGTGCTCCCCCTGCAGCAACGCATTCTTTGACGTACGCGAGGCATGGGTGTAGTCTCACTAGCAGTGGGCACAAGAGGAGACGAAGAAGCAGAATTCTAAGAAACAAAGGAAGATAGACAAGGACTAGACCGAGAGAAATGCAGATATGCAGTAAGGTCTACACAGCAGTTCAGCTGGCCACTTCTCCTTCTCGTCACAGTGAGTAGGCAGTGTAACCCAACAACTGGCTCGTCTGAAAAACCATAGCGAAATGCGATTTTATCGACCTGACTGTAATGCAATCGAAGGATGCTCGTCATAATTAATCTCTGATCATTAATGAGAGCCGAAGGCCAGATGATATTGGAGCATGCGGAATTGCTAACAGGAGTGGAGGTCCGATCTTGAACAGTGTTAAAACTTAATGTGATTAGATGTGAAAACCTTGGAACTTAATTGAACAACGTTAAAAGTTAATGCGATTGATATGAAATCGCCACATCCATGTCCCATCGCCTTAAACACCATCGAATGCACCCGCAGCCGGGAGCAGGGCAAGTTCTGATTGAGGACACGTGGCAGAAATTGATTGGAGCGGATCTTTGTTTGGGCCGCTCGCACAGTGGAAATCCGGACTCGAAAAAGATTAGGGCGAATTTGATAAGAAATTCACGTCACAACTCTCCCTCCATACGCCAGCCCAACTTCGGACCCGAAAAAGATTAGGGCGGAATTCATTTGGTTTTCGTGTCACAAAATTGGCCGATGTCAGCAGGCTATTTTGGAACGCGAATTTGGTTTGAATTATGGTTTATCGCCGTTTGAAGTTTGGCAGGCTCGACTTAAGAAAAATTTTGTTTGATCCCATCTTATAAAATTTGTGGAGTGTGAGGCACTAGGACAAGGAATTTACGTAACATTAACACAATAAGGGATATCATTGGCTTTTAAAAGCAAGGAATTCAAAGAAAATATTTGGCGAAATCTACATATGAAAAATAAATGGAAGCAATATTACATGCAATAAAAAATGGGGATAGTATATCATTGGGAGGTACTTTAAAGTCAAGATATACCATGATAGCATAAAGTATTTTTTGAAGATATGGATTTCATTGGAAGATTAACAAAAATGAGGATAAAAAATGCAAAGTTTTAATTTTGAGATAATCTGCAAAAAGGGTAAGGAAAATTTAGTACATGATGCTCTTTCTAAAATAGAAAAGGCCTCAAATTTATATCCAATTACATTTTCTATTCCTAGGTGGCTAGAAGAAGCTTGCCATAATGGAAAAATGACAATAGTACTAAGCAAAAACTAAAATTTATAAAGGATGGGATGAACTCTATGGAGCATTGGGAGTGAAAGAGAGATATACTTTGGTGCAAATGTAGAATATTTTTATGCACGCAAGCATATTTGAATAAACAAATATTAAGGGAGTCCCATGTCTCTCTGATGGTAGGACGCAGGGTTCCTTAAAACATCTCAAAGGATCCAAAAATATATTTTTGGAAGGAATGAAGAAAGATATTCAAAATTTTGTAAGAGAAGGTCAGGTTTGCATAATAAATAAAAGAGAGATAGTAAAATATCTAGGGTTACTTCAACCATTCCACATACATATTCAAAGACTATAAGATATATCAATAGACTTTATTACAAGGTTACTGAAATATAAAGGTAAGTATTACATTTTTGTGGTCATTTATATAGACAAATTTTGTAGATTTTTTTTGTAGAGCTCAAAGTACATAAACAACAAGCCAAGTGGCAAAAGTGTCCGTGAAAGAAATTCATAGTCTTCATGGTTTTCCTAAATTAATAGTAACAAGAAAATTTTGAAATAATTATTTAATATGAGTGGAGAAACACTAGCTGCCATGAGTTCTACATATCAAACACAATCAAATGGTCAAACAAAAATAGTTAACAAATGTTTTTAAGGTTATCTACAATGTTACTCTTTAGAAAAGCAATCTTAATGGATGAAGTGGGTTCGTCGAGGAAGAATGGTAATATGATACTACCTATCACACATCTACTAAAATTTCCCCATTTAAGGCCCTTTATGGATATCCAACTCCTAGTATCTCATACTTTTTGCAAGATAAGTCCAAAGTATAGGAAGCAGAGTCACATATGGAAAATACTAAAGAAACTTTGAAAATTATTATGGAAAACCTTCAAATGACATGAAACATGATAAAACAACAAGGGGAACAACATTTAAGTGAAAGATAATTTGAGGAGGGTAATTGGGTATTTTTTAGATTATAGCATTATAAGCAATCTTCATTCAAGAAAAAGAAGAATAAAGAATTAGCTCAAAAATGTTATGGACCTAAATAATTATTCATAGGATTGCACAAGTGGTATAGAAGTTATATTTTCCTTCTTCTTGCATTCATAAGGTTTTTCATGTATCTTTCCTAAAAAAGGTTTTGGGAAAAAATATGCCAATGTAAATAGAACTTCCAAAATTAGATGAAGAATGAAAGTTGATTCTTGAACCACAAAAATTTATAGATAAACATTTTGTATCTCTTTGACATATAACCATTATGAAGTACCTAATCAAGTGGAAGAATATTCCTCTAGAAGAAGGTACATGGTAAAATGATCAATTTGTGATGAAATACCCACGGCTAAAGGGTTCGTTTGAAGTTTTGACAAAGGTTTTGTTATATGTTTTATATAACGCGCAGCGGAATAGTTTTATTGTTTGTTAAGGTCCCACACAGTGATCAAATTTGAAGGGCAGGTCTGAATTTCAATTAGAAGGGCATATATCTATGTTTCCCTTCCATAATGAAAAGCTTTAAAAAAAAAACTTTTCAATTGACCACAATAAATTATTTTTACATTTCATTTTCAGAAAGACAAAACCATCAATCTTTATAAAAATAAAAGACTGTTACATATACAACAATGAAGAAGGCTCCATCTTTCATTGCTTAAATATCTCATTGGCAATTTCAACATAAGTCTTGAAGACACTATTATAATAATTTGGATACATACCACCGGGATATAGGAGATTCTTATGTGTCAGATTGTGTAATGAAATTTTGACTTTGTCTCACAAGGAGCAGCAGCATGGAGGTCTGGATTTTTCTTATAGAACTTTTTTATTATTATTTGAAACGTTGTTTATAGATATGAAGACAACAATGAAATTATGAGCATGGTGGACAATTAGTCAAGCTCATGATGCCAAACCATGATGATGTAAATTTGGAATTTAACATTTTTACATGTTAAAGACAAATAGTCAAAATCACTGACAACTTAGTATGCCATAATTAATAATCATTCCCTGTTCACTTTTGTTAATAGGTTTATGTCACACGATGATCTCTCTTCTCTGGCATTTACTTGTATTGAAGATCACTATTCGAGGAATAAGGAGTTATTTTCTCCAAAAATAACCCTAGCCAAACATTGACAATGCATCAAGGATATCTTTCTATGCTTCATAAGTACATATGTTCTACTTCTAAATCATGTCTTGGAAGTGGTTGTTTTGCTGGAAATTATTCACCGGTTGGTTTCATACCAAAGTCTTTTTCACATTTTCAGCATCCAATACATGAAAAAGATAATGGTTTAAAACAACATAAATATTTGAAATTTTGCAAGAATTGTCTGGCACACTTTGAATATGAATTTTGAAGTCAAGTGCATGATCTTGTATAGGATCAAGTGTCATTTTGAATACCAAATGTTTCACAAGAAACTTCTCAACATGCTACCCTGCAGTAAGGATTAAATGACAATATTGCATCAACTATTTCCATAACAAAAGTGCACCTCGGCCATAAGACTAAACAACTACAAATGTTGTAGATCTAACAAGACCACACAATCAAATGTATTCCACAAGGCCAATATTGTATGAAAAATGAAAAGGATTTTGCAACCAAAAATACCTTAGGCAACTAATTCAATTAGATACACCAAACCATCAGCAAAAAGGAAAACCAGCCTACTCAAAAGGCAAGCGTTTACCTCCTTTGACAAATTTTGAGTTCCGAAACAAGGGCCTTTATTGTCTTGTCAATGCCCCTAGTAATTTGAACGGGGTTTGCACCTGCTGCAAAAACCTAAACAAAAAGGTTTCATTTCAAATTATTTTCCACAAATTTAAGATACAACCATTGTCAATTTTGTATTTCCTAACAAGCTCATAAATTTTGACAAAAGAACCAAAATTTTTTAATACCTGATAGCAATTTTTCACTCAAAAACTATCTTAGACTCAATAAGCCCAACCCAAAACTAAAAAACCAAACACCATAAGACCCTACAAAAATGAATAGATGATCTTAATCCAGTACTATCGACAAAAAGTTACCTTTACACCTTCACTTATTAAACCCTGTGCTGTTGAATTTTAACTTCAACTGCTGCAGCAGAAGGACGGATGCAGCAGCAACATTTTTTTTTGGAGGTTGCTTGCACGCCATCCAAAAATTTAATTCAGCATTTAAAATTCCTGCAAGTTTTTTTTGTAGACGACCGCAGCCATATTTCTGTACAAGATTGTATTTAAACACAACAACCAGCATTAACGCAATTCACCAACCAGAAATTAAACAAACAGAAATTTACCCCCCAGTTTTGTAAATTCAAAAGGAGGACACGTGGAGCATTAATATTGGATCGCATGAAATTGAAGGGAATCTGAAAACCTGAAAACCAGACTTGAATTTTTTATAAGGCACATTGGATTGAGAATTCACGTTACAAATTAGGTAGACGTCAGCATCCCATTTTGGAACGCGAATTTGGTTTGAAATTCAATCTATTCAGACTTTTGAAGTCCGACGGAAAGGGTTCTTCAATGTTTTGATAATTTAATTTTATGTATGCTTTAATATATACATATGTTTTAAACATATGTTATATATATATCATATGTGAAATGAAAGGTGGGCCATAGAATTTAGTTTTAATTTTATTTTTTTTAAAAGAGGGTTTATTATAATATGTTTTTTTTTTTTTTTTTTTTTTTTTAGAAAGAAAGAAAAAAAGGTTGTTTTTATTAACAGTGCATGTAACAAAACATTACATTCCCATCATGAGATGATAAGAAAACCCAATCTGAAACAATTTCCATCATGACAACTTCTAAGGAAGAAGGAGTCAAAAATGAAAAAAATAAGTGGGGATCATACAAATATGGGGGCATAACACCCCAACCAGATTACGAGTCCAGATAAAGCAAAAACCAACAGAGCAGCCCTTAAAAAGGGGAAATGTTGTCATCTGTTACTGAACTCATCAGGATTAAAGAAAAAAACATAATGATCATAGGCAAAAACTGGTTCGCTTGATGTGTCATATGTTGGCCCTATAGAAATCTAAAAACCATTGCATCTTACGTGAATAAAACCTATGTTGTTATGAAGAAACAACTTGAAATCAGTATAATGGAAACTGGCTCTCCTGTTGCATAATTATATGTTACGGCATATAAAAATAAAAAGGACAAAAAAGCTTGGTAGTTTTTTTTTATAGACAGTACGTAAATTTTTTATTACACAGCAGTGTGTAAAAAGTGAAAGACTGAGTGTAAATTTTTAAGTGTGTATGCACAGCAATGCGAAAGTGAAAAACACAGCAGAGTGTTTTAGAGACAGAGTATGTTTGTTTTGAACAGATAGTGAGTTGGTTTTATGCACTGCGTTTTGTAACAGTCATAATTTTGTAATCCTTCTTAGTGAGGAAGAAGTGTAATAGTTTTTTTTTGAGTTATTGAAGGGAATAGAAGTTTGTTTTCAAAGTATTGAAACTCTGTCTCCTGTCAAAGAAATTTTTATTTTCTCTGTGTTAAAAGAAGGGAGATTTATTCTCCATTCATTGTTCTGGAATTTTTCAATATTCCAACGTGTGCAAGAACAACAGATGTTGTGGTTCCATCCCCAGCTAAATCATTTGTCTTTGCCATAGCTTGCCTTACCAACTTGGCCCCAATATTTTCAACTGGGTCCTCTAATTCAACCAATAAAAAGGCCAAAACCATAGCATTGAGATACATTTCATTACACTGTCAATAAAAATAAAATTTGACTCAGCCATAACCATTTCCTTTTATTGTTGTGAAAAGCTTTATGCATTACTCTAATGTGGCTAGTCCATAGGCCAAGTATACCACTGGGTAACAAATATGTTTCCTTTCACCTTTGAGTTTTCAAATTATGCCTATCAAATCTAAGACATTTAAGAGGGGGAACTAATACAACGTTAAAAAGAAAACCAGAGCACACATCTACAAATTACCTCCTTAGCTACTGTCACACCATCATTAACTATTTTCGGAGAACCATGCTTGCTCTCCAAGACAACATTTTGCCCCTCGCCCCAAGGGTGACTCCAACAAGATCAGCAAGTTTGTTCACACCGCCTACAAGACAAATTGACAATGCTTTCAGTAAGTGTGCAATTGAATGCCGGACCATATGCCAAAACAACCCTCCATGAAAAATTAAAATAACACATTAAAATCGAATATAAGTGGACAAGGAAAGATCCACCGCAGTGAAGTTTCACGTGCGGGTGACCTTCCTTTAAACATAATTTTTTCTCTGACCTGCAATTTTTTTGTCACTGAGCCATCCTTGTTGAAGTACAACTCCTTTTCCATAGCTCTTGTATTAACTACCTTCTCTCTGTTGCGTAATCTCAGAGTCCCTCTTCTACTTGAGAAATTAAAGGAAATGGGTGAAAAAACTGAAAGAGAAGACAATTATCTGCCATAATTATCAAACATTGCACCCAACTTCTTCCCCTTTCCATTGTTACCCAATGAGGTAGATGTGGCAATTGTTGTCATACTGCCCAAAGCAGAGGCCATCTTATCTTATCCTGAATATAGAATTACAAGATCCTCATATTAGTATGAACCTTAAAAAACATGACTCCCATTGCTAAAAACCACTTTTAAGTTGTAACAGGCAAACTAAACAACTATCGCAACTTTTGGCAACTTCTGGAGCATTAAGAGAGAAAAAAACAAAGAGAAATACAACCACAATCCTCATTTTAATGAGACCAGACTATATATTTGCATTAAGATAATAGAAATAAATCACGACTATATTAAGGCCAACACAAAACAATCTTTAACCAGTGTCTCTCGCGGCCTTCAGGTTGCCATGCTAGAGGTTGCATATTTTTAATTTAAATTCTTGACCTCTCGTGCCCACCTATGAATGCATCCAATGGGATATCTACATCAAATGCTCCTTTATATCCCCCCAAAAAAATTCCCTACTACAAGAGCACCAGTATTGATGGATCACCCCACACCATGCCACCCACTAGAAACGGTGAAAAAGGAAACCCGAGAAAACTTCTGAAATATCTCAGGATGACTATATGGGTGGTTCTTATGAATCAACCAACCATTCAGAACATGCTCATCAATCCAAACCATGAGTATTATGTGACGATATTCAAGCAGGCACTGAATCGGATTTCTGAAGCTATGTTATAGAAACCCTAAACTCTCACTGAAAATAGGTGAAATGTGGCACCACTCAGAGATTTACATGTGCCAATTGGTACAAGTGGTAGACAATTGGCATGCTCAAACAACGAGGTGATGCAGGAATGACATGAGGGAGAAAATATCAGAAAAGCCCCAAATCTGGAGAACTAAAGCTCATCACCAACACGAGATTGACAACTTTACATGATGTAACCTATGAAATCGTAAATGGAGAAATCATAGTAACAATAAAGTAACCTATGTAACAATAAAGTCGGATTCATCCTGGGAGTGGTAATGGGAGAAATCATAGTGAACAACAGGAAACATGCAGAGTTGCTTACAATCGAATAGATGAAAAAACACATACAAAAAACCTAGATAATAATCATGAACAAGCTTAATATTGAATTATGAACTGTAAAGGAACTTACAAAATGTGACATTACGAACCTGGTCAAGCGCACAAGCAAAAATATCCTGGACATGACCCTGGTTGACAAAGTTGTATTGCTCATGATGCAAGAGGATTTGTACCTGCACTACCAAGTCAATCAAAATCCATCATTATCTATACAATAAATACAAGTAATTGATGTAGTATTTTTTACTCTAAGATGCATTCTTATGATAATGTTAGAACATATGTTGAAAATGTCAAAACATACCTGAATAAGCTCCTCTTCGTTTTAAGAACAATTTATTGGAGTCGCATGAACTTGGAACAAGCCTCCCACGATCTGAAAGAGTAGCAACTAAGTCAACAGTGACTTTTTTGTTGCTACGCTGGATCAAGGGAGGTTTGCTCCAAGATTAAATCGCTCCAATAAATTATTCTCTACTAAACAGGGCCAACCACGTGAAGGTGGAAGCTCTTATGGTCCCTCCCCCCCCCCTCACATCACTCTCAATTCCCCAATACCCAATCTATATTTCATTTTTTACTTTCATGAGCATAAAAAAAAATATTCAATAACTAATAAAAAAAAAATTCAACAAAAAGTATGCAAGGAAACATTGAAATTAATGCTTGACATAAAAATAGTATGATAAATGAGTTTTTTATATAATGCAAAAACGTTCCAAGTATGGTAACGTTTGTCTTATAATAATACAATATTTTACATTATCAAATTTTCTTTTTCTTCTTCCTATTTCTAAAGCTCCTAATTACATCATCAATATCATCGTGCTCTGCTCCTGTTTCGTGCCTTTCGACCTGCACTGCTGACCTAGTTGCGTAGTCACGATGTATGGTCTCATCCAGTGACGGGGCATCGCCTACAAAAACAGATAATATTAAATTTTAATTGTCAGTTTTTAAATATCATTGAACTAGTTCGGTAATATTAATAAAAAAATTGCAATGAGATTATTTACCTGGTGCACTAGTTGTCGCCGTTGACCTAGTTGCGTAGTCACGATGTCTGGTCTCATCCAGTGACGGGGCATCGCCTATAAAAAAAGATAATATTAAATTTTAATTGTCAGTTTTTAAATATCATTGAACTAGTTCGGTAATATTAATAAAAAAAATTGCAATGAGATTATTTACCTGGTGCACCAGTTGTCGCCGCTGACCTAGTTGCGTAGTCACGATGTCTGGTCTCATCGAGTGACGGGGCATCGCCTACAAAAACAGATAATATTAAATTTTAATTGTCAGTTTTTAAATATCATTGAACTAGTTCGGTAATATTAATAAAAAAAATTGCAATGAGATTATTTACCTGGTGCACCAGTTGTCGCCGCTGACCTAGTTGCGTAGTCACGATGTCTGGTCTCATCCAGTGATGGGGCATCGTCTACAAAAACAGATAATATTAAATTTTAATTGTCAGTTTTTAAATATCATTGAACTAGTTCGGTAATATTAATAAAAAAAATTGCAATGAGATTATTTACCTGGTGCACCAGTTGTCGTCGTTGGGACTGTTGCCCTGTCTTCCTCTCTGGTGGTAAGATCCTCAAGGAAAACATTCTCTGTCATTTAAACAAAAAACGTTATAAGGACAACCATCAAGGTATAATTAGAAAAAATTATAAGTGGAAATTAATTACCGTCACGGCCCTCACTGATAGCAGCATTGTCGGCCTGGTCCCCACTACAATGATCAGGTTGCACGTGAGGATCATCTACATCTGGCTCTAAAACTGGGTTATTTTCCTCGTCGGTAGTGCTGCTCCCCTGATTTAAATAAAGTTGTTAGACATTAAATTTATGGACGAAAACAAACATATTGAAAGGTAAATGTTTCACCTTATTAGGCATTCTGGATCTTGGGACCTGCCCCAAGCTTCTGCGACGTTCAACTACGGCTTGATAGCCGAAATGGAAAGCGATATTTTTATCTTCCTCTGTAGTTTCTGTTCCGAAGTCATCACCCTACATTACATATGATTGTGTATTTTTAATCATATTTGATAGGATTACAAAAACGTTGGAAGGCGATAGAATTAATTATAATATGTTTAGCTACTTATTTACAATTCTTGCAGATTATTTCAAGTAGCCGCCCTGGCCTAGCTTGTGATGGCCCTTTTTTTCAATCCTAGCTTTTGTTGCCTTTGACTGTCAGGCAACCTAGCATCAAAATATTGAAGTCAGATATGACATAGCACACTTTTATTTTAGACATAGAGAAAATTAAAGCTATTGAATTAAAGTTGTAATTTACCTTGCGGGTCCAGTTGGAATTTTTCCTTCTTTCTTTGCCCTTTTCTCTTTTCCGTCATAGATGAGTGCTCTCCACTCACTCTCTGGAACTGTGAGAGGATGCTCGTATCTAGGGTTAAATTGCAATTGCGTCCTATAGGTGTCCCTGGTATATTTCAAATATTTTCCGGCTACCCTAGCCACCGCTGTTCTGTCAAATGTGCCGACCCCAAAAAGGGCTTCTAGATAATCTAGAAGTTCTTTTTTCAGGTTGGAATTCTGGGAATTCCACCTTGTGCGTATGGTTGGGCCAAAAATTACCAATGCATGGCTCTCCAAAAACCTATAGAACTCATTGTTTCCTACACAGAAAAAAAAATATATTATCATTAATTTAAAAATAAAAATCATGATAAATATGTTTTAGATAGAGTACATGAAATAGTTAAAATATTAAAATTTACCTGGGAGTTGTACATGCTTTATAGGGACACCTTCATCGTTCACCAACAACGTGCCATTAATGGTCCCTGTGGAGCTGACACGTGTAGCTCCAGGAAACGCAATAATGTAGTTGGCCATATTAGCCTCATCATTGCCAACACGTTCAGCAGTTGGCTGGGTGTCAGCTTGGGCAGGGTGTGTTTCTTGGCTAGCACCTAAAGGAGTAGAAGGTGTAAGAGAGGGTTTTTGGGCAATATCTTGCCCTTGTGTCCCACTACCACCAACACCGGGTTCAGCAAATGCCAGAAAACACTACATACAAAAGAACTTTTTGTTAGTTTAGTCAATGTAAAAATTAAAAATCAAACTATCACAATTCATCTCATGCAGAACAAAAAAATTATCCTTTTGACTTTTTATTATTACCTGATATGTTTCTAGCTGGCTCATAAGTTTTTTTATCCTCTCTTCTGTTTCAGGTGTTTGAGGCGTGTCTATCAAAGTATTAAATTTTGACCTTGCATCTCGTGCCTTTTTTCACAACAAGAACATTGGAGATAGGGATGAAGAAAGCTCTTCCTCAAAGAGGGAATCATCAGGCGTACCATCGCTAGGTGTCTGCATATTTGAACAAAATTAATATTATTTCAATTATGTAAATAACTAAAATACATGAAGATAGAGCAATGCTGGCACTTTACATGTTCTTCCGTTGGCCTCTTTCCGCAATCATCCCGTATCGGGGTTGTTCCTGTACTGCCCTGATCAGTCTGCCACATTGCAATAAAATTATAAATGTAAAAACTTGAAAACAATATCTAACTTGAAAACACAAAATTAAAACTGAAATAATTTCTAATAAGACACCGGAAGATAGAGTTAGAGTTTCAAATATGCCTTGCATTGAATTCAGTCCTGGAAACATGTCATTGCACATTAAGGCACCCAAACAAGAGACGAGTTGACAATGAAGACCTTATTGAATATATTGTTGGAGAAACTTCTAGTAAACTTGTTGTGAAGACCTTGAGGACATTTTTGGAGCAACATTGTTGAAGGTGATGGTATAGCATTGTTGGAGACGATCTTGAAGGGCCTTGAAGTGAAGCTTTTGGAGCAACTATTGAAAAATCCTTAGAGCATTTAAGTAAGGCACTTTCTATATTCCATCACCTTTTTCCTTTCAATATCCTTTAAACGATTTTGTTGATATTTAATGTTTTAAATCACGTTATAATTCCTTGATTATATGTGTTTGGGGACTTTCCCTTTGAAATTACCCAAAAATACCCTGGAAATTTTATCTTCAGGATGCATGTCTGACCCTATTGTTCAATATTTTGATTGATACTAGTAAACATAGAGAGTTAGGGGGCTCTTGACTTGGTTTAGTTGGGCCATTAGATCCCTAACATCTACTAGGGAGAACCCCCCTTGAGTTGGAGGAGAGCTAGCCTGAAGTGAAAAGAGGTTGGTGAGGTGACAATGGGGCTATTGAATTACACATGGTATCACACTTTAGCTTTAGGACTTTATCTTGAGAAGTGCGAGATTTTGCTATATCAATTCTCAAATTGTTTACAACACTATTGTTAAGAACTAATAAGGAGTGATGTTGAGGGGTTTTTGGGTATAAGAAACAATACCATTTAAAAACTAGGGTTCTTAGTCCTTGGCATTCCTTCACCTGGGCCTAGGGGCACACTAGAATAATTTCACACTAAACCATGAAAACTTAAAAGTAACTTAACAGATCCATAAAGTAATAATAATCATAATTCCTAATTTCCTATTGTACGATATGATGCAAATTATTCAAACATGAAGCAATGAAGACATTCAATGTCCTAATTTCAAGATTGATGAACCAATACAATAAGTTAGAAACTACAACTTTGATTCAATACTCTGTGTCCTAACTCCAGGAAGGAATCTAGTTTGTAGTACAGAACATGCATCGTGTATTATCAATTCTTAATTGACAACAACTAAAGGTCATATACCTCATCAATTCCTTCCCATTTTGTGTTTTTATGTTATATTCCTTATACAAGTGTCAAATTTCTCTCAAAGTAAGCAACCACTGAATAAAATAAAAAATAGTTGAGATATGATTGAGAAATGGTCATTTATTTCTTGAAAGGATCTTCACAATTTATTTGGTTGTTTTTCATCTCAAGAAACAAGAAATGACCTAAGAAACTATTGTGATGTAATATAAGAAACAACATGGTGCAATGGCCATTTTCAAAGCCAAATGATGTCCATTGAGGACATGGCCTTTATTTGGTTCTTGTTTCATAGGAGTTTCGGGTAGAAATGGAACTTTTTTGTACCATTTCCGGTAGTAAAAAGGGAAAACCTTCTTTTTCCATGGGAAATAATTTACCTTTCCTTTTTCAAGATAATCTAAATCACAAAAAATATGAACTATACTGCACACATTCTTGGATAATGTGAAAGTGGAAAAGGAATACCCTACACAAGTGATGCACACGTGTACATTTGAACACTAATAGATTTTTGTAGTTGAAATGCAATGCTTGTTTTCATTTAAATGTAGGGTTTTTAAAGTAGGGAGAAATAATGGCTGCCAAATTAATAAGTGTTTCTTTGGGAAAATTTTAAATCTTGTGTTGGGTGATGAAGATAATAGAGGGTATTGAATCTTGATTCTTGACATCTAGAGAGAACCCTACAGCCTAACACAATCCAATGGAATTGACCAAAAAAACCCAAATAGAGTCAACCCTACTATAGGAGGAAGGGCCTGCAGTAAGAACTTACCATTTTGCAAGAGCTGAGTGTTGGGAAAAATACTGAGAGGGGGGGGGGGCGTGAATCAGTATTTAGTGCAGACAATCAAACTTTTACTTTTTCCTTTCTAAAAAAACCCATACGCTACTTTACTGAAGGAAACTAGCGTATATACGCGGATATCCTTTACAGAACTCGCGTATGTCTAGAGATATAATTATGTGTTTGAATATTAACTCAGATCATTGCTTTTATCAGATATTTCAGAAACAGTAAACAGGTGCAGACAGAACAGAATAATCATCACACATATGTAACACACATGAACACCAGGATTTTTAGGTGGAAACCCAATTCGGGAGAAAACCACCGCTGCCGTCGTTTCAGCCTTCAAAATTTATTATTAAGAAAACTTCTTACAATCATGTATTGGTGCAGACTCAAACCAGCACGCAGGCACCCACCTGCAGAAAGCTACAACCTTCTCTCGTTTACCAGCCTATCCTGGAAGGGAGCTACAACCCCCTGCTCTCGTTTACCAGCCTCTCCTGGAAGGGAGCTACGACACCCTGAACTCATTTACCAGTCTCTCCTGGAAGGGAGCTACAACCCCCTGACTGAAGGCTTCAACCCTCAGCACCACTGCAGACCACGTTTCATCAATTTTCAAACTGGATCAAACAGCTTCAACACAACCCTTCACTTATCAACAATCTTACCTTGCTCATTGCTTCAAACAGAACAGTGAGACCACTGTAACCAGAATATCAGATATAATCCAGACTTCAGAATAGATATGCAGAAACACATTCAACCTTCAGCACCCATTAGATCAGAAATCATACGCACTTTTATTTAATCAGACCTACGTATATACGCGCTTTCCAGAAGACGAACCCGCGTATACTTCAGTGCATTTTCAAGGAAAAACCCTAACTGCGCATATGCGCTTTTCCTTCCACAGACCCGTGTATACACGCGCTTTTCATGAAACGAACCTACGTATAGATCTATAAAAGATAACTTTGCAGTACAGACCAGATCTATGAACTTACCCAGATTTCTTCAATCTCTTCAACAGGATTGCGCCAGGTCTTCTTCACTTCTTTTCAGATCATCCTTGACATTCACCACTTCTAGATATAGAGATCTTGAGCCTTCATCATGTTCATAGGTGCATGATAGATTCAGATCTATCAATTAGGAACAGGGTTCAACCATACAGATATACTTCAGAGTGAAGTATTCATCAAAGCCCAGACACATGCACACCTTTTGCACAATGAATTTCTTCTCCTTATATAGGGTTACCCTTCATCAATACCATGAGTCAAAACCACATAAGTTCCAATGGTATTCCTGGACGGGATCACATAGGCGAACCATCATTCAATACAATGGGTCAATACCATGGTAGTTACCCTTGGTTTTACAAATTTAGAGCGCTTTTTCCCATACGCGACTTGGCACGTTATTTCCCGCGTGCATACGCTACTTCGTCTAGACAAATCCGTGTATGCCTTGAGACATACTCTTTTCATCATGTTCTGGCACATACTGACATTCCTTCCATCATTACCTTCTGTACTCATTGTAGATACATCAGATTTACATCATTTAACAGGTTCATCAAGACACATTCCATCAAGGACAACTTTATCAAGTAGGTTTCCATCATCTTCATCAAGTGGGTTTCCATCAAGGACAACACTCTGCATCATATTGCCAACAATATCCCCCTTTTGACTTGATGGCAACCACGATGGTGTTTGATCACCACATCAGATAGGTACATTGAGCATAATGATATTCTCCCCCTATTCAAACACCATGTCACATGTCACTCTCCCCCTTTGTCATCAAGGGCAAAGGGTGGACCAAAACCAAATCTGAAGTGCACTGAAGTTACCATGCTCCCCCTGAGTTCGAGCTGAATCTTCAAACAAATTTTACAATTAAGTACACGACTCTATCACCTTCCTATCACCAAGGAATCATACTTACATCACAGATCCAACCAAGTGGATTTACATATGAGACTCAAGTACCCAACCAAGTGGGTTTACATATTTTGACTCAACTACCCAAACAAGTGGGTTTACAGATTTGAACAAGTCCTTACATGACTGAATATTACAAATTTACATCATGGGTTTCAACAAGCCCTTTTTCAACCAATTACAAAAATGACTTTTTGGAACAAAAACCAAGAAGATCTCAAGAAAGAGATTATATTTCAGAATCATCATACTGCCAACAATGCATTATACTCAGCAAGGCTAATGCTCCCCCTGAAACAGTGCATCCAAGTCTCCTTTCTATATGACCAAGGCTCCTCCTTAGCTTGTGCAACCTGAAGAATGTCAATCAACAAGTCATCAAGGCATCTTTACCCAAAAATAGAGAATGAAACAGATATATAAGAACTGGAACACCACCAGAGACATCAAACCGCATCAGAGATACAAAACAACACTGAGAAATGCTGACCCCAATCAAAAATTATCAGCAACCAACCATACACGGCTTTTTGTGTATAAACTAGCGTATATACACGACTGTCTTTAAAGAAACCCGCGTATCCAATTTAATATTCTGAATTTAATCAGATCTGATCTTCTGAGAGGCAGAGACAACACCCAGCTTTTGTCTGAGATATTCGAACACTTCCCTGGGCAGAGGTTTGGTAAAAATATCAGCAACTTGTTCTTTGGAGGGAACATACTCCAACTTCACCTTTTGTTCAAGCACTTGTTCACGTAAGAAGTGATACTTGATGGGGATGTGCTTGGTCTTCGAATGCATAACAGGATTTTTTGAGATACTGATGGCACTTGTATTATCACACATAATGGAGATAGGAGAAATACATTTGATTTGAAAATCTTCCAAGGTTTGCATCATCCAAAGGAGTTGAGTGCAACAAGATGCGTCAACCACATATTCTGCTTCAGCAGTAGATAAGGCAATAGAACTTTGCTTCTTACTGAGCCAAGATACCAACCGGGGCCCCATATAGAATGCACCACCACTTGTGCTTTTCCGATCATCAACATTTGCAGCCCAATCTGCATCAGTGTAAGCATGAAGAGTAAGATCAACATTCTTTGGATACCATAGTCCAAAGTCTTGAGTTCATTGTAGATATTTTAATATTCTTTTGACAGCCTGAAGATGAGACTCTTTTGGATTGGCTTGCAATCGTCCAACAATCCCAACTGCATGCATAATATCCGGTCTAGTCCTAGTGAGATACAGAATACTTCCTATCATAGATTTGTATTCTGGTTGATTCACCGTGGGAGAATCATCATGAGAACTGAGATTACATCCGGTTACCATTGGTGTACTTACAGGTTTGCACTCTTCCATCCCATACTTCTTCAGAATTTGCTTAAGGTATTTTGCTTGAGATAAGAATATACCTTTTGTAGTTTGATGCACTTGGAAGCCAAGAAAAAATGTTAATTCCCCAAGTAAAGACATTTCAAATTCTTGTTGCATGACAGAAGAAAATTTCCGACTCATAGATTCTTCATTACTTCCAAAAATGATATCATCTACATATACAACCACAATCAATAGTTTATCATTTTCAATTTTTGTGTATAAGTTACTATCAGCAGACCCCTTTGAAAATCCTTGTTGATGAAGATATTTGTCAAGACGATAATACCATGCCCTTGGAGCTTGCTTGAGACCATATAGAGCCTTTTTAAGTCTGCAAACAAGATTTTCATCATTTCCCAAAATGAATCCTTCTGGTTGTTCGATATAAACTTCTTCTTCTAGATTACCATTGAGGAAAGTAGATTTGACATCCATTTGATAAAATTTGATTTGTTGAAAACTTGAAAAATCAAGAAACATTCTTATGGCTTCAAGTCTAGCTACAGGAGCAAAAGTTTCTTCAAAGTCTATACCTTCTTGTTGAGTATACCCTTTGCAAACCAGTCTAGCTTTGTTTCTTATAACGTCCCCATTCTCATTTAGCTTGTTCTTGAATATCCATTTGGTTCCAATGACATTTTTATCATGTGGTATTGGTACCAATTCCCAAGTGTGGTTCTTTTCAATTTGATCAAGTTCTTCATTCATGGCCTGAATCCAACACTCATATTTGCTATCTTGATTGACATTGTGTGGTTCAATCGTGGATAGAAATGCCAGATAGCTAGGAGATCCCACAAGAGTCCTCCTTGTTTGTACACATGATTCCTTGTCTCCCAAAATTTGAGATTCAGGATGATTCTTTTGAACATATCTGGATGGAGCCTTTCCAGATAAATCATCTTCAGGTTCTTCATTGGATCCAATGTCTATATCATTTCTATTTGATGTAGAAGGAAAAAAGTCACCATCATCTTCTTCTGTTGTTTGTCTTTCTTCTTTAGGGACTGCATGAGACTCATCAATAACAACATCAATACATTCAACAATCTTTCGAAGCCTTTTATTGTAATGTTTGTATGCCCTGCTTGTAGATGAGTAACCAAGAAGTATTCCTTCATCTGATCTAGGTTCAAACTTGCCAAGATTTTCATCATTATTTTTGATAAAGCATTTACTTCCAAAAACTCTAAAATGTTTCACAGAGGGAGAGTTACCATACCAGAGTTCATATGGAGTTTTGTCACTATTTACTCGAACATGTGCCTTGTTAAGAATATTTGCTGCTGTGTGAGCTGCTTCTCCCCAAAAAATGTCAGGTGTTCCGGAATCATCAAGCATAGCTCTAGCCATTTGTTGAATTGTTCTATTCATTCTTTCTTCTACGCCATTTTGTTGTGGAGTGCCTGCTACAGAAAACTGTCTTTTTATGCCATGTTGTTCACAAAATTCAAAGGATTCATTTGATGTATATTCTCCTCCTCGATCAGATCTAAGACACTTGATTTTTAGATCTAATTCATTTTCAACCAGCGCTTTGAAGATCTGAAATTTTTCAAATGCTTCATCTTTGTGTTTGATCAACCCAATCCAACATATTCTAGAGAAATCATCAATGAATAAGATATAGTATTCTTCACCACGTGGTGAATTTTTCCTCATAGGTCCACATATGTCATTATGAATGAGTTCAAGAGGCTTACTTGACGATCCTTCCTTGGCATTGAATTGCACTCTGGTTTTCTTACCGAATTGACAGGATTTGCATATGATACTTTCAGGTAGAGAAATATTGGGAAGACCACGAACAACATTAAGTTTGCTTGATTTGTTGATTTGAGAGAAGCTTAGATGCCCCAACCTTCTATGCCATAGCCAGTTTTCTGAAGATTTACTCAAGTAACATTGTTCTTTGCAATTCTTCAATACATACAGGTTGCTTGGAGTTCTTTTTCCTTTTATAATTGTTTTACCTGTATCAAGATCACGAACCAGACATTATTTTGAACTAAAGACAACTTCAGTTCCTTGATCACACATTTGACTTACACTTAACAGATTATGCCTTAATCCATCCACATACATGACATCATTGGCCTTCACCTTTTCTTTTAAAAACACAGATCCTTTTCCTTTAATTACAGCAGGAGTATCATTTCCAAAAGTAACTTTCTTTTCCTTTTCTAGAGCACTATATGCACGAAGTTTGTGTTTATCACCTGTCATGTGTCTCGAGCATCCACTATCAATGTACCATTGATTTTCTTCACCTTCCGCAAATAAATCTATGCCACAATTTTCAACCTGTGATTCCTTCTTTTTCCATATTTTGGATTTTGAAGGAAGATGCTCTTTTGGCTGAACTTTGCTCCTGCATTCAGATTCTTCATGCCCATAGTTATTGCAATAAGCACATTCAACTTCATTTAGAAGAGGAGAAAAGTTGTTATAGGCATTCTTCTTTGTTTCAATATCAACCCTTTTCTTTCTTGCTTCTCTTGTCATGATGGTTTTATATGCAACACATTGAGTAGCTTTATGGCCAAAATTGTGACATGAGAAACATTGTCCATTGAAGAAGAAATTTCTGCGATCATGAAATCTTCTACTTGAATTTACCTGTTGATTGGGGCTTCTTTGAAAGATATTCCCGTTAGTGTTCCTTGCATTAAGATGATCATGCTTTACCTGTAAAGATTCTTTATTCCCTTGCTGAGTGGCAGAATTTTGTAAACCAGCTGTAGCTTCTTTTAGATAATTTGGTGCTGAAGCTTGAGAAGATTCTCCAATATATCCAAGACCTGTCTTTATAAGAGGAGAACGTTGTACCTTGATAATCTCATCTAAGGTTTCAGATCCTTTAGCATATCTAAAATTCAGAGTCTTTGCTTTCTCAAATTCTTTTCTTACACTTACCACTTCACATTCTAATTTCTCATTGTGTTTCTTTGCCTCTTCAACCTGCTTTTCCAAATTCTCGATGGTTATTTTCCTTTCTTCTAAGAGAATTTTATATTCTTCTAAGCGTATTTTGAGTTGATTGTTCTCTTCAAGAAAATCATTTTCCTCTAGAGCATCCACAAAAGTATCATTTTCTTCTTTAGATTCAAAAGCCATGAGAATTCTAAGATCTTGTTCACATTCTTCCTCACTATCAGATACCCCATCATTGTCATCATGAGTATAGTAACTTCTTCTAGTGCTAGACCGGTTCTTATTTCTAGCTACTTCCTTTCCTTTTGCAGGTGTTTCTTTGTGAGGACACTTAGCAACATAATGACCAACTCTTCCACAATTAAAACATTTGAAAGGAAGCTTACCTCTAAACCGTCCTGTACCAAGTTGAAGTTTCTTTACAAAATTTGCCTCATCTTCTTCCGAAATATATCCTGATCCTTCTGCTTCTTGTACTTCTTTCCCTTTTATAGAAGCTCTAAAAACAACTTCTTTGACTTCAGATGGTCCTCCTCTTCTCATTTCATATGCAGTCAGTATGCCATGAAGTTGCACCACAGTAAGATTTTGAAGATCATGTTTTTCTTCAAGAGCATAGACTTTTGACTCAAATTTTGCCGTTAGCGATCTCAAAATTTTCTCAACCAAAGTAGTTTCGGTTATTGTTTCTCCTAGATTTTTCATACGATTTACAACATCATCAAGACGTAAAAAGAAACTGGAAATACTCTCATCACTATGCATCTTTAAATTTTCATATTCAATTCTAAGAGTTTGGAGTTTTTCACTTTTTACCTTTGCATCACCTTCATAACTCAGAATGATTTTGTCCCATATTTCTTTGCTGTATTCAGCTGCATGACTTTGACAAATTCTGATTCTGTTAGACTTCCTGTTATAGCATTGACCGCTTTTGCATTTTATTCATAATTCTTCCGTTCAGTTGGATCTATTGGTGTAGCAGCTGGATATTGATATCCTTGTTCAACAATGGCCCATACATCTGCTCCCATAGACTGAAGAAAGGATCTCATCCTCATTTTCCAGAAGATTAAATTGCTTCCATTGAAGAGCGGAGGCTTGATAGATGATGTTCCTTCTTGATAGCTCATCTTGCTTGATCTTCCTTCTAGCGGCTAAGCTTTTTTAGAAGGACCTGCTCTGATACCAATTGTTGGGAAAAATACTGAGAGGGGGGGGATGAATCAGTATTTAGTGCAGACAATCAAACTTTTACTTTTTCCTTTCTAAAAACCCATACACTACTTTACTGAAGGAAACTAGCGTATATACGCGGATATATTTTACAGAACTCGCGTATGTCCAGAGATCTAATTATGTGTTTGAATATTAACTCAGATCATTGCATTATTCATTCATCAGATGTTTCAGAAACAGTAAACAGGTGCAAACAGAACATAATAATCATCACACATATGCAACACACATGAACACCAGGATTTTTAGGTGGAAACCCAATTCGGGAGAAAACCACCGCTGTCGTCGTTTCAGCCTTCAAAATTTATTATTAAGAAAACTTCTTACAATCATGTACTGGTACAGACTCAAACCAGCACGCAGGCACCCACCTGCAGAAGGCTACAACCTTCTCTCGTTTACCAGCCTATCCTGGAAGGGAGCTACAACCCCCTGCTCTCGTTTACCAGCCTCTCCTGGAAGGGAGCTACGACCCCCTGAACACGTTTACCAGCCTCTCCTGGAAGGGAGCTACAACCCCCTGACTGAAGGCTTCGACCCTCAGCACCACTGCAGACTACGTTTCATCAATTTTCAAACTGGATCAAACAACTTCAACACAACCCTTCACTTATCAACAATCATACCTTGCTCATTGCTTCAAACAGAACAGTGAGACCACTGTAACCAGAATATCAGTTATAACCCAGACTTCAGAATAGATATGCAGAAACACATTCAACCTTCAGCAACCATTAGATCAGAAATCATACGCGCTTTTATTTAATCAGACCCGCGTATATACGCGCTTTCCAGAAGACGAACCCGCGTATACTTCAGTGCATTTTCAGGGAAAAACCCTAACTGCGCATACGCGCTTTTCCTTCCACAGACCCGTGTATACACGCGCTTTTCATGAAACGAACTTGCGTATAGATCTATAAAAGATAAAATTTGCAGCACAGACCAGATCTATAAACTTACCCAGATTTCTTCAATCTCTTCAACAGGATTGCGCCAGGTATTCTTCACTTCTTTTCAGATCATCCTTGACATTCACCATTTCTATATCTAGAGATCTTGAGCCTTCATCATGTTCATAGGTGCATCATAGATTCAGATCTATCAATTAGGAACAGGGTTCAACCATACAGATATACTTCAGAGTGAAGTATTCATCAAAGCCCAGACACATGCACACCTTTTGCACAATGAATTTCTTTTCCTTATATAGGGTTACCCTTCATCAATACCATGAGTCAAAACCACATAACTTCCAATGGTATTCCTGGACGGGATCACATAGGTGAACCATCATTCAATAAAATGGGTCAATACCATGGTAGTTACCCATGGTTTTATAAATTTAGATCGCTTTTTCCCATACGCTACTCGGCACGTTATTTCCCGCGTGCATACGCTACTTTGTCTAGACAAATCCGCGTATGCCTTGAGACATACTCTTTTATCATGTTTTGGAACATACTGACATTCCTTCCATCATTACCTTCTGTACTCATTGTAGATACATCAGATTTACATCATTTAACAAGTTCATCAAGACACATTCCATCAAGGACAACTTTATCAAGTAGGTTGCCATCATCTTCATCAAGTGGGTTGCCATCAAGGACAACACTCTGCATCATATTGCCAACACTGAGGGCAAATGCAGGGCGAATGCTATTCTACAAGAGCTCATGGCGAATGCTGAGGGCGAATGCTGTTCTGCAAGAGCTCAGGACAAATGCTGAGGGCGAATGCTGTTCTGCAAGAGCTGAGGGCGAATGCTGAGGGCGAATGTTGTTCTGCAAGAGCAGAGGGCGAATGCACGTGTGATATCAGATGTTAATGTAGCACACATGTACATTTGAACACTAATAGATTTTTGCAGTTGAAATGCAATGCTTTTTTTCATTTAAATGTAGGGTTTTTAAAGCAGGGAGAAATAATGGCTGCTAAATTAATAAGCGTTTCTTTGGGAAAAATTTAAATCTTGTATTGGGTGATGAAGATAATAGAGGGTATTGAATCTTGATTCTTGACATCTAGAGAGAACCCTTCAGCCTAACACAATCCAATGGAATTGACCAAAAAAACCCAAATAGAGTCAACCCTACTATAGGAGGAAGGGCCTGCAGTAAGAACTTACCATTTTGCAAGAGCTGAGGGCGAATGCTGTTCTGCAAGAGCTGAGGGCGAACGCTGAGGGTGAATGCTGAGGGAAAATGCTGTTCTGCAAGAGCTAAGGGCTAATGCTGAGGGCAAATGTTGTTTTGCAAGAGCTGAGGGCGAATGCTAAGGGCGAATGCTATTCTGCAAGAGCGGATGGCGAATGCGCGCGTGATATCAGACGTTAATGTAGCGATTGCGACGGATACGAAACAAGAAAATCATTTTTATGTAGCGCGCATATAAGTTTCGTAATTTTATGTAGCGCACATATAAGTGTTGTTATACCGACGGCGGACAAAGCGTTGCTATTGCGACGGGTGCCTCCAAACGTCGCAATTGCGACACTTAGACATTGTGTCGCACTTGCGACGTTTGGAGGCAATCGTCACAATAGCGACTCTTTGGGCCATAATGTCGAAATTGCGACGTCTTCCTCCAAACGTCGCACTTACGACACTTTGTCTAAGTGTCGGTATTGCAACAATTTTCTATAAATGTCGGTATAGCAACGGTTTCAGGCGGAATGGAAAAAATTTGGGGAAATTTCCGACATTTGGTCAAAAGTGTCGGAACCACGTGTCAGAATTTCTGCCAAATGTAGTAGTGAGTCCTCATGCCATTCAAACTTTAACTTCCATACATGTATATGAAATTTGATGAGATGTAACAAGAGGTCATCAACTTTTTCATCTTGAAATATAGGTAGGTTTTTCATCCAATTTATTTGAGGCATTTTGTGTGGGAATCCATGGATATGATCTCTACTCATTGGAGCATATCTCCTTTGTATCCTTGGATCCATATTTGTTAATGACAAAGGGTCACTGTGTATTTTCAACCGGTCTAGGGTTCTCTACTAGTGGAGTCTTTTGGCCTATTGAGGGTTGTGGAGTTGCCAGGTGGAAGATTTGAGCTTTGTTGTCCACCATAAGCATGATTGGGATTGCTCAATGCATTCCCAGGGGAGTCTATAGGGAATAGTGAATTAATAGGCCTACTAGAGGCTATTGGAGGCACTAGATGGATGTTTTTAGTTGTTTTTAAGGATGTATGTTTATGGTCCACCACCAATAATTGAAAATAAACCAATATGAAGGTGTTTTGGGGTTTTCTGAGTTTTCTTTTATAGCTTTAAGGTTTGTAAGAGTGTCCTATAACTGAGTCATCATTTTGCTAGGATGGTGAAACAAAAAGGGCATACTCTATGGCTGATAGTTTGAGTTCTCTGTGATTTTATAAGTGTATCTGAAGTCCTAAGGGATACTTAGTTTGTCACTAACTCAGAAGGTCCCACTGTGATCGCCAGAATGTTAGAGTGGTGATGAGGTGGTAGATAAACCACCAGATACTATCAGTCAAGGGTTTTAGAATCCTTTAAGGAATATTTAAGCATGAACTAACTCAGAAGGTCCCATCGTGATCACTAGAATGTTGGTGTGGCGATGAGGTGGCAGATTGATCACTGGATACTCTTTAACAAGGGATTCTAGAGTGCTAAGGAATACTTAGATTGCCACTAACTCAGAAGGTCCCACCGCGATCGCCAGAATGTTAGTGTGGCAATGAGGTGGAAGATTCACTGGTTTTCTAAGTAAAAAATGAGGGTCTAAAGAGTTTTAAGAGGTATTAAAGGAAATCTATACTCAGAAGGTCCCACAATGATCGCCAGAATGTTAATGTCCCGTGATTTGGAAAATTGGCAGGCCAAATGACAGGGTAACATGGAACCAAGCTTTGGAGTCCGAGGACCTAGCCTTCCTGGAATCAGAGAGGGATCTCTCTATAGGGTGCAAAGGATGTGTTATTTTTGCTCTAGGGTTTTGATTTTAAGCTAGTTATTAGGTTTTAGGGTTTGTTGATTGTTTTTGTTGGGTAATATGGTCAAGTGGAATAGGTGGAGTGAGAGTATGTCAAAGCCATTGGGCTATGGAGTCAAGTGAAATTAAAGAGTGTCAAGATGATGAAACAGAGTGTATTGCAGGGCCAATTTAGCAAGGTTAATGGATCCTTAAGGTGATGTATGAGGTGTAGTGAACATTAAGTTTGGGAAAGACTAAGAAGTCTTAAACATATATAGTTTAAAATTTATAGTTCATGAGGTAGGGAAAACCATTAAGCTCAATAAACAATATTCTATAAACATCCAAGAGACACATTCCAGTGAAACATAGAGAGCATAAGAGCTTCTAACTTTAGAAATTCACCTTCAGATTTTGGGAAAACACGTAAGACAATACAAATAAATCAATTTATGGAGAGGGAAATCTTAAAAAACATATATCAAGTTATTGGGAACTCTGAAACAAGTTGGTAAGAATGGGCAAAGGGCAAGATCGAATGAGACCTCTTTGACTTAACCTAACAATCAATATTTCACAGAAAGGCTTCAAGATAGGGTTTTGAAAACTTCAATTAAGCAGGGCATACCATGAATCATACTTGTAAGATAGCATACTAACCATACATGGAACAAAAAAAAAATTTGGTGGACCTAAGGAGCAGTCAAGAATTCCTTAAGATGGCCAAAAGAGAAAACATAAAAGCTATAACAATCAGGAGGACTGAGGTGCCTCAAAGAACATTTCTCAACCTATACTTTTCTGATTTATAGTAGCCAAGAAGCATGAAACATAATGATAAAAAAGGAAAAAATAGACAAATTAGGAAGACATCACCATTCACCAAGCTATGGAATCTTGCAAACAAGCTTCTCCATCATCAAGCCAAACAAGTCATTCATCCACTTCACAAAACCAATTTCTTCTCCAAGCTCATGAAACCATGTATATTGCTCTTCAAGCTCATAAAATGCCAACAAAATACATAGGGGCCTCATGCTCTATTTATGGAGAAAAGGAGGTCTAAAACCCTAAATATGGTAGGTAAATGTCAAATTTAACCATAAATGTCATTTATGGCCAAGAGACCATGCAAGGCTCAAGGCACATAATATCATAAGAAATAAATGCCAAAATAACTATTTGCACCTAATTCTAGAGTAATTTGCCTTAAAAAACTCAAAAAATATATATTTGCAATAAATGAGTGTGTTTTGTTGAATTTTGGCCCAAAACACACTAGACAGCCTCTATGCGTAGCGCCACGTCAACAGAAAATATGGTCTTTTGTGGCTGAGTTTTGGATCCCTTCCCGATGCTGGATTTGGCTTCGTGATGGCTCGTTGGAAAGCCTGATGAGTCTATGTTCCAAAAATTCTTGAGTGGTCCTGATTGGGTGCCATTTACCTGTCCAAAATCCAATTCTCCCAACACTGCTCTGTGCACAGCACTTGGTCTGAAAACGAGGCAGAAAGGTCAAAATTTTGATGTTTTTTGACATTTTTGGGGGGTCAAAACTGCTCCAAATGATCTAAAATTTTGTGAGTAGACTACTGGTGATGTGGGAAATCCAAAAATGTAAATTTTGCAAGCTTACCATGCAAAAAATTTGTGCGTAGCGCCTAGGGTGATGCACACAGAGGCCTCAAAATTTCAAAAAAAAAAATTTGCTCAGAATTTCCTTGAATTTGGTGGACAACTTCTTCAAGGTTTTTGAGAAGCCTGTGGAAAATCTTGAGCCATGTCTCTAATTGTTTCTTGGTATTTACCTTCTTTGAGTGCTTAAATTTCAATGAAGAGGTGTGATGCTAGTTTTGGTAGGGTTTTCATCATGGTTGTGACCCTTGTTATTGTTGTCACCAGCCTTTTCATTTTTTCCATGGCTTCCATGAGTCACCTCATGCCTCATTGGGTCACTGATTTCTTGATCTTTAGCATCATCATCATCATTTTTTTCCTCACTATTTTCTATACTGTCACTTTGGCCTTCAAATTTATTATTACCTTCTCCACTTGCCTCATTTTGACTTTGTTCCTCACAAAGGTTTTTTTCTTCATGATCCTCTTGGCTATCTTCACTTCCATCATCACTAGGAGGCTGATTTGTGTCATGAAAGTCATGACAGTTGTCATGAGTGTCATGACTATCCCTTTTGTTGTTTGCTTCATCACTAACTATCTTATTAGTGTCATTGCCTTGGTCACTGCCTTCCTCCTTAAGCTCTGTTTTAGCCTCATTATTTCCTTGTCCTTGATCTTCTATTTACTCATCATCTCCCTCTGTTTCTTCATTTTCATCATGTTGATTCATTTTTTCACTGTTTACACTATGATTGTGCTCATTGTCATGCTCATGCACATTTTTCTCTTGGTGGTCCTGTTCATCTTCTTGCTGACTATCATCCTCATTATTCCCTTCATTATCCTCTGTGTCTTGTTTATTAAACTCAGTATCTACCCCGATGTATTCATTATTTCCATTGTCATTATATTCCTTAACTTATGCAGGAGCTTGTGGTCAACCTTGAGGAGTAAGAAAAATTGATTTTGGCAATTTTTGGGCAAATTCAGCCAAAATCCCCTCTATGCGTAGCGCCACCCGACAAGCCGTTCTTGTTGGGCCTTCCTTGTGCATAGTGCTGGGTCAGGTCGAGCTGTGGGAAGGCCTGTGCACAGTGCCAAAGGGTTTGCGAGCGAGTCGAGCCGAACCTGAGCCTATGCACAACGCCTATGCTGGTGTGTAGCGCCTCCTCCTCGGTGCGTAGCGCAGTGTGTTTTTACACTATCTCTGCCTCCTATGTGCACAGCGCCGATGGCTCTGTGCGTAGCGCCTCCATCGGTGTGTAGCGCCTGAAAATTTCTCCCAGATTTGCAGAAAAAAACATTGAAAACGTTCAACACTTGTAAACAACAAACTTGTGATCATTTTGGTACCTTTACCTTGGAGTCTTCAGCCCTGTAAATTTTATGCCTTTGATTGCTTGGTGGATAGACTAAAAAGAAGAATTTTTCCCTTCCTCGAACTGTCATTCTATCATGTTTTTTACTGTGAATCAGTGGAGGCCTTTTGGTGTAAAAACCAAATTAGTTGGCATCAATAGCTTCTTTAGTTTTCATATGTGCCACCATTGTGAGATATATTTAGGCTTGTTTGACCTTATCAATTTTCTTGTAGGTAACCATTTTGATAGTATTGTAGAAGTGTCATAAATGGATAGCTATCTTTTGCAGAATATGCTTTGATAAGGAAACCATTGTTGGAGGCTATACTGCTTTGCTTTAGAGCAGTTATATATTTGTTCCTCAGACCACTTTGATAATGATATATCTCTGGTGGGAGAGGTGAGAAATTTAAACCATTTTTGTGTCTTCCCCTTGGCCACTTCTATTTTTGTAGGTGCCTACACAACTTTTGCCTTTGTCACTATCCTGTCACCTTATGCTTACCTTCCTTTTGATCCTTTTTAAGAGGCCTTTGACTGTACTTTGAAAAGTCAAGTCATTGCACTGATCCTCTTTATTATCTTTGCTCCTTTGGTGCAGTGAAGTTTTGGTGCTTTGAAAAAACCTATAGGGCATTTTTAATACCCCCTATAATGCCATTTGCTGTTATGAAGGAGACTTTATCATCATCATTTGACCTGTTTGGCATTCTTCCCAAACTCCTAGGTTTTAGGACTGTTTAGAAAAAATTAAATAGTGTTGTCTTCTAAGTTCTATAAAACCCTTCAAAACTCATTTATAATTTCTAAAGAATCTTCAATTTTCACTTAATGGTGTGGAGGTGCTCTTCTGTCCTTGTAGCCCTAGTACTGATTCCTTGTTTTGCCAAAGCAGTCACAAACCCTGATTCTCTTCAAACATTGGCATTGATGCCTTCTTTTGTTGTGGATGGTCTTCTTGTGATGATTTCACCCTATTAACTTCCCTCTTGCTAGGCTGATGGCCATCTTGATTCTCTTGCAGGAATGTGAAAAAGTGCAGTTGTCCCTTGCAGAGTTTGTGCACTAGGCCAAGGAGGCCTTTCTTGAATGACCCTTTGATCAATTTTGAACAAAGTTACTTGTCCTTATTCTTCTTTGATTATGGATGCAAAAATAAAACTTGGAGAGCAAAGAAAAGTGACCGCCAACCTTTTTCAACTTGTGTAGGAACTTAGGGCAAAATTTGAGGAGCAAAAAATTGAATTTTGGCCACTTTTTGGCAACCATGGCCAAATTTCCTCTGTGCGTGGAGCCAATTTGAAAAGGGCATTTGGAGGCCTTCCTGGTGTCAGAATGAGCTTCGTGATAGCTCGGTGGAAATCTTGTTGAGTCTAATTTCAAAAAAGTCTTTTAGTTTTACCTTTGGTATCCATTTACCTGTCCAAAAACTGATTTTCCCAACATTGGTCAAAAAGTGCTGAATGATGGTGCAGAAATGTAAAGTGTTGGTGCAGACAACTTTTGGTGGCCTTCCTTAACTCTAAAGTGAGCTCATGATAGCTCATTGGAAAGCTCGTAAAGTATATTTTTCTTTTGAATCATCATGAAAGTCATTGGGACACCTCAGCTGTGAGAAAACCTTATTTTCCCAAGGTCACTCTAGCAGTGCAGAAATTCTCCCGGGACACTTGTGTTTTTGATATTGCTCCCAAATCATGAGACTTGTGTAAAAAATGAAGGATTTTTTTCTTCTGGGGCCTATATTGAATAAAAAACTCTCTCACTTTGGTCAAATTCATCTCTGTTTGATTAGAAACATAATTTGAAGCAAAACTGGCCCTAAGCATGACACATGGCTTGTCTGTTGGAATGAATTCTTGGAAAATGACGGAGTCTTGATGTTTATGAGTTGGTATGGACTTATGCTTGCTGACATGATATATGAAATGAATTTTTTGCTCTTGTGCCTCATTTTCATATCAAACCCTATCTTAGTTGGAAGAGGAAATTAGGGTTTGGTGTAGGGGATTTAGGTTTGCCTTGTAGAGGGAGGGGAAGGAAGGGGTTAAGTGTTGTCTAAATTCTTGGGAAGATTTTGGGGGATAGGGATAGATGTTAGGGATTAGGGGAAAGTGGAATTTCGAAGATTGAGTGAGGGTAAGGGGTCCAAAAGGGAAAAACATAGGCCTAGTCTTAAGAAGTGTCAAATTGTGGTAATAGACTAGGTTTTGTAGGAAAATGATGAATTTGAGGGACAGGAGTGATAGGAAGTGTTTATGAAGGTATATTAAGGATAGGAGGTGGTGTAAGAGTATAAAGATACAAGCTTTGTTGATGTTTAACCATGGAGGTCATGAAACCAAGAAAAAATGCCCTTAAAAGCCCTAGATGGACAATGGAGGAGTTAGGCAAAACAAAATAGAGGGTTGAGGCCAAAGGTGACACAAAAAAGACAAACTGAGTGACATGAGCCCATCATGGGTCTTCTGGGATGGGTGAGCTGAGCATTGACATGATGGGATGATGAAATAGTGAAAAAAATTTCTTAAGGATAATGAAGGTAGTGAGATTTCTAGAACTCACAATGTTCATTAACTTTGTTTCTAGAAATCTAGAACCGATACTTAGTCATCTTCAGATAGCGAAAATTATGGATGAATAATAGGAGGTGTTATACCACCTTTCAACCAGAGGTAACCACTTGACCCATTGTGTTTGTTTATCAGATACAAAAAAACAAAGATATCCTTCCAAAAATTTGTTCACTATCCCAGTTTTCCCATCAGATTGAGGATGATAAGATGAGCTATGCGCTAGTTTAGTACCCAAAAAAGAAAATAATTCCGTCCAAAAATTTACAGTGAAGATGGGATCTCTGTCACTTACAATAATATTTGGGTTTCCATGTAGCTTTTTATTTGTTTCCATAAATGCAATAGCAACTTTACTTGCTTTAAATGGATGAGATAATGCAAAAAAGTGTGCATAATTGGTAAGTCTATCAACTACCACCATGATGACACTCTTTCCTTTGGACTTAGGTGAAATTGTTATAAAATCCATTGAAACCTCCTCCCAATGTTGGCTAGGAATGGATAAAGGTTGTAGTAGACCAGGGGTCTTAATTGTCTCAACTTTATTTTGCTGGAAAACCAAACATTCCGCCAAAGAATTTTGAATATCAAATTTAAGGTCATACCAAAAAATTCTTTCTTCACCCTGTGGTAAGTTTTTAAAAATCCTGAGTGTCCTCCTAAGGGAGCGTTGTGAAATTATAGAAGAATCTTTTGTTTTAGTTGTGAATTATTACAAATATATAGGTGATCTTTGTGCCACAACAAATAATTTTTCCAACTAAATGTATCAGATGCACTGGCATCTTGCTGCAACTTTTGAATGAGTGTCCACACTTTTTCATCATCCTTCCATTCCTACCTTGCTTCAGGTATCCAATCTGGTTGGATAATAGAAATGGCACAAATCAATGCTTCCACCTCCTCATATTTTCTTGAGAGTTCATCTGCAACAAAATTTAACCTCCCTTTTTTGTAGATGATTTCAAAGTCATAACCTAACATCTTTGTGACCCATTTTTTCTGCTCTTCTGAAGATATTCTTTGTTCCAAAAAGTATTTAAGACTATCATGATAATTTTTTACCTTGAAGTGTCTTCCCATTAGGTAAGGTCACCATTTATTTAGTGCATGTAGTATTTCCAACATTTCCTTCTCATAAATAGCTTTATGCAAAAAATTTCCTTTGATTGGATGACTTTCAAAATAAACAGTCTTCCTTCTTGCATTAAAACAACACCAATTCCATTTCTCGAGGCATCACATTCCACAATAAAGGTTATTGTGAATTCTGGCATAGCTAAGACCGGTGCTTGGCACATTGCCTCTTTAAGATGTTCAAAGGCCTTAATTGCTTCAGGGGTCCATGAAAATCCGTCTTTATTCAATAATGTTGTTAGAGGTGTCGCTATTCTCCCATAATCCTTAACAACCTTGCTATAATACCCTGTTAACCCAAGAAATCAACACAACTTCTTTATGGTTGTGGGGAATTTCCATTCCTTAATGGCTTTAACTTTGTTAGGGTCTACATTAACACCCTCCTGAGATACAATATCACCCAAATATTCCACCTCTTTTACTCCAAATAAACATTTGGAAGATTTTGCATATAATTGTTTATCCTCCAATAGTTTGAACACCCTGCCAGTATGTTGAACATGATCCTTCCAATAACTAATATAGATTAGTATATCATCAAAAAATACTAACACAAATTTTCTAAGGAAGGGTTTGAAAATGGAATTCATCAACCCTTGAAATTTAGAAGGTGCATTGGTAAGGCCAAAAGTCATGAACAAAAATTCATAGTGACCCTCATGAGTTTGAAATGTTTTTTTCGGAATATATTTAGTCCTCATTCTAATTTGATGATATCTTGAATAGAGATCCAACTCGGTAAAATAAATTACTAAATGTAATTCATCCAATAATTCATCAATCACAGGAATGCAAAATTTATCTTTAATAGTGAGCTTATTGAGCTCCATATAATCTGGACACATGCGCCATGATCCATCCTTATTGTGCACCAATACTACTGGAGAAGATAAATAATTTTGACTAGGTTGAATTATACCAGCCTCTAACATTTCTGCAGTCATATGTTCAATTTCACTCTTTTGGACATAAGGATATCTATAAGGCCTGATGTTTGGAGGAAAAATTCCTGGAATCAAATGAATAGCATGATCATGATCACGAATAGGTGGGAGTCCTTTGGGAGTTTTAAACACATTGGAATGATTGTGCAAGACTTTTTGGAGATCTTGAGAAATAGATGATTTTGATGTGACAACTTCTAGTAAGAATAATTGCGCAATTATGCCTTGTTTTTCTTTATTCAGAACCTTTGTCATGACATTAGAGCCTATTATATTTCCCAACTTCCATGTGATACCTTGTAATTCAACTTCCTTTCCTTCCGAAAAAAATTTCAAGAAAAGTTCTTGAAATTAACAGCTACTGTCCCCAAAGATTGTAACCATTGTACTCATAGTACAACATCAACACCTCCAAATCGAATGGAAAGCATTGGAATATTAAATACATATTCCCCCATGGTCATCCTGATATTATGGTACTTTCCAGAGAGATTTATAGTTACTCCATTTTCAATGATCATTTGACACGATGATGCTCGGTATAGGAAGAAATTCAATTCCTTGGCTACCTTACAAGGAATAAAATTATGGGTACTACCTGAATCAATCAACACTATTACATTTTTCTTATTGATATGTCCTTCTATCTTGAGAGTTTGAGGAGTGGTAATTCATGCCAATGCATTATAGGAATGTTCAAACTCATTTCTTCTTTCTCTAGGGTTGGTTCCTGGTGTATATCCTCTTCTTTTGAAGTTTCTTGTTCATTTTCTTCCTCCTCTTCACAATCTATGTAAAATAATTTTTTCTCACCACACTTATGACCTTTAGTGTATTTTCTATCACAAATTTAGCAAAGCCATTTTTTTCTCTTTTCTTCCAATTGTTGTGGTGTCAACCTTGTAGGTTGTGGAAGTCTAGGAGTAGCAAAAATTCCATCTTTATAGATGTGAGTAGTAGGATTCCTTGTCGCCATAATTTTACTTTCAATTTTTCTTGCCAACCTGAATGCCTTCTCCAATGAATCAGGTTCCAAAAGGTGAGCCTCATGTTGGATGTTATCCTTTAAAGTCCCTATGAAGACATCAATCTTATGTTCCTTTGGAATATCAGTTACCCTTATATTCAATTTTTGGAAGTCCTAAATGTGCTCCACCATTGAACCCTTTAATTTGAGATTTATCAATTGGCTAAAGAAGGTGTTTCTCTTTGTATCCTCATAATGTGCTATCATTCCTTCGTAAAAATTGACCAAGTGACAATTTTCTTACGAGAGAAAAGCCATCGATATCATACAAATGTATTTTCTTCTAAATATAAAGTTGCAATGCATACCTTTTGTGTGTTTTGCACATTATGGAGATCAAAATATTGCTCCATCTATAGTATTCATGTTACGAGATCCTTGCCATAAAACTTCCTCATATCGATATTTGGAACATGGTGGGTCTTAAATCCAACATTAGAGTCTATGAAATCATGATTAACATTTATTTTGTTCTCATCATGATTTTTCTCTACTACCTTTTCACCATTAGGAAACTTTTCTTGTAGCAAATTTTCCAAACCTTCCTTCTGTAGAAATTTTAATACAATTATGTATTTCCTGGATTCTCCCGATCTCACAATTATATGCCACTGTTAAATACATAATCCTTCTACTAAAATATTTGTAGAAATTAATCGCCAATTGCAAACAAATGAAGAAAGATCAATCACACATAACACAGATGTTTTTACCGGGAAATAATAAAGCTAAAAACCCCACTATTATATATTATGTATATATCATGGGTCATGAAAAAATCTCATACAAAACTCTAATCCAATAGATCTTAGTACAATATATAATCGTCTCACACTGTCATACAAAATTGACAAATACATGCGCCAATTTACTGCCTCCTGACAGCCTGCCTCCACTGTGCAATCCCTTTTGATCACAATCCCTGAATGAATGAGATACTGCCTTGCCTTGACTTCGAAATCCTCATTGGCATCTCCAATGTCTGTGTGGTTGCGTGAGTGCACCAACTAATGTCACAACTGATAGTAAAACTATCCCTTTCATCTATCTCTCAATTGGGTCTCCACTGGATCTGACATGCATGTAGCTAACAATAGTAAATATTTAGTTGCATGTGAGATCACTCCATGTGAATAAATTTAATATTTAATTCACTGATCTCTCACTAGTGTATATTTAGTTACAACTAGCACAACTAAGTTTAACTCACTTAACTGAGTTAAACTACTTTACAACTCACATAACTACACATCCAACTCTGTTACAACTTCGAATCACTCAATTACAACTAGTTCCACTTGAATGTACCACCAGCCAACCTTAGAACTCGAAATTACTTCAGCTAACTGGTTTGCCACATCAGTTAACTAAAATCAAGTGCTTCAAGAGAATAAATTAATATTTATTGTCCAATTATTATTAAGAGATAATAATAACCGACATGCATTCTATTTTTAGACATGCGATTTATAAATAGACTTCGCCCATGCATCTAAAAATATAAACTCATCTATAAATATAATTTTCTCACAATTCTAAAAATATACTCCTGCTATAAATAGAATTTTCTCAACATTCTAAAAATGGACATACACCTAAAAATAGCCTGCGGGCCCCACCTAGTGTAGGTGCTTAATTTTCACTAGGATCATCATCTTGTTGAATCTCAACACCTTCAAACCTTCCATGTATTTCTTCAAATCTTCCATGTTGCCTTATATACCATTGATCTTAGTTTACATCGCATCCATCTTAGTTTCCACACCATCCATCTTAGCTTGAATGTCGTCCATCTTAGCTTCCACGCCATCCATCTTAGCTTCCATGCCATTATTCAAACCATCCATCTTAGCTTCCACCCCTTTCTTCAAACCATCCATCTTAGCTTCCACACCTTTATTCAAACAATCCATTACTCTTTGCAAGAGCGAAATTTGGTGCACTTGGTCTTGTAATTTTGATATATCAGGTTGCACTTATTCCTCTCCATGAGTCATAGTAGATCCTTATGAGGGATTATTGGGTGTTGAATTATTTTTAAGGGGAATTTTTCAACCCAATACTGATATCTATCATTCAATATTCCCTTGGAATCACTTCAAACTGATTTTTCAAACAAAACTTATGCAATTTAAAAAAAAATACACACCTTTTTCTTGCTTTTGAGGAGCTCAATATTGAAACTGATATATATCTGTAATTTCAGATCCAAAATATTTGAGCTTCGGTACTATAGTATTCCTTTGATTTTTCTTTCCAATGCCACAGGTTAGAGCTGATTTGGATTCTTCAAGGTAAATTTATACCCGATCTCCCACAATGACCTAATTATGGGCTGGTTCAGTAGAGCGAACTTGTACGACATGCCATGTGTCACTGTTTCCCCCTTCGGCTCTAAAAATTGATAAACATGAAACTATAGTCTATGTAATTTCAACCACTTTTTACAGAATTCTAATCCGATGCTCAGAGTGAGAGTTACAACGACTTTCCCAAGCTCACCTCTTTGTGATGAAATTTAGGAGCCTGCAAAAACCCTAACTTCCACAGATCATATCTCTGAAAATGTTGCGAACCAAGATCTGAAAGTTTTACACGAAGTTCTTGAGGACATATTCGTAAATGGTTTTTTTTTTAACGTATGAACCTTCATATAAAAAACTTTATAGCAAAAATTCCACGATGACCTGTTCGAAGTAGCAAAACCCTAGAATCCAAAGCTTTGATACCAAATGTTATGAAACTAGCTCACAAACTAGAAGAAAAGAGAGATCAACGACTTAGAAATCAGACTCTTCGAGGGGGAAACCTTCATTTCATTACATAAATGAACAATTCTTGGATGACGCAAATGACAAAACATCCTTTCTATATATAGGAGTCCATGGGGTCACAATATAATCCTAGCTGACCTAACAGTAATAATTTAAGGGCACAACAATAACAATAGTGGGATTTTATGGGGAAAAATAATAAAAATATGGGAACTAAAAGGGTACAAAAATAACAATAAGGGGGCTACACTAACAACAATAAGGGACTACACTAGTAGTATAGGGAACTAACAACCGTACTAAATAGAAACATTGTGCTGGAAGATCTATGTTGAATATATAAGCGTATAAGTGGTGTATGTGTGAAGAGGAAATTATCATGGTTTGTTGTAAATGGACTTGATTGTTTAAATCCAAGAAACAGAGTTTAAATGTGCTTGATAGTAGGTAATTTAATCCAATTGTTTCCATGCATGTGGTTGAGTAGAGTAGATACACCACTGACTGCACATTTCTTTAATCAACCTTGGCACACATGTGGAAGAAGCAACAAATATATTGAGTCAATATAGCAACACAACACCACATGTTCAATTGAAATTTATAGTGTAATGGGTTACAATGACTGCTCAAAACAAAATCTTCAGGTCGAAAAGGATGTAAGTCACCATTTAATTAAAATGGGTTCTAAACACTCCAAATTGTGTTTTGTTTTTTTTGAAAGTGGACTTCTGATCTTTGAAGCTTTGATTATTTGTATATCTGTGTGAATATGCAAGCATTTGGTATTAATGATATTTGAGTAAGAGTTGGCCGAACAAGTCAAAGAGAAAAGAAAGGAGAAAAATGCCTTTGAAGGTGTTGGAAATCAAGCTCAAGTGCCGGTGAAGTAGAGGAAAATAATGTGGACAATTTTTCATTGTTGAAGAACTCCACTGTTAATGGATCCTCCATGTCTTTGTTATCTATGCCCAAGTTCAGTATTCATATTTAGTGATTGGGCACAATTTTGAGCTAAAATTTTACAATGAAAATGATCAGGTGATCATGTCCAAGTTTAAAAAATGCTCAAAAATGGAAGTACTCAGAAATGGTTGTAGTCTGAACGACCAGAAAGGTCTAGTCACGACGATTCTGGAATTGTGAATGGTTCTCAAAATCGACATCGTATGTGAAAGTTATGAAGGTTTGAAATCTCTAGTAAACTCCATTTTTTAGTTGACCAAGATTGAATTTTATGAATTTGGAAAAAATTAAAAAAATAATATTCCAAGGAATATTCCCTAGAATATTCCATAGGATGGACCAATGGGAGGCTGCCACGTGGTAGGCTTGGAGGCCACCACGTGGCCCCAGATTATGGAGAATTTGACATATTAAAATTATTTCGAGTTAATCGGGTTTGAACCTGAGACCTGGCAGATTCGAGCAGGGTGCCCAACCAGTCGAGCTTAACAGTGATTCTTAATAGTGTATGGACCGCATATTTATTTATGGTTCAAATTTTATTGGGCGGAAAAAAATAAGGGGCTAGCCTAGATGTCATAGGACCGTCGCCCAAAAACCATGTTCCAAAACTTGACCACGGCGGAAATGGTTATACAAACCGTGCATGTGGCCAGCGTCAACAACGACATTCAATAATAGTTTTATGTTATGGTTAAGCTGGAATGGTTATGACAAACGGTTCGGATGGCAGTTTAGGCAGCGGCTTGGGCGCAACGGTCACATGTGATCGCCCATAACCTGAAATTTAATTCTTGTCGTAATGGTCCCAACATATCTGGTGCCTTCCGCTAATTTTTGGGAGTTGGCCAAAATGGCGCAGTTAACTGAAGTTCCTGCAGTTTTGGAGGAGGATTTTGGGGGACACTGGGAAAAAAAAATTTTTGGTCATAACTTTCTCAATTTTCGACCAAACAAGATGAAATTTAAGTCAATTTTTGGTTTCTTGAGCATTATGGAGAGTTTGGAATAGGTTTTAGAGTGAACTTGATGTGTTCTACAACAATTTTTGCTTCAAGGAAGAGGAAGGAGCCACTAGGGACATCATGGAGGAGGCACTATTTTGGGTTGTATTTCACTGTTTAAGGTAAAACAAAAGCCATTTATAGCTATTTTCTATCTTCTAAAGTCAAATTTACTGTTGTTTTTTCCTTTTTAGGCATATTTTTCACTGTGTAACCATTTTGAGAAAATTAATAGAGCAAGGACATGCCATTGAGGAGCCTTGGATCGACAGATGTAGCCCAGGAGGGGTGAACTGCCTCAAAAATTTGTTGTGTTATGTTATGGTGAATTTTACTTGCTGTGTATTTCTACTGTGATCTGTTAAACAATAAATTTAAATAACAAATCCTCACACATAAAACTCAGAAACATTACCAAAACTACTTTGTTTGACCTGCAAGTCATGGAGAACGCTTTGCACATTAAATTATATGGAAGTGGATAATTTGCATAGCATTAAAAATAGTTCCATTTTCAGATCAGATGGTATTAGAGCTAGTGTTTTACTCTACATTTGTTCTTGTGAAAAGATATATTTGACTATTTGCAAATTTTGATGCTTACTAGGCTTAAGCTCAAGAGAGGGGAAGGAAAATTGGTTAGAGCTCAAAATAATCCTTAACTAAGGAGGGCCAGAGAACCATTAACTCCACCTTTTAATTCACCTCCAAGAGCCATAGAAGAAGCTTCAAGCATGTCTTTAAGAGAAGGAGAAGTTCCTGAAGACATTGATCCCAAATAAGAAGAACGGGTGTTCCGAAAGGCTTTCCTAGACATGACAGAGATGGTGAGGATACTCTACCAAGAAAGGAATGACAAGCTTGTAGGAGAAGGGTCTAAACATCAGAAAGAAGGAGAGGGTTATTTAGGAGGAAAGAAAAGTGATGAAAAGTCAAATAAAGGACACGGAGGAAATGGTGATCCACCATCCCCATCTTCATCCTCTTCCTCTACATCGTCATCCTCTACTTCGGTGAATCAATCTCACAAGTCCAAAACCTCTAGTAAAAGTCCATTTTTAAAGCTTGATGTTAAATTTGAGTTGCCTAAGTTTAATGGTGATGTCAATGCAGAGAAACTTGACAATTGGATAAAGCATCTGGAAGTTTATTTGAGGATACAAAACCTTTATGAAGATGACACCAAAATTCAGTTAGCCTCTTTGAGAATGGAAGGAGCAGCATTGGTTGGTGGAAAACCAAGGATGAAATTAAAAAACATGGTAAGATCACTTTATCATGGGCTGAATTTATTTCTACAATTAAAAAACAATTTTATCCATTACCTCATTTACAAAAGGCTATCATGAATTGGAAAAATTTTAGACAACTTAAGGGACAAAATGTACAAGATTACACCCAAGAGTTTAGACGAAGGGATCTTTTGTTAGGAATTGATTTGCATATCCAAGAGACTTTGCAGAAATATATAGGTGGTTTACACAACTATCTTATACATACTATCCTTATGTTCAATCCTACTAGTTTAGATGAGGTTTGTGTCCAAGCCACACATTTAGAGGCTAGAGGGAAACAATATTTTGATGGGAATGAGGATAATGAATTTAAAGGCAAAGGGAGAAAGAGAAATGCAAACTCTAGGAAAGAGAAGGGAAAATTCTTCTGTAAAAATTGTTCTAAAACAAGCCACAATGAAGACCATTGTTGGAAACTTCATCCGGAATTGAAACCAGAAAAATTTAAAACCAAAGATAAGGCCAAAGAAAAAGGAAAAATGGTTGCAATAGCTGAACAAGACTTAGGGTATGAATCAGGAGATGAAACTAACGCATAGCTTTGGCAATAAAGAACATAAAGGGGAAAGATATTGTAAAAGAAACAAATACCAATTCTAGCACATTAAACTGTCACATAGAAGATCCAAATGAAGAGAGGAGGATTGAGCTATTTCATGTGAGGATAATTTCTAAACACAAAAAGATAGACACACTATTTGACAGTGGGTCACAAGCGAATCTCATCTCAGAAGACTTAGTCAAGAAGCTGAAACTCGAGACCATTCCACATCCAAAACCATATCCACTTGGATGGATTTGCAAGGATGCTAATTTACAAGTTTCAAGGAAGTGCATGTTGCGCTTTTCCATAATAGCTAATTATGTTGACATGGTTGAATTAGATATGGTATCGCTTGACAATAAAGGTGTGGTGTTGGGTAGTCCCTACTTATATGACAGGAAAGAAATCTTCCATCGCCATGAGAACAAGTATCACCTATTCAAGGATGGCAAGGAGTTTATTGTGAGAGCACATAGGAAGAAGCTAAAATATTCTTTAGTGAATTCAGGGCAATTGAAAAGGCTTGTCAATGCAAGTCAAAATTTGACTTTGTTGATGATTAAGCAAAAATATTTTGTACATAATCCTTTTCATGTTATTGCTGATATAAATGATGATATGTTTCAATTTGAAAGCAAGTCGTCTTTGGAAGAAGATGAAAAGATGTTGCACAATGTGTCTTTGGTGTCGATCGGTGCAGAGAACAAAGTGTCAGTGCAAAGTGGTGCAAGAATCCAAGAGAGGGAAAAGCATGCAAGCAAAGAGAGCACAAAGTTTAGCAAAGGTCATTGCTAGTTTCAGAATGGTAGGGTACTATGGCGAGAAAACTTGGTCGGGAATCAACACAAGTACATGGCTCATTCGGCAAAAATTCGCCATGAGGACAGTTGGCAAGGTGAACCTTATTTTCAGTTTCCTTTGAAGGTATACCATTGTAGGAACAATATGATTTCTAAAAATTTCAGTTGTTGTTCTGCAAGTTTCAAAAATTTGTAGCATGCACAGTCAAGGTTAGCAACATTCGATCAACATATTCAAGGAAGAATTTGTCTTTTTATGAGAAGATCAATTTGATGAAATTAGAGAGATTTCAGTGGTTCAAGGTTGGAAGAGTGGAGAATCAGTCTCCTCATCTTCAATTTCTATAATTCAGAGAGATTTTGGGGTCCAAAAGCTTCCCATTAAGGAGGTGCCTCCTTAAAGGAAGTGTGATCAATTGATCATGTCGAGTTAAGAAAATTGCTAAAAAATGGAAGTGCTTAGAAATGGTTGTGATGCAAAAGTGGAAGGTGCAGTCGCATTGATTAGAAAGCATTCGTGAATGGTTCTCATGTTTGTCGTATGTGAAAGTTATGAAGGTTTGAAATCTCCAGTAAACTCCATTTTTCAGTTGACCAAGTTTGACTTTTATGAATTTGGAAAAAATTAAAAAAAGAATATTCCAAGGAATATTTCAGGAATATTACTCAGAATATTCCCTGGAATATTCCACAGGATGAACCAATGGGAGGCTACCACGTGGTAGGCCCGGAGGCTGCCATGTGGCCCTAGATTATGGAGAATTCGACATATTAAAATTGTTTTGGAGTTAGTCGGGTTTGAACCCGAGACCTGGCAGATTCGAGCAGGGCGCCCAACCAGTCGAACTCAATGGTGATTCTTCACAGTGTATGGACTACATATTTATTTATGGTTCAAATTTTATTGGGCGGAAAAAAATAAGGGGCTAGCGCAGATGTCATAGGATCGTCGCCCAAAAACCATGTTCCAAACCTTGACCGTGGCAGAAACAATTATACAAACCGTGCATGTGGCTAGCGTCAACAACGACATTCAATAACAGTTTTGTGTTACGATTAAGCTGGAACAGTTATGACAAATGGTTTGGATGGCGGTTTAGGCGGCGACTTGGGCGCGATGGTCACATGTGGCTGCCCATAACCTGAAATTTAATGTCTGCCCTAATGGTCCTGACATATCTAGCCCCTTCTGCTAATTTTTGGGAGTTGGCCAAAATGGCGCAGTTAACTGGAGTTCCTCCAGTTTTGGAGGAGGATTTTGGGGGACACTGGGAAAAAATTTGTTTTGGTCATAACTTTCTCAATTGTCGACCAAACAAGATGAAATTTTAGTCAATTTTGGGTTTCTTGAGAATTTTGGAGAGTTTGGAACATGTTGCAGAGAAAACAGAGGTGTTCTACAACATATTTTTCTTTAGGGAAGAGGAAGGAGCCACTAGGGCCATCATGGAGGAGGCACTATTTTAGGTTGTATTTCACTATTTAAGGTGAAACAAAAGCCATTTCTAGCTATTTTATATCTTCTGAAGTCAAATTTACAGTCGGTTTTTCTTTTTTAGGCATATTTTTCACTGTGTAACCGTTTTGAGCAAATTAATAGAGCAAGGACAAGCCATTCGGGAGCCTTGGACCGGAAAATGTAGCCCAAGAGGGGTGAACTGCCTCAACAATTTGTTTTATTATGTTATGGTGAATTTTACTTGCTGTGTATTTCTGCTGTGATATGTTAAAAAATAAATTTAAATAAAAAATCCTCACACATAAAACTCAAAAACATTACCAAAACTACTTTGTTTGACCTACAAGTCATGGAGAACACTTTGCACATTAAATTATATGGAAATGGATACTTTGCATAACATTACAAATAGTTCCATTTTCAGATCAGAATTTTTTTTTGAAAAAATATGTATGGTTATGGTACGTATATTTTTTATAAAGGGAAAGGTGCATGTTTTAAATCGAAATCTAAAATTTATTCACCTTTTTCAAGTAACTTTATATCACTTTTCAAGTGATTTCATAAAATTGTTTTTTTAATGGAAGATTAAAATGGTATTAAAGTGAAGCTTTTTTAATGGAGTGATAAGATATATTTTGTGATATTTGGAGTGATAAGTGATTTGTAATATGGAGTGATAAGTGAATTTATTTTTAGGGGACAATCATTATTTTAATTTGAATTAACGTTCTTATTTCAAGGGGTTGCGAGCTTGGAATTATCATTGTTTGAGAAGTTTTAATGACAATGTTGTGAAAGTGATGGTTGATGTACTCCAATATTTAATAAAAACATATATTTTTTTTGTGGTGCCAAAGTATCCTAGATCCGCCCAAAATTTGAATAAGGGGATCTTAGGCACACTTTGTGTAGTGAATGATTTTGCATGTTTTGTGTCTAGTTTTGACAATACAGTTCTCTCATCTAACAAACACATGAATTTAAAAGCAAGTGAATGAAAGAAATCACATTAATCAAAGCACCTGAAACTAAGTAGCTTCAAAGAACATTCAAGGAAGGATAATCAAGTACAAACAAGCAAAGAAAACACAATTGAGAAACTGCAACACATAATCAAGTTAATAAAGAGGTCATCCACATCAAAATTCAATGAAATTAACAACAATTGGTCTTTATGTAACTTGAAAATAATCTTATTTTTTGTAAGTTAACTTGTAATAATATTGAGTTGAATTGTAAGGGTGCATTCTCAGGTTAACTTGACACCCAATAATTTCTGATCAAGCAAGTGAAAAAGTTGAATGGTTGAAATTGTACTTTATTTTCCAAAAGATTCATCTCATTGTAAAATATTGGGTGCATTTTCGATAGTATTCGACACGATTATTTTGCAAAGAAGCTAAATCAAGTGAGAAAGTTTAATTGAGTGCAAGTAAAAAAGTTCAAGACAACAAGCGAGTTTGGAATTGATTGAAAAAAATAAAGCGAGCATGAAATCAAGTGAGCATGAATTCAAGCATTCAATTTTTAACACAAGTTCAAGTCTAAAAGCAAGTGAGGGTGAAATTCAAGCGACGATCAAACAAGGATCAAACGCGTGAGTTCAAATGGAGAAAAACATTCAGTTGTTACATGATCTTAACAATATGATCCTATCCATTGCTGAAGACATGGTGAAAATGAACAAAGCGACTATTTCTAAATTAAAATGCATCTACATCAGGCACATGAGACAATTGAGTTTCTTAAACTGGAATCACAACTGCAACGAGATGAGCTCTTGCGGAAGGGAAGTGTTTCAAAGCCTCTCAATATTACAAATTAAGAAGAGGACGATTCCAAGCCACTCAACCATAAAACTTCAAGTGTAGAAGTTGTCCATGTTCAAGTTCAACTTTGTTCTTCTAATCCATTCATCAATTAGTGGGAAGAAATCCAATGCAACAAAAATTGACGTGAATTAGGATATGACAAAGATGACAACAAATTGCATATCCCATATTATTCAAAGACAATCAAGTTCATCAGTGCAAGGTTTCTTGATCAAGTAACATTAGAAAGCCATGAGAAACTTAAAGAAAAATCTAAATGCAAACATTGTCAAATAACATATCATATGGAAAATCATGGTTTTGATCTCCATCCTTGTCACCATTGTGGCAAGTAGAATCACTCGTCAGAGAAGTGCTGCAAAAAAAAAAAACCCACAATATTGAAGATCAATTATGCATGGATTGATCCTTGGGAATGGTCGTCAACAATCAAACAATTGTATAGGTTTTACCATACAAATCAATCTCACTTATTGCAGCCAATAGTAAAATGAAGATGGTACTATCATGCACCTGAAAGGGAGTGTACAACAATGAAACTATCCTACACTTGAAGAGGGGGAGTTCAGAAATCAAATGTAAATGATTGTCTCTCCTTTCAAATGACAAAGGGGGGAAATGATAATAGAATTTACGATGGTTGTCAGATTGAAAGTTTTGACAACATCAACAAAATATTCTAGTGGGTGGTCAATATGAAAGCAGCCAGTGGGCAGTCATCAACAAATAAGCATGTGGGAGGTCAGAATAAAAGCATCTAGTGGGCGGTCATCATCAAAGTAGCTAGCGGGAAGTTTCGACATCATCAAATTTTCCAGTGGGCGTTATCAACATTTTGTCATTGGACAAGCAATTAGGATGTTGATTGAGAGCAAAGGACGAAGATATCGTTTTTCATTACAACTTGGAATTTAATGGAGTTGTCAAGAAACTTTCAGAGATGTATCATACTTGTATCTGATTCATGTTCTCTTCAGATTGGAGTTTTTTCGACATCCTGTTTTGGTTTTTCTTCATTAAGGATCAGCTCAATAGTTTCAACATGAGGTCTTGGAGATGGTTCTTGGTTATTATTTTGGACTTATGATGGGGGGCAGGGATGTTAGCCTCACTCTCACACCACAAATTTTTTTATAAGTCCAAAATTTTAAAAATAATTAAATTTATGAAACTTGGATTTATTCCTAGCCATGCATTCAAGATTGGGTTTGTTCCTCAAACTAGGGAGTTTGTTTAGGTCTAGTTGGTTGAGAGATTATCTCCAACTAGTTAGGCTCCTAGATTAGTGTGTGGTTGAGATATTCACTCAACCAACGTGATTATGTCCAAGATAGACGCACTATCTTGAGACATTCTCCTCATGTATTTATATATTGTAACATTATCATTATTTGGTGTATGTGGGGAATATAATAAAATCAGACATCAAGCCTTTTCTGCCATGTTTATGTCTCTGATATTTTATGTGTTTATTTTAATATCCTTCACTTTTTGAGTGCAGAAAGAGCCTAGCTAGGGGTTTTTGACTATTCTGGAGCCATTGGAGACATGGATTTTGCATTCTAAGAATTGTGACTTGATGTAAACACATAATTTTGAGCATAATGAAAGAGTCTCAACATTGGAAGCTAGACCAGGAGATGTAGCCTAGGAGGAGTGAACTCCATCATCATTTTTTGTCTTGTATATGTTGATATGTTGTTGATGTATTCAATATTTTCTACAAAAATGAGTTTTAAAATCATGTTTATGTGTTAATGTAATTGATATAATTTCATAAAAAATCATACACATTTCACTTGCGATTTTCACCATAAACCTTCAAGTTCACATATACAAATAAGAACCAAAAAATATCCTTCCAATAGATTTAACCATTTATCTACAGAATTTGCATATATTTGACCTTCAAATAAAGGAATATCAAAATCAAATTGAACCTTAAAGGGGGCAGTGCCTCTGAAGTGGATATTGGATGAAGATGCGTTGCCTATTGATATCCATTGAAGGATCTGAGAAAAAATATCCATTATCTTGTTCCTTTATCACTTGAGGGATTCTTCGAGCAACAATTTGATAGGATCTGCTTCTCCCTCATATTTATTTTCTTCCACCATGGGAGACTACTGGGTTCAGCGAGGCTAGTCTACCAAAGGCTCAATTGGTTTTAGTCCCAACTCCTTATACCCTAACTTACTGTAGACATGAAAAAAAAGACAGAGAAAGAGCATATTGCTATGATAGAATTGACCTAAATTTAATAAGGGAATGAAATGAAATAAAATTTAAAAGAAAACATAAATATAAAGTGAAATTGAAATTCATTTAATAAATAGAATTTTTGAAAATGTTTACATTCAAAATGAAAGATAAATAGATCGAATGGTGGTAGCTTATCTCTAAGAAGAGATGTGACGACTACATTATTGTCGAAGTATGTTACAATGGGGCTCAAAGGAATTTTTATCATGAAGAAACAATTAAAAACCCTAAACATATAAAACCATAACCTAAGGAGATGAAGCACCAAATGCTTAGTGGGCCTCAACGGGGTAAGTTGGAATGTCAACTTCTTGGGGCCATAACCTTGACATATGATATTTGTTTGGTGTGCACAATAGTTCGTTAGAAATGTATATCTAAGGAGAACAAATTTTGACAAACAACATTAATGAAAGACTCATGTTGGAATTTTTACCAAAAAAAATCCATGTAGGGCCTCAAAACGGCTCCAAAAGTTCAGGACCTGAAACTGCAAAAAATAGAAAATTGCTAAAATAGGAAAATTATGTTTTGAGCAAGTGGAATAGGTGGGTGAACACCAATATCCACCTAGATCGTGAGAGAATTTGTGATCACTTTGGTTATAATATTATAATTTTTTGCATAATGCAGAAGTTATAAAGTTCCCAAGATCCTCAAATTTGTTTATGTTGGAACTTAAGAGTAATAAGGTTGCTTTAAGAGTTGGTAAAACAATAGTTGATTTTATTGATTCTTATACGAACTCTAAAGTTTCCTACCTTAAAAGGGGCTAGTAAGCCTAGAATAAATTAGTTGTGAATCCATTGGAACCTGGATCCTTATTCTTCTCCATACCTTTATAGCTAGTTCAACTTTTAATAAATTAATATCTCTCATTAGTGCTTCATTTTTCTGTAGGGAAACCAAAGGGATGTGCCTTGTGATATTTTTTACTGATTCTAATGAGTTGATATGAGAGTATAGGAAAAGGGAATAATAGTAGTGGACTAGCTCAACTTCAATATCTTGGTGGTATAAGAGTTTTCTACTCTCTAAGTATTTAAGGGAAGAAATATGGTTTTGATTCTAGTGCTACATCATAAAATTGTGAAATAAATTTGTATTATTTCCCCTTTGTGCAACCATATAGCTCGATATTTTTGTCTCTAAAGGATTTATTCTTTATTACACTGTTCTTATAGTTAAGTGAGGAGATCAACTTATTTTTCTACAACTTCCTCTAAATGCCACTCTAAGATGATAGTCTGTTGTAACTAACTCATAAATTCTTCCAACTCCTATTTGGCCTGAAAAATATTGATGAATTCTTCCATATTCCATTTCTTTGGCTTTATATTAATAGAACTTATTTTTTGCTGAAACTTAGACATGGAAGTGCCCTGAGCAACATGAGTTTCATTCCACTAGCCATGGATTTTATCTTGAAACACTGGTTCCATGAGCCAAAAACTCTCGAATCGAAATGTACATTTCTAGCACTAGATCGAATACTGAAATCTAGGAAGATAAGAGAGTGATCTAATATTCCACATGACATGATAGAAACTTCAAGATAGATATCCTTCTCTATTAAGGATTTAGAGACTAAAAAGAGATCTACACAATAAGTGAATTGATGGATTCCCCCCTTGTGACTATTCCATGTGAAAATATCATTGATAGTATCTAGGTCAATTGAATTTATTGAATTCAATTGCTTAATCATTTCTTTCAAGTGATCTAGATCAATATCCAAGTAATGAAGCCATCCCCACTTTTCCTTTGAGGATTTGATCAAGTTGAAGTCCCCTCCAATGATCCAAGGTGCATTCAATATAAGGGGCTTAAGGTTTTACATCATCTTAAGAAGGTTTATTTTATCTCATGCAATATGGGGTATGTATATATTAGATATAATTCCCACCTCAACCAAGCCAATTGGCTAAAATTTGGTAGATAAGATTCATGGAGAAGAAAATATGTCTATTATGATAACTTTCCTTGGGCTCCATAAGTGAGAAAGTTCCCATTCTTTCCCATTGGCATATATTTCTATATATTGACAACCAACTTAGGGATGAGAGGCTGTCACAAATTTGTATTCACTAGTACATTCAGATTCTTTTATCATCATTGTAGTTGGTTGTTCCACGTGGATTCTATTTTTGAGAGGTATTTTATTGCCTTTTTAGTTAAGGCCTATTATATTTCATGAGATAATATTCATTAGAGATTAGAAGGATAGAAGGAGAAGTCCTCTATAACGAAAATAATCCTTCTAGAGTTGACCAATGTTTACCCCAACTCTTGAAGGTGTTTTTTTTTCTTGTTTCTCTTTTCTTGTCCTATTTTGAAGCTTTGGGAGGATCTTTGAAAGAATGAGCATGGATGCCTAAATGGGGGGCTGGAAAATTTGTACCAAAGGGGTCTTTAGTTCATTGAGTTTTAGGTTTGAGAAGTGTGTTTCATAGAATATGCACTTGATTCTTTGGGGATCCTTTCCTTGTAATGCCACAGCCATTACCAGAAGATCCAAAGCATCCGACTCCACATATTTTGTTGTTTCACTCTCCATATATTTTGTTGTTTCACTTTTATAACAACTAGGAAATCTCTAAGTTTCTTGTCCCCATGCATGATCCTCTTCAAAAGGAACAATGGACATAAACCTATACCGAAAATATGGTAACAATGTCAGCCATCAAATCTAGAGGATGTAACTCAAAACCTAGTGAGGTACTTATTCTAATAACAAATAGTTTGGACTTTTGACATAAATTACTCTAAACATTTATAATGATGCTACATGCTACACCAATATCATGTTACACCAACGTCATGTTAAGAAATTTTAATCATAATTTATGCCAATAGCAATGAAACACAATCCAAACTAGATGTACCTTACCAAAGATTGAATACGAAGATGAAAACCCTATATAAAGTTCCATGTTAGAGGTCCATAAAAAACCAAATATATCATTTTAATGAGCTCATGCACAATTGCCATATTTCACTCACACATAGAAGCACACCATTGTAATTCTTTGGATTTCAATTTTTAATTAACATTTTGTTCTTTCAATAAAAATGAAAAAATATAATTTTATATAAAATTTGAAATAAATTTCAAATACAAGTATATTTTCATTACAATATAAATAGTATGCATAATGTAACAATCTTCTAAACTACTTTTAAATCAATTTAAATTACAAAAAATTCAAATAAAATTCTAACTTAATAAAACCATCAACTTCCAACTACTAATTTCTCTTTTTCTTTCAAATGTTATAATTAATACTTTGATATATTATAATATATTTGTAATAGTTATGAATAAGGTAGTTAATTGTTGATGTGAATACCAGATCATAATCATAAAAAATTTAAATTATTTCTACAATAAATTATATATATATATATATGATTTTTAAAATATTACTATTATCATCCTCTTGCTAAGTTGATTAAAAATATATTTTCCTTTCGTTGAACTTTGTTTTTATTCTTTTCATATATTGTTCCGACTTTGCTGGACAGTCACCAAATATGGGCAATTAAAAAAACATTTACCCTTATTGTTTAACCCAACAAAGCTTTTAAGTAATTGGAATTGTTGGTGCTTTGCGTGACAATAAACAACCGTAAGAAAAACATATTCCCCTTCATTCTGTATCTTTGAATTTATTTATTCATGATTTGATTTCCTTTAGTTCAAATGACATTGACTACATAACTAAAGTTTTGAAAACGATATATTTTGAGTTAAAAAATATATATATTTGGAATTTCTTCCCATCATTTGATTACCTTTAGCACAGATGTCATTGACCTCTAACCAAATTTTGAAAATAACATAAATAGCATATTGTTTACAAGAATGCATGAAAATTAGTGTGGACACTGGCATTTGTTTAACATAGAGGGATTAGGGACCTGTTCCTTAGTTGGTTAGTGCAAAGGAATAGCATGCTCTTTTGTCATTTTATAACGCACTTTGCATATTCCCATATTTTCCAAAGTGGCAATGATGGTTATATTGTTCAATGCATGTCAATTCCTCGGAAACATGACCTGCCCTTGTCATTTTTGTATTTAACAGATCAACTTAAACCAAATCGAAATATTTTTGGATCTTTATATCGTGTAAAATATAAGAAGAACATGAAAATAAATTAATGATCATAATTATTAAAAAAATAATTTAAATAAACTACATAGTAATTAACCATAAAAGCATTAAAAATGCAATGTGCATTATTAAAAACATGAAAAACTCTGTGCATGATTGATAACATAAATCGAATTTAAATAAGCTACATGTGTACTGAGAGAAAGAGTAGGCAAACTAGTCAATGAGATTAAAATGCTTGTACATGTACTTTTGATTTTATTCATCCTTACATTTCATGATGACTATTAATTATTTTAAATTTTCATTTAAAAGGGTTTATAATTTTATATATAATTACTAGTGTAGTTATATAAATTGAATAGTTATTAAAGATTGAAAAAAATTATTTTAACTCGCGATTTATTGAGTATCAAGAAGAATAAAATCTTTCGAATCTCTTTAAGTGCAAATTTATTTTTTGAATGCAAAACTTGTCGAAAGGTTTTCAATTTGAAAAATTCATGTAGGATGGAGAAAAAATATTATAGTAATTTTTAAAAGATTAGGTAACTTGATTGAGTTAGACCTACCCAACAAAAGTTCAATAATAAAATTCATATAAATTCAAAAGTGATGGAAAATTCAAAATAAGAAAATGTAGCTAACATATCTTTTGCAAAAGTGGAGCTAATTATTATTATTATTATTTTTAAATTGAAATTTTAGTTTAATTTTACTTTAAATAATTTAAGTGAGTCAACATTACAATAGATTACATTATAATACATTACATAACATTTGATGTAGAAATTTGATAGAAATTGCAATTGTTCAAGATTTCACACTAAAAAACAAGAGACACAATTCTACTCTACCGATATGCGGAATGAAAACCACAATTTAGAACAACATGCATAGACATGCAATAAGCAAAACCATAAATACACAGTGATTTCTAGCGGAACTCAACTGGGACAAACCCCTCAATCCTCCTTGCATTATTCAGTTGAATAGAGAAACTATTACAATTTCTAGCTAGCTCAACTCTGAGCTCAACCTGCAAAAGAATAATTATTCTCTCTACTCAACGACAAACTCTGACCAATGCTTAGCCTATTATTTTCTCACCAATCCTCCTACCTCATTACACAAATCTTGAGAAAATTAATCCCTATTATTTATGAATTTCCTCCAAATTGTTTGCGCAATTCCCAACGGTTGACCACTGATTGCATGTAACACATGTACACTCAAAACTAGTCTATAACTGATGTTACAAAACCATTTTATCTCCACTTTAGCCGATGAACTCAAATTCCTTGCATGCAATATCTATTTTGGGTTGATTGACCAGTCAAATAACAAATATCTGAGTTAGATTGCTATCCCACTACAAAACTGACCTTCAATTGACTCTATCAAAAGTTAGAGGTTAGTTAACTGAATACAACTAAAAATAAATTGAACTAAATTACTAAAATTTAGCAATCACACATGCATAACTGAACTCCGACCCCACTAACTCAAATTTACTGAGTAAACTAGTAGACACAAGCCATGCCACATTAGTTAACTACCTCCAAGTTTTCCTGCTGATGTGGAAATTCGATTTTACTCAATTTGACAAAGGCTAAAGTCAAAGTGAGCCTTTATTGCTACATTTTTTCAACACTCCCTCTTAGCAAGTAAGGGAATTTTTACCACCCCTATCTTGCACTTGTGGAATTAGAATTTACCTCTTGACAATGCCTTTGTCAAGATGTCATCATCTTAGTCCTTAGTTGGAATGTACTATAGCAACATAATTATCCTCTAAACACAGTCCCACAAATGATGATATTAGATATCAATGTGCTTAGACATGTCATGAAATACTAGATTCCCAAAGAGCTTAATGCAACTCTGATTATCACAATATATCACTATTAGATCCATCTCTTGACTTAAAAGTCCCACAAGTATTTTCCTCAACCATATGGCCTAACATGTTGCTTGACTTGTGTTGGCTCGAAGGGCTTTGACCCAGGTTTAGAGTTAGTTGCGCACCAACAAAATCCTCTATTACCTGCCCTTTCAGCAACAACCTGCAACACATATCAGAATCTCACCCGAGGCAATATTGGGGGATTTCAGAACCAGGTTTCTTCATCCAGAGGGACAATAGGACGTGGATATAATGCTAAAATTTTATCTTATACTTATTCTGAACTGCGCAGATGCATGTATATACTTTAATAATTTATACTTCAATCATTTATTAATACTTGTGTTCACTGCACCTTTAGCATCAAAGCATAACATAAAATCATACAAATAACTTCACAACACATATAGTAAGCAAAACACAACACATAAACCCAAAGATGCTCCAAAACTCTTCTTATTTTATTAAGATAAATATTCTTCAATACATGTACTTTCTCTGACCTGCACACATAGCTGCAGCTGGTCTGCGCACAAAGATGCACACTCTTCAAGGCCTCTGCACACACAACTATGGAGCCTTTTCCTAAGCCCCCAAACAGACATATATTCAATAGCTTGCGTTAATCAACAATTACAACTTCTTACTTCGACTTGACATTACATCACTTTATATAGCCTTTACATTCATACAATACCATGGTCCACATACCATGGGTGGAAAAAAATAAACAAACCCATACCCTTTACCAAAAGAAGGGCTTCGACCTGCCCCTAATCCCCTAAAATTCGCGTGGTAGATTCATTTTCATTGGACTGCGCACTATGCTCCTCAAGTTGTAGAGTCTTTGGCAAAAAATAGACCAAATATAGGCCAATTTCGTCCATTCCTAATAAGCCCCCAACATTCACATGTGACTCGTCCTGAGTCAGTCAGCTGGGGCACCCCAAGCCTTCTCCACAATTCTGGTGTAGGTTGTATTCAATGGTTGAAGCATGATGCAAGAATTCTGCTAGAAAGCAGATCCCGCATATATGAACACAACTTCTTCAAGAACTCTGAAAATACTCAAAGTTTCTACAATAAAATCCTGGAAAACATCCAACTCAATTAAACATGAAGGCGAAAAAAAAGAGCCATACAAATCAACTCCCTTAACTATATTAAAATTTTGTGGCCAGATATGACATTGGGCGGCCTCTTGGCTCTTTGCCCTTTAAACCACTCCTCACTCACTTCCCTCTTAACTATCTAGTTCTTCAACTATTCAAGTGTGTTCTCCTCACAAAAACCACTCATATTTATACATAAATAATGAATTTAATTCACTCCAAAAATCTCTCCACCTAATCCTCAACTAAATCTAATTTAAATTCATTTTAGGTGTGGACTTCAACAAAGTCCCGTACATAGAATTCCTACTCCCTAATTTTGCTACCTAATTCTATTTTCTCTCATGTCCTTTTAATTAATAAAAGAATATTTACAAAATCCTCACTTTTATAATTTATCTCCTATTTTATTTAAAAATAACAAATTAATTAATAAAACAATTAAAATGTCACACCCCCCTTTATTACATATTTAAAAATGAAAATTGGCCTTGATGCTCCTGCATCAGACTCCCAAGGTTGAAATTAATCATGATTGCCTGATCATGTGTTCGGATCTCTGTGTCTGCCTGGATCCCATATCTTGTGCTACAACTTTCCATTTGTAGCTGCTTCTGTCTGTTGTTCTTCTCCAGGTCTCCACACTTTATGCTGCATTGCCCCACTGGCTATGCTTTCACAATCTTCTGTTGTCTTTCTCTTGCTACTTCTTCTTTGTTTTACTGCTGCTGGCCTCTTCTGGGATACTTTCATCATCATCCGCCTCATCAGTGAAATTTCTCTGTCTAATAGATTTTCTCCAGCATCTGCAATAAAACCTGTACTCACAAAACAATTGTTAGAATAAAAAACATAAGGCTTCAGTGCCCCTTCCACTGCTGCTGGCAACATTTCAGTATGCTGCTCTGAAATTCCCTCCTTCATCAGCACATCAGTATGCTGATTCAATTTCTCTATGGGACTATCAGTTAGTCCCTCCTCCACATCATCTGTTTGAAAAAATTTTCCTTGTTCTGTGTCTTTCAGTAACTCTTCCTGAACATAGATCCTCTGCTTTTACAACTCTCTCCTCTGAAGATCTAACTTTCGATATAACTAAACAATCTCAACTGGAGTAGAACTTGGAAATTTAACACAAATTTCCATACCTTCCTTTGCTATTGACCAATCATCAGATGTTCCTCCTTTCCCCGCTTCAATATTCTGCCGAATATTTCCATAAGACCCCTCTGTCTTCATTTCCTCCTGAGATCTTGCTATCTCAGCATCATTCTGAACAAATTTTAGATTCAACTCTTCTTCTTTAACAAACTTCAAAGTTTTTTCAACACCCTGTGATGTACCTGTAATTACACACCAATCATTAGTCTTAAATTCATAAGACCTTGTGATCTCATTGAATGCTTCAGTAGACATCTCTCTTTGCCGTTGTGAATCCTTCATTTGATTCAGTTCTTCTGTAGATTTCCCTTCTGTCTCATCACTACTTCCATTCTTCCTCTGGAAATATTCCTGAAATTTCCTGGTTTCAATATCATTACATTGTAAAATTTTGTCATCAATCCCATTAAAAAAATACACTTGTTTACCTCCTTGGAATTTTCCTTCGGCATTTCCACTTTGTTCCTGTTCCATAACATCTTCGAATTGTTGTCTTACCCCAAACAAGAAGTCATTTGTAATTTCTTCCTGTTGTAACCAACCAACACATTCCTTCTCTGAAAGGAATTCTCTACCATACTTTACCTCAAGAATTTCATTCTCCTTTGTGACAGTTCCATCAGACTGTTCACCGTCTTTCACACATCCTGCAAACATACATAAACTGTGAGAAAATTTGCAAGGCTTCATAGCCTCACCTGCTTCTTTTACAAACACATCTTCAGATGCTTCTGAACTATCCCCATAGTTCATGAGATCTCCCTCACTGATCTCGTCACCCAGAATTTTGCCATGTTCCGGGCCACAAATGGAAACATCCATTTTTAACTCAACCTCTCTGAGTTCTTCACAACTCAACATTTGCTCAAGCTTCGTCAGCTCCTCCATCAACTGTATGTTTACCTACTTTTCCCTTCTTGTGTGTAGCTTCTGCCACTTCACCTTCCTTCTCATGGTCCAACCATGTGTCTGGTTCCTCACATTTTCCTGCAACAACTTCATTAACAATTCAAGGTGAATTTTTATCTCGGCCTTCTCCCACTCATACTCTTCATCAGATCTCCGAAAATGACTATCAACAGTCATCTTCCCTTCCTTTGTGAACTGCATCTGTTCACGTGTGGACTTCATTTAAGCCACTTCCCTGTAATCCTTCGCACTTTTAATTCATCAAAATGCAACTTCCCCTACGGCGCTTGGCTTCTCTTTATCCTGGGACCAATCCTTGGCAACCTCTTGCTACTATTTGCTGCAACAACACTTTAGCACACATGTGTTACAACAACCAATTCTTTGGGTGTCCCGTAGTAGACAAACCCTGCTAAACTCACAATCACACTTTCTATGTGCATATAAGAATGCATCTCAATAAATGCACAAATAATTTAAAATATGCAACCTCAACAATCCCAACAATCTGGGCAATCTACATGAAAGAAAAAATTGATCTCATGGTTATTATGAATCAAACCATCTCCTTTGTGGAAGTTTATTTTTATCATAATGGTCATAAAACCATATAACTCAACTCATCTCATGAATTTAAATCAACTATTTGAATTTTAAATAATTCAAATATAAGCTCCCCTTTCCCTTATAAGACTTCGATCCACACATATCATTGCAATGGAATCCCAAAACCCATATTAACATATGTTCCATTCAATCTTCGAATTTCCATTTGTAAACTTCATTCAAAGCCCAATAATGAATCACAGCTTTATCATCAAACATTTGTGTCCACGGCTTGCCATCACATTCCACAAATCAAAGGTTATAAACATTTAAGAAACCAGCAACCATTTGATTTCCACATCATTTAAATGTTCAACACATTTTGAACACTGGCTCATACCTCATTCAACGACCCAATTCGAAGGACTTCCGACCTCGATACAAATCTCACCACTACGTTCCATCAGATGTTCTGCTTCCATTTTACTGCTATTCAAATTCATTGCTTCCACCAGCCTTAAAACAAACTCATACCAATCACCATCTGGTCCAGATAAAGACTGAAAACGCAATTGAATTATGAAAATACGCAGCAATTCATACTTTCATTGGAATTTAAGAATCGATGGATCTAACAATCGACCATCACAGCAAACACCCAACATTCATATCAACCATCACGGCAAAAGAAATCGATGTTCTAACATTCAAATTGATTATCACAACAAAGAACCAAACTTCATATCAACCAATCCAGCAAACAATCGATGGCTATACATATTCATTTATCAAAGCAAAGAACCCAACTTCATATCGACCAATCACAGGAAAAAAAATCGATGGCCATCACATTCACCTCGATTTCTCTTTGGAAAACGATTCTGCTCAGCTTATAACAAAATCGGTCACAGATTTTTTTTTAACCAGTGTTATTTTCAAATACGCTGCCAATGTCGAATGTATAACCATTGAACATGCTCACACCAATCAGCGATTCCGCACAGAGAAAAACACTTACAGTTACATATGAGAAACGTACTAGTAAGAATCGATTTACACAGAGATTACTCCTGCGTACACTCCAGAACTAACGCAGCTTTGGAATTAATGACTGTCATCGCACACTTCAGCTTCCGGAAAACTGTTTTATTACTTCAACGCACATCCTGAACTTTTTGAATGTTAACACTTCACCACGGACGCAGATCGACTTCATTTATCCACATCTGCCTCTACACAACACGCTCTCACAGTTTTGTCTCTGCACCTATCACCTGCAAATGCAAATCCGACCTGCACATTCATTCCAACCTTCGGCAGATGTTAATGCATCCAACATCATAACACTTCATGCTTGTGTGGCTTCTAAGAGAATTCCAATTAAGGATGACATTTCTCCAATTCGACTTCAAAATCAAATTTCATTTTGCTGCAATATCAAAATGACACATTGTAGTCACAAGCTCTTCCAACATTGGAAAATCTAATTCGCAACTTAATCAAACGTTCTAGAATCGGCAGATACACAAACTCACACGGTTTAGACTCTCCATCCACAATTGTGGTTCATGCAGATCGATTATAATTAAAATCTTAAATGCGATTTCAATTTCATATCAATTTATCACCCATAATAGTGAGTCTTATTTACTTCACTATATAATTTCTCTCCACAGCTGTTAGAGTTGTTTTGCCAACATGGGTATTCTTGTACATATAACAATGAAATTGAAATTCATACTTTATTGGAACTGCAATCTATTGTTGAAAATATTCTGCAATTATAATTTCATAAAAATGAGCTTAAAATCGTTGCTTGCAAACCCAACTCAACAATAAACGAAATTGTATTGACAGATGGAAATCTCATTGATTACTTTGTTGAACGCGAATCAAACCTGCGCTATTCCTCTACCTCATGGCCATTCGTAATGCGTTGCTCTCATTCGTATGCTATCAATATGAACTACATCGACCATCACGCAACATAATTTATAATGAACACCCGAATTTCAATACTATTGAAATTCGTATTGATTTCTAGCATCGACTATTTCTTTAGACATCACAGCTTACGTCCAGACCATCAACAATTGATCACAGATTCTAAATATGCGTTACCTTCAATTGCAGCGTCCTCAGGCTAATGGAGTTTGCCTTCCTTTGCGCGCTGCCTTTGACAGATTTTTCCACTCTTTAATGCTAATCATTACCATTGATTAACGCTCTTAAATTCTCAAATCGAACTGCCGAATCAAGACTTACAACCCCAGGCCTTCACACAACTGCAGCTCTATAATTCAGCTTTTCGTGTGAACCAAAAAAACGCAAAGTTATTTCCCTGCGTGCGTTCCAGATCCACACAACTCAAGAATTTAAGATGGCCACATACTCTTCAATCGCAGGCAAATCGTTCCACTGCTCGATGCAGATCCTCCACAAAACGTTGTCTCACTCGTCTCTAGGACTGTCACCTGTGAAATATTGTCTCACTCGTCTCTATGACTGTCACCTGTAACATGTCACATCTACACGTGGTTATCTCACACCACCAACTTTATATAAAAATCTTTGTGCAACAACTACATTTCAATTTCGCACTGCAATACAACATTACACACAGTTCAATTCTTTAATGAACTCCTATCTCTTGTAGCACTAACAAATCCACGCTATGCACAAGTCCTTGAACTTGTAGGTGTTCTGCAATACAGACTCAATGACGAACTCATTATGCAAAACTTACTCCATGCTTAAAAAAAACATCAAATGGCTCTGATACCAAAAATGATGTAGGAATTCTGCTAGAAAGCAGATCCCGCATATAAGAACACAACTTCTTCAAGAACTCTGAAAATACTCAAAGTTTCTACAATAAAATCCTGGAAAACATCCAACTCAATTAAACATGAAGGTGAAAAAAAAGAGCCATACAAATCAACTCCCTTAACTATATTAAAATTCTATGGCCAAATATTACATTGGGCGGCCTCTTGGCTCTTTGCCCTTTAAACCACTCCTCACTCACTTCCCTCTTAACTATCTAGCTCTTCAACTATTCAAGTGTGTTCTCCTCACAAAAACCACTCATATTTATACATAAATAATGAATTTAATTCACTCCAAAAATCTCTCCACCTAATCCTCAACTAAATCTAATTTAAATTCATTTTAGGTGTGGACTTCAACAAAGTCCCGTACATAGAATTCCTACTCCCTAATTTTGCTACCTAATTCTATTTTCTCTCATATCCTTTTAATTAATAAAAGAATATTTACAAAATACTCACTTTTATAATTTATCTCCTATTTTATTTAAAAATAAAAAATAATTAATAAAACAATTAAAATGTCACACCCCCCTTTATTACATATTTAAAAATTAAAATTGGCCTTGATGCTCCTGCATCAAAGCATCGCTGCAAACTTCTTCTCTTCTTGGCATACTGTTAGTGTCCCATGATTTGGCTGATTGGCAAACCAAATGATAGTGTAACATCAAACCAATCTTTGGAGCCCAAGGACCTAGCCTTCCTGGACTCAGAGAGGTCTCTCTCTATTTGTGTAAGGGATATCTGTGTGTTTTGATTCTTGTGTTTCTGATTTTAGGCTAGTTATGAAGTAGGTGTTTGGTTTTGGTTTTTAGGTTTGTGAGGGATGAACTGATAAAAGACTAAGATAGGTAAAAAGATGTCAGATCAATTGGGCTATGGGGTCAAAAAGGTCAAGAAAGCTTTCAGGTGGTGATACAAGGTTGTTGAAGGGCCGATTTGATTCAAGGTAAAATGGATATTTGGGTAAAGTGGAGTGAGATGGACATTAAAGTTGTGAAGAACAAAGGATTTCAAACATGAATAGTTTAATAGCTGACATAAACATGGTATGGCTAACCATTAATCATGAGAAATGTAACTATAAATTGATCAATGCATGGAAATAAACATTCAAGCAATACATAAAGATATATGACTCTCTAAATTTAGGGAATTGCTATCAGACTTTGGGGAAATACATTTAAGACAAACAAACAACTCAAATTACTATGAGGAAACGCCTAAGCATAGTATTTCAAGCTATTGGCCACTTTGAAAGCAAGATTGCATAGTTTTAGGCAAAGGGCAAGATCAGAACAAGACCTCCTTGGTTCAACAAATGATAATCAAATAATCAAAGAAAGGTTTCAGAGGTGGAGCTATGACTAGCCATGAGTAAGCAGTGCATACCGTGAATCATACTTAGCATGCATAAAACCATAAATGAAACAAACAAACAATTTCTTCAGTTATCAAAGAGCAATTAAGGATTTTTTGATATGACTAAGAAGGAAGAAAACATAGAATTTATAAAGAAACAGGAAATTTGAGGTGCCTCCAAGAGCATGTCTCAAATCTATTCTCTACTATCTTATAGCAAGCAAGAACATGGAATTATGAATGAAAACTAAGAAGCATAACAGAGAGGGACACTATACCATTTTACCAAGTCAAGGAATCCAACAACAAACCTCCTTCATCATCCAAAAACATTCAAGAAACTATCCAATGCATGAGACAAGTGTTTCTTCCAAGCTTGTATAACCATATATGCTTCTATTCATCAAGTTCAGCCTTGTTTACAATGAAAGTCTTTGGAATATATAGGCCAATTTGAGGGAAAACCTCCTAGTTCAACTTGCAATCTCATTGGCCTATCCAAAATATTTGATTTTGTCCTTGAGGCTTTGCAAAGTCCAAGGCACAAAATATCTAATAAAATATCTCAAAAATGCTAAAAAAGGAAAATAAATTGACTTTTCCTAACTAACCATGCCCAAAAATAGCTAAAGGCACATGAGGAAAAGTCACTTTTGAAAAGTGCATTTTTCACAAAAATACTTAAGAAATATATCAGCAGAAAGTCCTCTGTCTTGCGAACAACTTTTGGATGCCTTCCCGATGTCAAAAAGAGGCCCATGATGGCTCGTTGGAAAGATCTGAATGTCTATTTTCTGAAAATTTTTATTTTTCTCCAAAATAACCACTGAAAGTCTATCAAAAACTGGCATGTGTGTAAAAACCCAAAAAATAGACATTGCTGATAAACGGGGCAGAGTGTGGAAAAAGTGAGTATTTTTCGCCATTTTGGGGGAGAAAATCATCTTCAATTGATCTAAAAATAGCTGAGTAGATGCCCCTAAAATTATGGCATCCAATGATACCATTTTTATCCTTTGAGGATGCCCTAAACAGAAATGGCGATGCCCATGAGTTTTAGCCAAAAACCCAAAAATGACAAAAAACCAAAACTTGTTGAATTTCGCCCAATTTTGGCGAGCATGACCCTCAAGGGTTTTCATAAACATGTTGTGAAGCTGAGGCCAAAATTTGGATTTTTGAGGTATCTTTCTTCAATTTTGGTGTCGGGCGCCTCCTTTGAGCTTCCTTTAATTAACTCTTTTGGAATCAAATGAATATAGGTCTTTATATGGACGCGTGATTTGTAATCCTAGTTGTTCCATGACTAAAAGAGGCATAAGATTATGGGAAGCTCCAGAATCTAGCAGAAAACTGTGTAACAGGAGGTCATGAATCACTAGAGACACATAAAAAGGGGGAGTAGAGGGGTCTATCTCCTCGACATGTGGGCCAAAGACTACCATGGGTCTTTCTTCTTGGCGGTTAAGATTATCTAGAAATATTGGTGCTTCAGGAGGGAGCAATAAAGAAATGACTTGAGATTGATATGCAGGTTGTTTCAACAGTTCAGTCAGGGGAACTGGGATTTTGACTTTCTCAAGTTCCTTTTGCAGATTAAAAGCAGGAGGAGACTTTTCTATTACAACTTCTTTTCACTCTTTATTTTCAACTGGAGGTTTAACTTCTTTTGACTCAGACTTATCATTAGGAGGGACAACAACTTTTGAAGAAGAAGGAATTTGATCATTAGGCTGCAAAGGTTTGTTTAGAGGGCTCTTACCTTTGTCTGTAACTTTCTGCATTGTTGATTCCTTTTGAGCCGATGCTTCCTTCTGGAGAGGCTCTTCTTCCTGATATTGAGTTCGAGTTCTCTTCCTGGAAGATCTGAGATCATATCTTCTGTTGAAATGCGCTTGCATAAAGTCATTAAACTGTTTGCAATAGTGATCAATTTCTGCGTCCTCTGCGTCCCTGATCTCTTCTTCTTCTTCATGCAATGGGCATTCAACTTCATCATTGTTGGAGAAAGCGAGATTTTCATCTTGCAGTTCATAGGCAGCATCTTCAGTGGAGTCATCTACTGGGCCTTCCAGGTACAATGGGTGTGGTACTTGGTCCTGTTGCTCCTTTGCTTCTCTTGGCAGTATTTGTAGGGGTGGCTTTCTATATTGAGGATTGTAACCCCTGTTTGGAGCATTGTGGAAGTTCTTGGAAGCTGAGTTCTTGGTCTCCAATTCAAGCTTGACCAGCTTGTTAGAAATATTCTTAATCATTTTGTTCATTTCTTCAATCCTCTCTGAATCCTTATCCTGGTTAGAAGTAGATACTTCCTCCTTACCCCTTCTTCTGGTATCTTGTTCCACTTTCACTTTTAATTTTCCAGTGGAAGCAAAATTTTCTTCCAAATCAAGAGCATCTGACTGAGCATCATCTAGGGTGGCAGGCTTCCTTTCCCTCAGAGAAAAACCAAAATCTGAGTCAAAGGCTGCTATGAAAACAACTTTGGCAGCATTCTGATGAGGCTTCATATCTGCAGGGAGATTTAGATATAACTTGTTAAATCTTTTGATAAATTCTGACACCCCTTCATTATGTTTCTTCCTAAGTGTATTGAACTCAGTAAGACACTGTCCATGATCTTTCTTTTCTCCCCATTTCCTGAGAAAGGTATTTTCCATATCGTCCCAAGTGGTTATGGAACGGTTTCTTAATGTTTTGAACCATTTTCTGGCTTCACCGTCTAGAGATTGCATGAATTGTCTTAAGACTACATCCAAATGTTCTACATTAAAGTTATCTGCAAAAGAGCAGAAAGTCTCAAGATGTTTTTGAGCATCAATTTCATTTTCCCCAGTGAATCTGGGCAGGATCTTCAAATAATCTTGTGGCATATCATTCAACACTTGAGGTAATGCCAGGGGAGCATATTTATTCAACAAAAAGGCTGGAACATTAGCCATTGGAGGAGGTGGGGGTTGTGCAACTATCTGGAGTACAAATGGAGGAAGAGGTGGAGGTGGAGTATGAATAACAACAGGAGTATACTGTACAACAGCTTACGGTGTAGATGGGAACAGTTCACGGTTAACAACAGCTACTTCGGTGACTTCTTTAACCTCTTCGACCTCAGGGGTATGGTGAATATTAGCTTTAATCCTAGCACTTCCCCTGGGTGGGCTATCTGAATAATATTCTGTGTCTCCCACAGTGGAGTCGAGATTTTCTACTTGGATTTCTTGAGAAGAAGAGGATGGATAATTATCTACAGAATATTCAGGGATTTCAGCACGGACTGACTTCTTTTCTTTCCAACTTCTTCTGTGTATAATATTCTCTGGGTCAGACACTGAAGGTGTATTTGACTGTGATGTATCTGACCTCAGGTGTGGCTTAGGGGGAGCCAGGACTACAAATAGGTTTATCAAATAAGGAACAGTGGAGTCGCCAAGGTGAGAGATATGCAACTCTTCAACTCTCTATGCTCACCTGATTAGAGAGTGAATATGATTTGTCGAGGCCCAGGGATAATGATTTTCTTAACTTCGATCCCCGACAACGGTGCCAGAAAGATGTTGTGGACGGATGTTGTCACTCCTAGAGACAGCCTAGAGTTTCCATAGACCAGTGCCTAGGACATCTTATCATAGTAAGGAGCATATAATAAAACTTGGGTGTCAATCGAAAGGCTCTCCTGCTATCTCTTGTAAACAAGGAAATTGATTTAAATGGGACCAGAACTTACAGAAACTGCCACAGGGAAAGTAATATTGCAGAGAAAAAATGCAAAGCTCCAACACAAATGCATCAGACAGTTAAGAGACAATTTACTGTAAAGGGGGCCGATTCAAGTAATATGCCACAGAAATTAAATATCAGAAGGTGTATGCAGGGAAAGAAACATAAGAGGATATTAGTTAACTTTGGTCCGATACCCAGATACACAACAGAACCACATATGGGCTTATCATTCTAAGAATCCATACATGACAATGGCGTTTTAAAAGCACCCTCCCAAAGCAACTAATATAGCAGAAAGATGAATGAAATGAACATGAAACAGTATATCATGCCTGAGCCATATTTAAAGCGCTTGACTAATCCAAGCATGGGTATCAAATAGGATAAATCCTTACCTAAAATCAGTGAGCCACTCGCATTCCAGTACATGATACCAGAAGATGGATGAATGGAATGTTGTATTAAACACATCAGAAAAAGTTACATACTGTGGGATATCAAAGACCAGAATCCTCTAAACAGATAGAAATCCTCCTCACTGAGACCCTATGGGCTCTGAGCCTTCATACTAGAGTTTTTACAAGATGTATACAAAATTTCCTTTCACTGCACAATTCTCTGATAAAAATCTGGAACCCTTACAATGTCATTCTTCCCGGTTTTTATAGAGGAAGAAGATGAGAAACTCATAAAAGAAGTAGGTGAAAACAACTAATTATTTCATTTAAACAAAATGGCGGAAACATTCGCGCCCATATTGTTGAGTAACCATGCTGTATTGTATGTACTCTATGACCTGCCTTCAGAAATAAATGCATTGAGTAGAAAAATCCCCTCAGGGATGCAACATAGAGATGAAATCACTTAAATAATCTGTCTTTTTCTGAGAGGCAATCTTGCTGAAATTGATCTTGGAGGGTGTAACTCTCTTCTGCCTTCTAACTCTAGATTGGAATCTGAAATCTTTCATTCCAGACGCCGAAGTTATTTATCTTCAACTGACACTCTTTTCCGCGCCATTAAAATTTCTATCTATGAAATCTGCCTTTTAAATTACTCTGGAGGGTTTGATAGCTTTCGATCTCTGCTCTTTAAATGGCAGTCATATCTCTGCAACTACCTAGGATCTTCTTCATAAATTCTCCTTCTACAAGCCGATCTTTAGATGCATCTTCAATTTTTGTAATGGAGGTAGAGATTAATGGTGATTTCTCGTCGCTGCAACCTGCAAAACTGAAAAACACGTTAACGAAAACCAGACACAAGGGTGGTGGAGGCGGTCGTGACTAGGGAATTGATGATGTAGACTGGGAGAAATGGCGAGGAGATGTAGGGTGGAAATCAAATATATAGTGGAACGACGATGAATGAACGAGGCGGAGATACATAACATAAACACTGTGATGTGACACGTAAACGGAGTATATGAATGGTGGAGGCGAACGCAAATGACACGTGGGCATACGAAAGGCTAAGCGGAAGGGATGACGTGGAGGCGGACTTGGTCAATCAACGGGATGTATGAACAAATCTGGGCCATACGATCAAAAACGAAATCAACGGTTAGGAATGCATTGTACAGCGATGGAATGGTGGACCCGAGACATTGTAGACCTACATTAACACCCGTGCAATTACATCAAGCGACCGCCGTTGGATGGAGCTCTTTGGATCAGACGGCCAGCGTTAATATCGCTGCACGACTTTGATCAAAAGATAATGCGCGATGGAGGGTGGTATTGAAGTCGTGCACTGGGACGTGTGGCGGGCGCCCAATGGAATCGCTTTGATTTGGAGAAAACCGCTTGCCTTTGAAAGGTGGTGCGATGAAAACAACTCTGGTTTCTGAGTGGGTGCGGGCACGGGGACCACCAAAGCAAAGGAGATTCTGGGCCATTGATTTGTGTTTAGATCCAACGGTCCGGAGCGGGCGCGATAGATATATATGTTAGGCACCCTTGGGACTTAACACTCGGTCACGAGCTTCAGTCATATAGACGATAAGATATGAGGGGCTAGGGCTGAAAGGGACTAGGCCTCCTATGACTTCGAATACGCATATGTGGTGCTTACTAATGCGTTTTAGAGGGCAGGAAAGGCATGGTAAGCCAAAATGAATTTCTTAAGCCGATATAGGAAATTTGAAAGGTTCAGGAGGGGCTAATGGCCAAAAATTTTAATGGGGGATGACATGGATAACATAGCTAAAGCTTGAGACCATTCCACATCCAAAGCCTTATCCCCTTGGGTGGATATGCAAGGATGCAAACTTACAAGTCTCAAGAAAGTGCATATTGTGATTTTCCATAACTGCACACTTTATTGACACAATTGAACTTGATGTGGTGCCGCTTGATATATCAGGAATTGTTTTTGGAAGTCCTTACTTATTTGACAGGAAATCGATCTTCCATTGCCATGAAAATAAATATCAACTCTTTAAATATGGAAAAGAGTTCATTGTCAGAGCACATCGCAAAAAGGCAAATATAGCGATGGTAAATGCAGGACAAGTAAAAAGGCTAGTAAATTCTAGTAAAAGTTTTGTACTTCTTATGGTTAAGCCCAAGGTTGATATGAATCATGAGTCATTTGAAAATTGTGATTCCAAGCTTAAATCATATTTATATGATGTATTTGATGCACATCATGAGATATTTCAGGAACCGACAGTTTTACCTCCTAAAAGGGAGATTCAACATGAGATCCATTTACATCAAGATTGTCCTCTTCTTAACATCGGCATGTACCGCTTGTCTATCATGGAGAATGCTGAAATAAAGAGGAAAATTAAAGAATTGCTGGACAAAGGATTCATAAGACCAAGCAATTCTCCATGTGGGTCACCGATAGTGTTGATTCCAAATAAATATGGAACTTGGCGCATGTGTGTGGACTTCAGGGCATTGAACAAAATAACGGTAAAGAATCGTTGCCCACTTCCAAGGATAGATGATTTTTTGGATCAGCTGAAACATGCTAAATGTTTCACTAAGTTAGACTTATGTATTGGTTATCATCAAGTTAGAATTGCAGAAAGTGACATTTGAAAGACATCATTTAAAACCAAACAGGGACTCTTTGAGTGGCTTGTTATGCCATTTGGTTTATGCAATGCACCTGCAACTTTCATGCGGGTAATGGATGATGTCTTACGTCCTTTTATTGATGATTTTGTTATAGTATACTTAGATGACATCTTAATTTTCAGCAAGACTAGAGAAGAGCATGTCATGCATGTTAAGAAAGTACTTGATATTTTGAAGAAAAATAAGTTATTTCTTAAAATGTTAAAGTGTGAATTTGGAAAGACTTCTTTGGTTTATTTGGGACACATAGTAGGAGGAGGTGCTTTGAGAATTGATCCTTCCAAAGTAGAAGCCATTGTGAATTGGCCTACTCCCAAATCCATTACAGAGGTAAGAAACTTTTTGGGTGTAGCTCAGTATTGGAGGAAGTTTATTTCTAACTTCTCTACCATAGTAGCTCCTATGCATGCAGTGACTAGTGTGAAGCATGCTTTCCAATGGGGAGGCAAGAAATAGAAATCTTTTGAGTCTTTGAAAGAGAATATAAGTTCATCTCCAGTCCTTGCATTACCAGAATTGAGATAACCATTCGAGATTCAGACAGATGCTAGTGATTACGCCATGGGTGCAGTTCTCTTACAGCATGGTCAGCCTGTTGCATTTCATTCTAAGACATTTAATGGTGTTTTTGTGAATTATCCTACATATGATAAAGATTTGTATGTGTTGGCAAAGAAAGAATTGTTCATACCGACCATCAACCTTTACAGTACTTGCAATCGCAAAGTAAATTGCAACAGTCACGACATTTCAGATGGATGGGCTTCCTACAACAATTTCACTTGGTAATAAGGTACAAGAAAGGTATTTACAATAAGGTTGTTGATATGCTTTCAAGGCCTATTATTGGTGCTAGTACTTTACTTAAGAATGATTCTATTGTACATGAGAGCTACATAGAACAATATGCATCAGATGTTGATTTTAAGGATGTGTATGCTAACTTGAGTGAAGGGAATCATGTTGAGGAGAATGATTATCATTAGCATAATAATTTGTTGTTTCATATGGGAAAGTTATGTATACCACAGGGGGAGAGACTGAGCATCATGAGAGAAGCTCATTCTTCTCTCATAGATGGACATTTCGGGTAAGCAAAACAGTGGCACATTTACAGAGGTATTGTTACTAGCCTCGCATGGTAGATAGTGTTTCACGTTTCATTAGAGGTTGTTCATTATGTGCTACAAGCAAGCCTAGAAATGGGAAGATTGGTTTATATACGCCATTTTAGGTACCTTCTAGAGCATGGGAAATTGTTTCTATGGATTTTGTTGGAGGGCTACCATTATCTAGAAAGCAGCATGATTATCTTTATGTAGTAGTTGATCATTTCAGCAAGATGTGTATTCTTATGCCATGTAAGAAAACTATAATTGTTGAACAAACTGCTGATTTATATTTTCAACATGTGTGGGTTCATTATGGCTTGCCTACTTCTGTTTTTAGTGAGAGGGATTCTGGATTTGTGGGGAATTTTTGGTCCAATTTATGGAAGATGATGGACACCAAGTTGAAGAAGAGTACTGCTTTCCATCCTCAAATAGATGGCCAAACAGAGGTAGTGAGCAGAACCATTGTACATATTTTGAGAGGTTATTGTAGCAAGCATCCCGAGCTTTGGAATGAGCATTTGCATTACATTCAGCATTCTTACAACCGGGCCAAGCACTCTTCTACAAATACTTCACCTTTTGAAGCTTGTTTTGGGTATTTGCCTAAGTCACCTTTAGATTCATTCTTGAGAAGGATGTGGCCATTGATGGTCATAGTGACATTGAAAAAGCTCGCATGTTCATTGAAGGAATTCAGCTCATATATCAGCAAGTTCAAGAACAGCTTGAAAAAATTCGAGGCAAGTACAAGGAGAGGCATGATAAGCACAAAATTGATCATAAGTTTCAAGAAGGGGATGAGGTATGGTTGCATATTAGTAAGGAAATAATGCAAGGAGAAGGTAAAAAGTTGAAGCCTATTCATTATGGTTCATTCAAGATCCTTAAAAAACTTGGAAATAATGCTTTTCCATTAGATTTTCCTTCATATATGCAAATGAATTCCATTGTGAATGTGGAAAATTTATGTTTGTATGAACCTCCTTTAATTGCTGATTATTAAAGTGACATTCAGAGGTCATCCATAGAGGATTTCTCGCTATAATTTTTGGATGAGTTGAAAGAGGATGCTATCCTTGACAGAAGGACACGCACTTCCAAGAGGGGAATGGTTGATTATGTTCGGGTGGGTCTTAAAGGCAGTAAACTGAGTAAGGCAAAGTGGATTGAGGTGGATAAAGGTGAGGGACCTATACCCTCATCTTCTTAACAGGTAATTGAAGGATTTTGGGGTCCAAAAGCTTCCCAATGGGGAGGTGTGATCAGGTGATCATGTCCTAAGTGAAGAAAACACTCAAAATTGGAACTGCTCAGAATTAGTTGAAACTAGAACGACTGGATAAGCCTCGTCAATACGATCCTGATGCCGTGAACGTCACTCAAATCCGACACTGTATGTGAAAGTTATTCAAGTTTGAAATTCACAAATTCCTTCAAAAGTCCAGTTTGACCAGGGTTGACTTTGATTAAAAAAATATTAAAAAAAGAATATTCCATCAAATATTCCTTTAGCAGCATATCACAGCTTGACACTTGGCAGCTTCGAATTGGATATTGGGTTTACTTTCAGATTTTGTGGCCAATTAAAGGGCGCCACCCCCAAGCCATATGTAAATTCACAGTGGAAAAATTATGGTATGCACAGGATTCGACCCTAGGTCGGGTGGCCGCCAACCAACAGGCCCGACTGGCCCACCAGCACTTTGGTTCTTAACATCCGTAGTGCCATCTGCGTATTTAAATTTTAACAAAGTTCTTGTTGGGGCGGAAAGGGGGCCAGCCCCCTATACACGGGACCACAGGCCAAAACCATGGCCCATAGACCCAACGCCGACAGTTATGGTTAAATACATCGTGTTCACATGGATTACGGGGAAGATATGTAACACTTTATTACCACAGTTTCGAAACCGTTACCTCAATGGTTAAGTCAGTGGGTTGGGTGGTGTTAGCCACCCATATATTTCTATCATATCAGCTGGTGGCTAAATGATTTTTGCAGCCTTCAAGAAACAAATTCAGTCTTGAAATTGTTGGTGCTTGAAGTCTTTTTGATGAATCCATAACTGCTGGTTAATCTTCACATTTGTTTCCCTCTTCAAAACCTCTGATATCCTGCAAAAATACAAGTCAAAAAACTGCTGCATTGCCCTTTTTCCCCTCCCTTTCTTACAATCTAACCCCATTTTCCATTTTCCTTTTTCCCATGAAAACCCCACAAAACCATATGTTTTCCCTTATCACTTCATAAATTTCATTTCCTAAGGTTAAAAACCCACTTTTTAACCTTTTCGGGACCTTAAATCCTTTGGAAAATCATTGAAAAACCATAGAAAATAAATATTTTTGTGTATTAAGGTTTTTAGCCCCCGCGGGCTAAGCCCCTACCGCCTTTTTCTCTCCATATGACCCAACGCCGTGACAGAAGCGTTTCGCCTGCGGGGGCTTTACTATATCCGTAGGGTCAAACCTTGGTGCCCCCGTAGTTGACTTCTCGGGATGGGTGAAGACTTAATCTAACGGCTACCATTCACTACGGGGGGTTGCTCCAAAAGTCTCGTGTCCGTACACCTTGGCCCCCCGCATTTCATCTCTGCCGTTCGATCAAAAACTAGATCGGACGGCGTGGAGCGCTACTTGCCCTGTGGACCCCGCCACTCCCCGCACTGATTTCTAAATACCGCCTGTTTCCATTCCACACCGCCTTTCGGGCAAAGCCGGTTTTCTCCCGTTGGCCAGTGATTCCATACGCTGGCCGACGCGTGTCCTCCGCCCTGTTTCAAAATCGCTGTATAAAGTTAGTCCCCCGCGTGTTATCCATCGGGCCATGACCGCCCAGCGGAATCAATGGCAGCCATCTGATCTGACCCCTCGCATCTAACGGCTGGCATTCGTTGAAGTTGTCCGATCTTTAACCAAGTTTCATATGGTTTAGCGAGGCCCCGGCGCTGCGGAAAATTAATCTCTGCCGTCGATCTCTGCAGATCGACGGCCCACAATCAGTCCCTTGATTCCGTTGCCCAGTCAAACTATTCACGCCGCTGACTTCTCTCAATCACTCCCGACCGTCGATCACAGTGCGATCGATGGCTCCGATCGCCCCTTTCCTCCGCACACCCTCCGATGCAGATTTGCCCATATAAACGCAGGATTTCATAATTTTGTTTGTATTTTGCAGGTTTTAAGGTTCTTTTTGCCATGTCTGAAGAAGATTCGAAGGACGAGGGTGACGACTCTCGTTCTTTTGATTTGTCAAAGGAAATCAACCACAGGATGTTAAATCACGTAGCCATTAAGGTTTCATGAGTCGATGATACAGCATGCCCCTGTTGAACCTGGAAAGCATCGAACAAACCCAGAAAAAGAGTATCAGTCGCAGAAATGGACCAGAGCAGTAAATGAATGGACATATGAGTGGGGATTACGGCTAAGACGGTTATCAAAAGCCTAATCCCCGACTCAAAGCACAGTTTAAACAGAAAACCTAAAAGTGTTTTATCAAACAAATGCCTCCATCGCCATATCTGAGGCAAATCGATTCCTCAGCTACCACAATGCCACCTATTGCCTCAAAAAACTCAATCAGGGGCCGAATTTATGGAGCAGGATCCGATATCTTGGCTTGAAGCAGCCGAAGAAGTTACTTCTGCCATGGAATTTAATGACAGTTATCCTCAGAGTAACCCTAATTGTACAGGAGCCTCAAAAGGGTCAAACAAAGCTCCCATTGAGCTAAAATCATGAGTATAAATCAGCTAATGCAGTGGAACACCTGTACAGTTTCTTCGTTGAGCCCCCAAGGGCCAAGAAAGACATTAACTCTGCATTAATTGTATTTGTGATCTTTATTCAGATCTCACCTCCTCATCCTTCTATAAATACTTCAATAGAAGATGATTGAGGGGTTGGTTGTCGATGTAATTGCTGAAGCATTCTATGTAACTGAGCTGAAGAATCCTGATTGTAAATAGCGTTTTCACTGGCTCTTGGAGCTCTGCTTGTAACAGATAGGTTAGGTTGTGAAGAGAGATGAATTAAAACACTGGATTTGAAGATTGTAACTGATTTGGAGCATCAATACAAGCTGATTTATGGGATCCTGATCTATGTTGAAGGTGATGTTGTTCTCATTGTAACTTGTTGTTTTATTTCTGTTTTCATTTTGTTTCATTTTCCACTATAAAGAACAGTTTAAACAGGGTTAGAACCTGTTGTATACCAGTAACCTTCTCTGGCTAAGAAATATTTATTTAAATGTTTTCTTTCCACTGTGTTATTTGAAAATGATTTAATTCAGTTTAGGCATAAGAATGCTGGCGTTCCCTCGTCTTATTGCCTTAGTTGGATATTGTTTTTGAATGTTATTTTCAGTATATGTTGTGTGAAGATGAACTGAAGGAAGATATGCTTAGCCCTGGTCCCAGACTTGTCTGCATGATTATCTGAACATTTACCTTAGTTTTTGTATGTTTTCTATTGGAAGTATGTCAAAGGCTGGCTAGTTTCAAAGTACTTACCAGATCCTAGTTTGCTTTCATGTCTTTCTTAAGTGCCTGGTCAAAGGCTGGATAGTTTCAAAGTACTTACCAGATCCGAGGCTACTCTTTGTTCTGCATCTGTTTATTTCCCCTTCTTAATGTATCACTTCATTCCATAAATCAAAACCTTAAAGAGATCCTTATGCATATATGACTTGCCCCATAGACCATTCTTGAACCTGATTGTTTCAATTAAATCCTCTTATGACTCCATAGCCCAATGGACTGAAAACCTGCTATCATCTTTCATCTTGACCAAAGCTTACTCTTTTTGCTTGCAACTTCTCACCTTTGAGCCTATTTGCATATAGATCTTTCCGCCTCAGACAGCAAATCATGCCCAACCATCCAAACACAAAACCTTAGACTTCATAACTAGCCTAATATCATTACCTTAAGTTTTCAAATACAAATCCATCTTTTTACATATTGGAGAGATCCCTCTCCGGATTCAGGAGGGCTAGATCCTCGAATCCCAAAGTTGGTTGAAATGATGTTAACTCTGTGATCGCACTTTTGCCAATCTTGCTTATTACAGAGACCTAACATTTCTGGCGACTCCACTGGGGACTGAGTTGAGTTTTCACCTTTTCCCCTTTGATTTTCATACAAACCTTGAAAGTAAAAAGCAGCCTTTTCAAGCACTACCAAGAAATGGTAATCATGATGAAACTTGTTTGAATCAGTGACAAGCTAGGTGAACCCTAGGATTCTTATAAGCTTTTATCTAACCTTAAAAAATTAGCTAGCTTAGCCATAAGAGTACACTGCCTTTGTCTCATAACCGTAGCTAAGTTTTGAAACAGAGTTAGGCTATTCTTAAAGAAACCACACAAATAAAAATATTCAGAAAATACCAAAAACATTTCAGATTAGTAGTAAAACACTTGCCCTTAAATTTCATTTACCATTGGATGTGTTTTACTTCATACTCTTAGATAGATTCTGGAAAGGGCCAGGTAGCCTCCGGATCTCATCCTCTTTTAGAGGTGACATATCTGGTGAATGCCCTCCCAGTCAATCTCTGGTTAGAGTTTTTTGTGTTTCGGGATACCCTTGAAAAAGGATGTTTCACAAGCACTGTGGTGGACAGTGTATCTCTTTGAAAACACTCTAAAATTTCCACCTGGCGACTCCACAATCCTGAACAGACCTTAAGACTCCACTGGGAAGAACCCTTATCATTATAATATCATTCAAATCCAGTTAGAGGACTGTAGCATTAAAATTGTGAAAGCGGATTAGTTGACCTCTCAAATATTGTCAGATCTGGTTGAACTTTTCTTGTTTATTTGGGTCTAAAAACACAACATAGTGGCTCCTAGAAAGATTCACACTAGAGCCTACCCTAACCCTGATCCACCTGAGATAGTTGACAACCCAGAAAGTATCCTTAGGAAGTCGCCTAAGATAGAATCCTCAACTATTTTCAGATCTCACATAAGAGCCAATTCAGTCCCTGAAAATCTTTCAGCTCTACAGAAATCACAAACTGACTTATTGAACCCATTTAGGACTAGGTCATTTGGTGATTTAGATCAGCTAGATTTTGAGACTTCACTTTCATCTCCTGAAGCAAGCGAACATCTTGGTAGCAGGGAAACAACACCTCCTGATTTACATTTTCTTCTTAACTTAGGTGTCTCTCATCCAAGATCAGCTCAACAATCTACTGCTATTCCATCCACTTCTGTTCATCCTTCATCCACTGTTCAAACCACTCCACTTCAGCCCACACCTCCTCTTGTCAACCCACCCCCACCATATATCATGGCAGCATGGTATGCTCCCTTAGTCCTTCCTGTACCATTAGTCAATCTTCCACAGGCCTATCAGTCCAAAATTCCATTATATGATGCTAGCAATGCTACAAAAGCATCACAACATGTGGACAAGATGAATGACTACTTTGACAGAAATTAAATTGATGATGATTCTATCAAGCTCAGATTGTTTGCTCAGAGTCTAGGGGGAGAAGTAAGGAAATGGTTTAAAGCCCTAGCCCCCCACAGTATCAACAATCTCCAAGGCTTCCATCAAACATTTTTAAACAAATGGGAAGTGAGGAAGAATCCTCTCCAAGTCCTTGCTGACTACAACAATCTTCACAGAAACCCCGGGGAAAGTGTACAAGCTTATTGTACCAGATTTAATAGTGTGTATAACGCACTTTCCCCAGAACTAAAAAATCCACAGGGCTCAGCCTTAAACAAATTTCCTGAAGGGTTTGATGCTGATATGACCTATTCATTAAGAGAAAGAGATTTTGCAACCCTTGAAGATATGCAAAGAGGTGCTCTTTCTGTGGAAGTTAACCTTATGGAGAAGAGGGCAAGAATGAAAGCTGAAAAGAGAGTATCTTTCAGAGAGGAGTCCACCCCTACTACCTCAAGCTCAAAAATGGAAAGAATGATGGAAGAAATGATGAAGAAAATGAGCATTCTTGAGAGAGCACAAGCAAGTCAAAATCAAACTGCTCCTCAAAACAGAAACCAGAATCAGAATATGAGAAGAAATCAACCTTTAAACAGACCCAGGGAAGATGATCAACAGATCACTCCTCCTTTTCATCAAAACTATGTAAGTGAGGTTGAGGAATCCAATCAAATGACAGAGGAAGCTGATATCAACCTATTTGGGGTAGATGATGATAACTTTGAGGTTCATTATGATAGAAAACAAGGTCTTTACACACCTTATGATGACAAAAGGGATGATAATGAAAATTGTTGTCAAGAGATGGAGAGTTCCATGACAGAACCTTCAAAAGAATATGAACTCAGAAGTAAATCTAATCAACAGACCCCCAACGTGAAAACCTCTGACAAATCTTCTCAAAACAACACTACAGCTAAGCCTAAAATGGTTAAACAAAGGGATAAAATAGTGGTTGTTGATTCTGGTAAAGATAAAGAGAAAGACACTCAAAATCTTGAAGAACAGAGTGCAAACATAAGCAGTGCTAACACTTCAGCTAGTACTCCTATTTCAACCGATGTGTCAAATGTAGATAAAATAAATCAACAAGTTGTTGTTGCTGATAAAGTGGCAGTAAACAAGGCTGAAACCAGCACCTTAAAGAATCAAATTCCTTTCAGCCTGAAACAGGAAATCTCAAAAATCAAAATTGTTGTTCCCTTGACTGAGTTAGCTGCCCATCATGTATATAAAACCCAAATTTTGAAGGCTTTAAACATAGAGGAAAACGAGGATACTCTCAATCTTAAGGATGACCAAACAGAGCTGATTTTTGGTCCAAAGATTGAAGGTAAATTTCAAGAGGGGCCTGTCCCTCCCTTTTATGTAAGTTTTAACATTCATGACAAAATTCTACACAATGCTATAAACATTGTTGTTCCCTTGACTGAGTTAGCTGCCCATCATGTATATAAAACCCAAATTTTGAAGGCTTTAAACATAGAGGAAAACGAGGATACTCTCAATCTTAAGGATGACCAAACAGAGCTGATTTTTGGTCCAAAGATTGAAGGTAAATTTCAAGAGGGGCCTGTCCCTCCCTTTTATGTAAGTTTTAACATTCATGACAAAATTCTACACAATGCTATGCATGACTCAGGCGCTTCCCATAATTTAATGCCAAAGGCTGTAATGGAAAGCCTGGGTCTTGAAATTACCAGACCTTACAAAGATCTTTACTCTTTTGACTCAAGCAGAGTCAAGTGTTTAGGATTAATCAAAGACCTTTGTGTTAACTTAGCCCAAATTCCAGCCAAATGTTTAGTTATGGATGTTGTTGTGGCTGATGTACCCCCAAAGTATGGAATGCTTTTATCAAGATCTTGGGGGGCTAAGTTACAAGGGACTATGCAGATGGACATGACCTATGCGACTACTATCCCTGTTTTCAATTAGAATAGAAGACTTTACAAGGAGTCTCATATGAAATACACAGTTACAAGTCAAGACAGACCTCAAAACTCCCCTCTGTATTCTATGAATACAGGCCTTGATTCTTTTATCATGTTTAATGATGAAACATTCCCTGAACAAATCACTTTAACGGGATCAATGGCTCAAACGGAGGAAGAGGAACACGACACTGAAGTGTCAAAACAGTTTGCTACATTTGAAAACATTGGAAAACAAAACATCGGTCTTGAGTTACAAGTCAGAAATTCGTTGTTGTTAAAACTTGACAGTCAAGAGAACAATCCTCAGCCCGATGAAAAACTTGAGGAATCAAATCATACAGAGGACATTCACCAAACTGATAAAACTGAAAATGATCCTCTCTGGACTATGTATTTTGATGGGTCATGCACTAGAACAAATGCTGGTGCAGGTGTCTGGATTACTAACGCTGAAAACAATCATACAGAATGTATTTCATGTAAATTAAACTTTCAGTGTTCCAACAACATAGCAGAATACGAATCCCTTCTCTTAGGCTTGCATCTCTTGAAGAAATTAGGAGCCAGAAGAATTAATGTATATGGGGATTCTGAGTTAATAATTAGGCAAGTCAATGGGGAGTATAATGCAAATCATCCCAGACTTAGGGCCTATCGGAATGATTTCATGGATCTTTTGAAAACATTTGAGGAATCCACACTGAGTTTTGTCCCGAGGAAAAAAAATATTATAGCCCACAATTTAGCCTTTGCAGCTAGGACATGTTTAACGCCATATCAGTTTGATGATTGTTCACCTCAAATAAAATTTAGACCAGTTGTGCCTGATAATAAAAATACTGGCAAGTTTTTGACGGAGATAAACAAATAGAAGACTTCATGCAATTCAGAAATGAATTTGAACTACATAGTTCAGATTCAGACTATGAAACAGACTGCAGTGAAGAAAATTTTCTTAGTGAAGAAGAGCCTTCTCTTGAGCTTGTAAATATTAACCTACAGACTTGCAAACCTAGAAACAAAACAGAATTGAAGGCAGAATCAGGAACAAAAGAAATAGAAACTTTGCATCCTAAAGATGAAGGTTTGCCAACTGGTCTAACACCTTTAGAAGAGTTGTTCGATTTTAATGATGTTGCCAAAAAACCTAAACTGGAACCTGTAGAAACTGAGGTGGAAGAATGCAACATAGGCAGTGAGGAAAAACCGAGAATAATCAAACTGTCCAAAACTTTGCCAGCTCACACTAAACTCAAATATATAGAGCTGTTCAAAGAGTTTTCTGATGTTTTTGCATGGAGTTATGAAGATCTTAAGTCCTATGACATTGAAATAATACAGCACAAAATCCCTCTTAAAGAAAACCAAAAACCATTCAAACAGAAACTGCGCAGAATAAACCCTGTACAGCTACCTTTGGTTAAGAAGGAAATTATGAAGATGTATGATGCTGGTATTATTGTCCCTATTAGATATTCTGAATGGGTATCTAATCTGGTGTCTGTTAGGAAAAAAACTGGAGAAATCAGGCTTTGTATAGATTTTAGGGATTTAAACAAAGCTTCATTAAAGGACAATTACCCTTTGCCAAAGATGGATCATATTTTACAAAGGGTGGTGGGGTCTAAAAGAATTTCTTTGCTTGATGGCTATTCATGGTAAAATCAGATCTTAGTTCACCCTGCTGATCAATTAAAGACAGTCTTTACTACACCATGGGGCACCTTCATGTATATGAAAATGCCTTTTGGTCTAATGAATGCTGGGGCAACCTTTCAGAGAGCCATGGACATAGCATTCTCGGAAGAACTGGGCTACTTCATCATTATATATCTTGATGATGTTAATGTGTTTTCAAAAACAGATGAAGAACACTTAGAACATTTGAGAAAGGTTTTCGAGAAGTGCAGAAAATTTGGGATATCTTTGAACCCTAAGAAGACGCTATTTGGTCTCCAAGAAGGTAAAATTCTTGGGCACATTATTTCAGAGGAGGGTATAAAGATAGATCCAAAGAGGATTGAGGCCATATTGCAAATCTCTCATCCTCAAAACATCAAAGAGTTGCAGTATTTCATTGGAAAGATCAACTTTTTGAGAAGGTTCATCCCTAACCTAGCTGAGCTCCTTAGGAATATCACAAACATATTGAAGAAGGAGAAAGGGATAAAATGGACCTTGGAAGCAAAGACATCCTTTGAACTGGTAAAACAAGCATTAACCAAAACACCGGTTCTCATAAGCCCTGATTTTTCAAAATATTTTTATATCTTCTCGTTTTCATCAGAACATACCATAGCTGCTGTCCTTTTACAGAAAAACCCACAAGGACAAGAGCAGCCTATTGCATTCTTTAGTAAGGCATTGAGGGATGCCCCTTTGAAGTATAACATTATGGAAAAACAAGCTTTTGCTTTGGTCAAAGCATTGAAAGACTTCAGAGTATACATCCTTCACTCACACATTATTGCCTTTGTCCCAAATTCAATTGTTAAAGACATTCTAACACAGGACCCAGATGGTAAGAGAGGTAAGTGGATTGTTGTTATTCTTGAATATGATTTAGAGATAAAACCCACTAAGCTCATCAAAGGCCAAGGTCTAGCTAGATTAATGGCTGAATCAAATTGTGAAGTTCTTGATATTAACATGATTAATGCTTTGGATAACCAAGAAGAATTCTCAACTCCCATTGTTGAAGACCATTTTATGAATTCTCCTTGGTATGCTGATATTATTTATGTTTTGATTAATCTGAATACACCTCCTGGTTTATCAAAAACAAAGGCAAGGTTCCTAAAGTTAAAACCTGTAAACTATTGCATTATTGATAAATGTCTTTATTGTAAAAATGCAAGTGGCATATTGCTTAAATGTTTGCCTGAGTTTGATGCAGAAAGGGTTAAGCAGGAATTCCACGAAGGAGAGTGTGGAGGTCATTTATATTGGAAGGCAACAACCAACAAAATTCTGAGGGCTGGTTTCTATTGGCCTACTCTTTTTCCTGATTTACACAAGGCGACCACTACTTGCCATAAATGCCAATTGTTTGAAGGCAAGAGAAAATTGTTACCCCTGCCTCTACATCCAATCACTGTTGAAGCCCCTTTTCAACAGTGGGGTCTTGACTTCATAAGAGAAATCCATCCCTCATCTTCTGCCCAGCATAAATGAATCCTTACTGCCACAGACTATTTCACTAAGTGGATAGAAGCCATCCCTTGTAGGCAAGCCAATGATTTAGTTATCGTAAAATTTATGGAGACTAACATTCTCTCCAGATTTGGCTGTCCTACCAAGAACATCACAGATAATGCAGCAGCATTTGGATCAAAGAAAATGGTTGACTTCTGTCATAGATATCAGATAACATTGGGGCATTTCACAGCCTATTATCCTCAGGGTAATGGACTTACTGAATCTTCCAACAAAATCTTAGTGAACATAATCAAGAAATTGTTGGAGGACAATAAGAAGTCTTGGCACACAAAGCTGGTCCATGCACTTTGGGCTGACAGATTGACTTTGAAAAAATATATTGGTATGTCACCCTTCCAGCTTGTGTATGGTACAGATGAAATTTTTCCTAACAGCCTTGGTGTACCAGTTATGAAGTTAATTCAAGAGTTGCAGACTGAAGAAAATGACATAATCAGAAGAATAAATCAGACCATTCATCTTCAGCAAATCAGAGAAGTGTATAACAACGCATTGCAGAAACAAGACATCATCAAAAATATTTTTGACAGAAGAACAAAGGCTAGCAATTTCAAGATTGGGGACAAAGTTTTAAAGTGGGACTCAAGGAGGGAAGAAAAGGGCAAGCATGGAAAATTTGATAACCTATGGCTTGGCCCTTACTCTATTCATTCAGTTGCTGGAAATAATGCATTTTTATTACAAGAACTGGATGGAACGAAGTTGTTTGGGGGTTCGGTCAATGGCAGGATTCTTAAGCATTACTTCTCTTGATCCATTTCATGTTTTGAAGCCTTTTTATATTTTTCCATTATGAATAGTCCATCCACCATTGCATTCAAAGTTATGAAAAATCAAAAAATACAAAAACAAAGAAAAGAAAGAAAAGAGGGCAGAAATGAAAACAAGAAAGGCAAAGCCCCATGCCAAAAAGAGAAACAGATGCTGAAAGTGTGCAAGCTCAAATGCCACTCCTAAAAACACACTTCTAGCTAGTCAAACAGCCTAACCTTGACTAACTAGTTTTCAATTTATTGCTAATAGGGTAGGAAATGTGATTTGCCAAACTGTTCAATCTTGGCTTATTAGTAGATAAATTAGGATAGAAATTGAAGGTTCAAATAAACTCAAAATCTGAACCAAAGTTTTTCAATACATGATGACTCAAAACTGTTTTATTTTTTGAGTCAAACAAAATGTAAATCTGGTTCTAATCAGCTCAAAATCTGAACCAGAAGAGCTCAAAGAAAAAGTAAAAAACATAGCTATGAAAAAGATGAAGGAAGTGCTCAACTTTCAGATCTCAAGCCTTCCATTTTTTATTTAAATTTCTTGCAAAATAATGTCTATGTGCAGCTTTTTTTTTTTTATGCCATAGACCACAGCAAGCCAAATAGTTTAATCTTGACTTGGCTATTTTTAAATTTCTGTTGTAGAATTTAGAGAATGAAAGTCTGTTGGACAGATTAATCCCAACAGACTGTAGATTAGGTAGAGAAATATCTGAGCTCAACTGTTTAATTTGAGTTCAGGGAGAAATAAGGAGTAGAATTAGATTAGTTTTTATGCTTGCAAAAGAATAAAATGATTGTGAAAAGAGTTTGCCAATCCAAGTGCACTCGGATGAAGAAAAAATGTTAGATCAGTAGGATTGGGTAGGTAGAAGTTGTATTGATGAAAGTTCATTATTCTTTCATGATTGATATTATTTTTCAGAGCAAAGCAAGAGAAATTCAATGGATGAGGCACATGGTCAACATTCCAGAGAAATCAAGTCTGAATTCTTGATGCCTTCAAGAAGGCACCATCCCCAAGTGGAGCCATTGTTAGCCACCCATATATTTCTATCATATCAGCTGGTGGCTAAATGATTTTTGCAGCCTTCAAGAAACAAATTCAATCCTGAAATTGTTGGTGCTTGAAGTCTTTTTGATGAATCCATAACTGTTGGTTAATCTTCACATATGTTTCCCTCTTCAAAACCTCTGATATCCTGCAAAAATACAAGTCAAAAAACTGTTGCATTGCCATTTTTCCCCTCCCTTTCTTACAAGATAACCCCATTTTCCATTTTCCTTTTTCCCATGAAAACCCCACAAAACCATATGTTTTCCCCTATCCCTTCATAAATTTCATTTCCTAAGGTTAAAAACCCACTTTTTAACCTTGTCGGGACCTTAAATCCTTTGGAAAATCAGTGAAAAACCATAGAAAATACATATTTTTGTGTATTAAGGTTTTTAGCCCCTGCGGGCTAAGCCCCTACCGCCTTTTTCTCTCCATATGACCTGATGCCGTGACCAAAGCATTTCCCCTGCGGGGGCTTTACTATATCCGTAGGGTCAAACCTTGGTGCCCCCGTAGTTGACTCCTCGGGATGGGTGAAGACTTAATCTAACGGCTGCCATTCACTACGGGGGGTTGCTCCAAAAGCCTCATGTCCGTACACCTTGGCCCCCCGCAGTTCATCTCCGCCGTCCGATCAAAAACCAGATCGAAAGGCGCGGAGCGCTACTTGCCCTGTGGACCCCACCACTCCCCGCACTGATTTCTAAATACCGCATGTTTCCATTCCGCACCGCCTTTCAGGCAAAGCCGGTTTTCTCCCGTTGGCCAGCGATTCCATACGCTAGCCAACGCGTGTCCTCTGCCCTGTTTCAAAACCACCATATAAATTTAGTCCGCCGCGCGTTATCCGTCGGGCCATGACCGCCCAGCGGAATCAACGGCAGCCATCCGATCTGACCCCTCGCATCTAACGGCTGGCATTCGTTGAAGTTGTCCGATCTTTAACCAAGTTGCATATGGTTTAGCCAGGCCCCAGCGCTGTGGAAAATTAATCTCCGCCGTCGATCTCTGCAGATTGACGGCCCACGATCAGCCCCTTGATTCCGTTGCCCAGTCAAACTATTCATGCCACTGACTTCTCTCAATCACTCCCGACCGTCGATCACAGTGCGATCGATGGCTCTGATTGCCCCTTTCCTCCGCACACCCTCCGATGCAGATTTGCCCATATAAACGCAGGATTTCATAATTTTGTTTGTATTTTGCAGGTTTTAAGGTTCTTTTCGCCATGTCTGAAGAAGATTCGAAGGACAAGGGTGACGACTCTCGTTCTTTCGATTTGTCAAAGGAAATCAACCACAGGATGTTAAATCACGTATCCATTAAGGTTTCATGAGCCGATGATACAACATGCCCCTGTTGAACCTGGAAAGCATCGAACAAACCCAGAAAAAGAGTATCAGTTGCAAAAATGGACCAGAGCAGTAAATGAATGGACAGATGAGTGGGGATTACGGCTAAGACGGTTATCAAAAGCCTAATCCCCGACTCAAAGCACAGTTTAAACAGAAAACCTAAAAGTGTTTTATCAAACAAATGCCTCCACCGCCATATCTGAGGCAAATCGATTCCTCAGCTACCACAATGCCACCTATTGCCTCAAAAAACTCAATCAGGGGCCGAATTTATGGAGCAGGATCCGATATCTTTCCTTGAAGCAGCCGAAGAAGTTACTTCTGCCATGGAATTTAATGACAGATATCCGCAGAGTAACCCTAATTGTACACGAAGCCTCAAAAGGGTCAAACAAAGCTCCCATCGAGCTAAAATCATGAGTATAAATCAGTTAATGTAGTGGAACACCTGTACAGTTTCTTCGTTGAGCCCCCAAGGGCCAAGAAAGACATTAACTCTGCATTAATTGTATTTGAGATCTTTATTCAGATCTCACCTTCTCATCCTTCTATAAATACTTCAATAGAAGATGAGTGAGGGGTTGGTTGTCGATGTAATTACTGAAGCATTCTATGTAACTGAGTTGAAGACTCCTGATTGTAAATAGTGTTTTCACTGGCTCTTGGAGCTCTGCTTGTAACAGATAGGTTAGGTTGTGAAGGGAGATGAATTAAAACACTGGATTTGAAGATTGTAACTGATTTGGAGCATCAATACAAGCTGATTTATGGGATCCTGATCTATGTTGAAGGTGATGTTGTTCTCATTGTAACTTGTTGTTTTATTTATGTTTTCATTTTGTTTCATTTTCCACTATAAAGAACAGTTTAAACAGGGTTAGGACCTGCTATATACCAATAACCTTCTCTGGCTGAGAAATATTTATTTAAATGTTTTCTTTCCACTGTGTTATTTGAAAATGATTTAATTCAGTTTAGGCATAAGAATGCTGGCGTTCCCTCGTCTTATTGCCTTAGTTGGATATTGTTTTTGAATGTTATTTTTAGTATATGTTGTGTGAAGATGAACTGAAGGAAGATATGGTTAGCCCTGGTCCCAGACTTGTCTGCATGATTATCTGAACATTTCCCTTAGTTTTTGTATGTTTTCTATTGGAAGTATGTCAAAGGCTGGCTAGTTTCAAAGTACTTACCAGATCCTAGTTTGCTTTCATGTCTTTCTTAAGTGCCTGGTCAAAGGATGGATAGTTTCAAAGTACTTACCAGATCCTAGGCTGCTCTTTGTTCTGCATCTGTTTATTTCCCCTTCTTAATGTATCACTTCATTCCATAAAGAGAAACCTTAAAGAGATCCTTGTGCATAGATGACTTGCCCCATAGACCATTCTTGAACCTGATTGTTTCAATTAAATCCTCTTATGACTCCATAGCCCAATGGACTGAAAACCTACTATCATCTTTCATCTTGACTAAAGCTTACTCTTTTTGCTTGCAACTTCTCACCTTTGAGCCTATTTGCATATAGATCTTTCCGCCTCAGACATCAAATCATGCCCAACCATCCAAACACAAAACCTTAGACTTCATAACTAGCCTAATATCATTACCTTAAGCTTTCAAAGACAAATCCATATTTGTACATATTGGAGAGATCCCTCTCCGGATTTAGGAGGGCTAGATCCTAGAATCCCAAAGTTGGTTGAAATGATGTTAACTCTGTGATCGGACTTTTGCCAATCTTGCTTATTACAGAGACCTAACAGGTGGTGGTCCATGTGACCTCGCCCACCTAACAACAAATATTAAACCAAATGGTTCTGATAGTTTTGGGCGGAGTCCAACTTTTTAGGTGCCAGTGCCATAGTTAGCGGAGCTATCTGCAGTTACTCCAAGGTTAGTGGAGTTTTTTTAGGCGAGATTGGACAAAACTTTTGTGGGTCATAACTTTCACATTACTGAACTTTTTGGAGTGAAATTTTTTTGATTTTGGGTATTCTCAGCATTATGGAGCCATTGGAATAGGTTGCAGAGCTATCAGAGGTTTCTTTCAACCATTTTTACTTTAGAGAAGCTTGGGGAGCCATCAGGGCCTTGAGGGAAATGGAGTTGCATTGGACTACACTTCACTGTTTTAGGTGAAATTAGAGTCATTATTAGCTTATTTCTGTGTTCTGAATTCATTTTCACAGCTGTTTTGGTCTTTTTAGGCCTTTTTCTCACTGTATTACCTATTTTAGCATCATAATATATCAAGTACATGTCCATTAAGAGCCTTGGACTCGGCAGATGTATCCCAGGAGGGGTGAACTGCCTCATCAAGTTGTTGTGTGTTTATGGTGAAGCTATTCTGCTGTGTTATTTAGATTAAATTTGTTAAACTGTAAATTAAAACAACACTCCCTCACACCAAAGTTTATAAACAGTTATCAAAAACACTTTGTTTCACTTGCAATACTATCCAAACACTTTGCACACTTAATTTAATGGAAATGAATACTTTGAACAGAAAAAAAAAATTACTTTTATTTTCAGATCAGTCGCACTTTTAGGGGTCTTTTCTGCGACCTAGGTAGCAGGTACTGGGTAGAAAACTGTGACCTGTCCCAGGAAATGACCTGAAAAGTGCGACCTGTTAGAGAAAGGCGGTTTTAGTGTTGTTTTTGGCTAAGATCTGGGATTTTTATTGTTGAGGGACATAGGTGCCCCCAAGCATGTTGTGGTCATGCCAAAATGTATTTATAAAGGGGGAATCTAAACACATTTTATGATGTGGTGTGCCATTTGTTTTCTTTATGGTTATGTAGTTCGAGAAAGGGAATGGAGGATTGCCAATATTTTTTGGTACTGCATATATGAATCAAATGGACTTTAAGTTTCCGGTTTGGCATACATGGTGTCACTATCCCAAAGAGAGGATTTGGAGATAATGAACTGATGCTCTTCTAGAAAACCCATAGGTTGGTCAACAACAATGTCTAAGAGACTGGGTTGCTGATGTAAGATGAAGGAATGATAATGGGTATCATCCCTAGAGTGATCTGAAGTGATATGGGAATCTAGAGGTTCTTCTAAATGTGGAAGAATAATGGTACTAAAGTCAACACGACCAGATACACTAGGAGAGTTGTGGAGAATTTCTTCTCCTGGTCTCTCAAATATGGGTGCCCCCTTACCCAAACATTGGGTTTCAATGTAATGGCCACAAGGTGTATGTGGTTCGAATGCATGGTTTTGATGTAAGGGGGGATAGATAAAGTCAGGGATGGTGATTTCTTCCATAATGTCATCATCATGATAGAATATGGGGTTACTGGTGTAAGAAAGACCACATGACACATCGAAGCTACCTAACTCATCATCATGAGAAAAGAGGTTCACATGCGCAACGTCACAAGGGGTGACAGAAGAGTAAGCAGATAAAGGATCTACCGATGTTGAGCCTAGGGTGATTGCTGAAGAGAGGTCAGGCGAAACATCAGGGGAAGTCTCCAAGGGGACTTCCACCAAGGGTCTCATGGATGATGATAGGTAGAAAATGATGGACGAAGGCTCCATCATATCGACATCAGGAGGGGGAATGTCAATGGGAGTATTTGTGTCCTCTGGTTTTGCCGAAGCAAAACACGCAAATAAGGGAGTGGTGGACTCGTTGCGCTTGGCCTCGAATTGGTGAACTATCACTAGAGAGGTGAGGAAGTCCTCGAGGTGGGGATAGAGCTGGGTATAATGGCCATGGAGATCACACAAAGCACAGGGGTGGTTTGTGTGAATAGTCTTGGGGTTCCTCACTGCAGTCAAGGAAGGAACAGAGGTTTCCAGGACCATAGACTCAAGGAACATGACATTAACCATGGGCTTGAGATGAGGCAACTCCAGACAAGTATGGGTGGCATGACTGACAACATCACACAAAGCACACTGGATGGTGCGCTTTGGAGGTTGAGGAGGGGCAGGGTTTTTCAGAGCAACCTTTTCTTTAGTTGCCTCCTTGCGAGCTTTTCCCTTCTTACCTGAAGCGGTCGCAATAGGAGGTGGTTCCTGTTGAGGTGGCTAAGGCACTGGGGCCGCGGGAGAAGTCATGGGGACCGTTTAAACCGAGGTCAAAGCAAGATAAGTTTTGGTGACCAGGCGGGGTAGCAGCTGGAGGATCAAGGTACCAGATGAGAATCCCAAGGGTCAAGTTAGGAAGACAGAGGGTGGCCATGATAGGTACCTTGTACACTCCTGGGGGTGGAGTTAGGAATGGTATCTGACCAGAGGGGTAATGGCTAGGCGGAATGGCTCCTAAATGGTTAAGGCCTGGAGGAACCATTCCAGGAGGGTAAAGAGGCTCATGGATACCAGTTGAAGGGCCAGGAGGAGGAGGTCCAGAAGGCTGAATCGAAGGGCTAGGAGTAGGCTATGAAGGGAGAGGAGGCTGCTGACTATCCGAGGCGGGCTGCTTGAGGGCAGCCCAAGATGATTGCATCATGCAAACATTCGATGAGTTGGGATCAGAGATAGGAGGAGGAAGATGAGGGAATGTACCAAGCAATGAGGAATCTTTGTAGACTCTGGGTGAGACACTGGTCAAAGGATCGATAGTTTGCTTATTGGCCACCAAAGAGATGATGGACTCAGGGGAGGTCTGAGACTTTGGTTCGTAATATGTCAACTGGTTAATGGTGACTATCTTTCCATTATGAGGGAAGTACATATTGTAGTGGACCATGGATGGGACAGCAAACATCGCATAAATGTAGCTACAACCCAATAGAATGTTGTAATCTAAGGGGGCATCTATGAATTCTACGTCAACGGAAATAGTCTTGCCTGCAAGGGTAATAAGACAATTGCGGAATAAGCCAATGGGCTGGGAGGCATGGCCATCCCATGCTCGAAGAGTGATCATGGAAGGAGCCAACTCAGGTGATCTGAGTTGCTTCCAAATTGAAGCGGACATCACACAGGTGGATGCCCCTTCATCAATAATGCACCAAGAAACATTAGCGTTCCAGATTTTTACTGGGATTTGGAAGGCGACGGAAGCAGGGAGAGGAGGATGTTCTGACCGGTCAACATCAAAGACAATCAATCAATCGTCGGAAGGATCTACAGCACCCATGGCATATAGTAGATATTTTTTTTGTGAAGGGCACGACTGGAGGAGTTCTAGCATTGAAATGGTAGCAGGGGATTGTGCCAAGTCATCTACTATACTATACAAATGGGTAGCTTTTCCAGAAGCATCATTTCGGCGTAGTGGTCCCTTAGGGATCTTGGTATGAACCTTTGCCTTAGGCTGAGGGATCTGCAAGGGACCATTAGGTGTTGAAAGAGGCTCTGTAGAGACCGAAGGAGGCGGCTCTAGGACAGACGTAGTGGGAGGCTTGTTGTACTGACGGGATTGAGTTTGAAGATTGATGTCTATGGTTGGAGGTTGATCAGAGTTCATCATTAGAATCTGGTAATCGGAGGAACCAGATGGAAGAGGTTGAGTGGCCACCTGTCCTTCAGGTGGTTGGCTAGCCACAAATCTTTGCTAACAGAAAGGATCAATAAGCACAGCTGGTTGACTAGGTGCAGCACTAGGAGGGACGGAAGGGGAGGCTTTATGTCCTCGCAATGTTGCTTGAGACTCCCACAGCTGCCGCATCTGTGGTAAAAGAGGACAATCATGTGTGTAATGACCATAAACACCACAACAAGAATAAGGCTTGTTCGTGCGAACATGCCTGTCCTTCTTGGGCTGGGTGCCCTGTTGCTGGTTAGTAGTGTTAGGAGAAATATTTTAAGGATTAGGTTCAGGATTACCAGGAGTAGACTGGTTTTGAGTGCCTTTCCTCTTCTTTTTGGAGGGAGGAGGATTAGTCGCACCCTGCTATGCATACACCTGCCCCTGAGGGGGTGGTGGTTGCTATTGCAGGGGTTGGGAAGGCAAGGGAGGAGGCGGTGCTAATGCTGGAGGAGATGTAGCACCAGGCTGTGGATACAGATAATAAGGAGGCTCGGTAATAGTGTGGTAAACAAGAGGTTGGGAAAAAAGAGGAGGTATTTCGTATCCTGGATACGTGCTACTGGGAGGGGGAAAAGTGCAGGAGGTGCTAGCCCCCCTTGAGGAAAGCCATAGCCCATGGGAGGTTGAGCATACGGATTAGAGAGAGCTCCAACGATACCGTCGATGACATGAGATGCCCCTAGTGTGTTGGCACCACCGGGTCTGGGAAGATCAGGTAGAATGGTATAAACATAACCCGACTAAGCATAGATCAAGTCATATTTTAACGCAATTTGGAGAGCGGCTTCTTCGGTTTGAGGTAAGTGCGATGCGACATCTTTTTTGATAGGTGGAAAAAGAGATCTAAGGAACCAGTCCATGTAGACATGGTCTTCCAAGGTAGGAGCTCGACATAGGCTCTTTCTTCTCCACCATTCCTAGACATGGTTGGAAAGGTGGGTCGCAAACGATTGACGGAAGAAGTCAAGAGTTCGACTCCATTCTTGACAAGGGAAAGGCCCAAGAATTAAGGCAGAAGCTTCACCTGTAAGCGTTCCTTGGAAAAACTGAAGATGGATAGAGTCATTGGTAATGGAGTTAGACGAACATCACATGTGGAAAGATCGAACATGATTTGAAGGATCTTCTCCAGCAAGGCCTTCAAACATTGGGATGTCGGAAGGGAGATTTTTTGGCATGGCAGGCCAACTAGCATCATGGTGTATATGGTCGTTTATCAACTAGTCAAAATCGGGGAAGTTGAGGCCTGCCATGAAGGGGAGCAAGGGCGTATCCGGGGTAGTGTCCGTTGTGGTCCCACTAATGGTATTCCCGGCATGAGGGTCGGGGTTACCACCAACATTAGGTCCTACACCAGATATGGTGAAGGTGTCAGGGGGAGAACCAAAGGCGGAACAGGAAGGAGAACCCAAAGGACCAGAAGAAGAGTCGGTGTGCGGACTTGGTGGAGGACTAACTCGAATCCTACACGGAGGAGTAAGTCTTCGTACCAGAAACTGAGGATGAAGGCCAAGAAGTCTTCGGGATAAATGCCTTGGTGGCGCAATGATGACGACACAAACATGGCACGAAGGAAAAAGAGACTGACAAGGGCAGGGAGGTGCAATATCAACTGATTACAATGTCGAAACAAGGGCAGAGAGGTGCAGGATCAATTGATTTCAATGTTTTAGTCTTTTTTTGGTAGTGTTAACCAAGCCCTTTTTCACTTAGGGTGTGTGTGTGAATTGTGTAAATTTTAATTTTTAAACCCAGACGTTTGTAGAGAAAAATAAAAAGTGTGTTGTATAGCTGAAAATAAACCTGCAAATGACAGTATATAAGCCTGCAAAAAACAGAAAATAAACAGCTAATAATGCAATAATCTAAACCCAAGGAGGCGGGCCTCTCAACAACTAGTCTATAGGTGAGTAAAAAACTAATCAAAACACACTAAAAATGCCAATAGATCTAAGGTCAAGAGGACAGGGATCTAAAGGACAAAATTTGCTGGAAAGTGGTGCAGAAAACAACAACAATTTAGAGGAAAAATTGTTGTAAAAAGAGGTGGTGAAAGGCTATATCCAGGAGGGAAACGGAGTGAGCCCTAGAGGAAAACCCAAAAAAATATAAATGAGGTGATTTGGATGGATAACAAGCCAATCTGAAGTGGATCTGAAGGTGAGGTATTAGATCTGAAAAAAGGTTGAAGACTCTGAAATTTCAGACAACCTGCAACAGCAAAAACTCTTCCACAAGAATTGGAGGGTACTGAAGCCCTAGGGGTCTAGGTTCCCACTTATTTGAGCAAAAAAGAACAAGTACAGGTCCAAAACAGGTGGAGATGGAGGTCAAACAACCCTAAACAGAGGCTCAAACAAACACAGAAAACTTTCAGAAAAATCCCTACAAAAACTCCAGGTCGCAGTTTCTGACCTGTTTTCAGCAGAGGTCGAAGTTTTTGGGTTGATTCCTGCTTCCTGAAGCTCCAGGTCACAGTTTTTGGGCCAAAAAGTGTGACCTACACTTCTAACACTCTCAACAGTAGATTTTAGAAAAAAATTGTCATCTCAGCTGTGGCTAATGTCTGTCACCTACGCAATAGGTTCGAAAACACATGGAAGTTAGAATTTTTATCATTTTATGGTTTTATAGGTTAAAACAACATCAAGAAAAGAAAAAACAAGGGGCTGAAGAGAAATCCTAGGGTTTGAAGCAGCTGGATATGCAAGGATCATAAAAATGATAGCAGTCGTAATCGTAAACCCATGTGGAGTCGCCAGTTGTTAGTATGAATCTTAATTCCAAGCATACGAAAAAAGACCACTTTAGTTGTGCATAACAAACAACCCTAATAGAAAATATGGCTGCCAATATCCTTAGATCTGCAGTTAGGTGATCAAGATAAATGCTGCAAAAATCTAGATCTATGCATTAGAAGACATTAAACAGTAGAAAAAACAAGATTTACTCAATGCATCTAATAGACAAGACAAGAATGTGTTAAATGAATTTTGTATTAATGGCACCTGGGAGGAAAAAAAAGAAGGTGTTACCAGTTCTCCTCAATGGGTTGGGTTCTTGTAAGTCCTCAACACTTCAGATCTAAAACTCCTCTCTCTTGATGGTGTAGAAAACCCATACAAAATGGTAGCAAAATATGACTATGATGGTGGATCAATAGTCAGACCAAAAGTATAGATCAAGAGTGATCTTTAGGCAACAAAAGGTGGTAAATGAATGAGAAAACCCTTCTATTTATAACAAAATATTGATTTAGTCTAGATATTGGTGCATAATTAAAATATTATTAACCAAATCAAGATCCAAATTTTATAGAATATTTTATTATATTTGTTGGAGGGAAAAGGAATTTGACTTGGGTCAAATCCCTTTATTTGTAAATAATAAATAAATAAATGATTTATTTATCATTTTAAGGATGTGGTTGAGTGATAATCAAATAAATCATGATTTATTTAATTATTTAAGGGTGATTTAGTCATATTTAACAAAGAATATTATTTAAATAAGGTTTAAATAATTATTCTTAAAAAACAATAAGATAAATAATGATTTATCTAATTAATTTCCTTGTTTTGGGTTAAATATAACTAGGAATATTAATTAAACTGTTGTTTAACTAATTATTCGTTGAGGAAAAACAAATGTAGATTTATTTAATATTTCCTCATGGGGTTTCTTGTTTAGACCATAAACAACTTAATAAAGTTGGTTTACTAAGTTATTTTCATAGTGAAAGCAATTTTACTTAGGGTAAAATTGGTCTTACATGGTGTACTTTGGTCTATCTAATGATAATAGGTTAGATGACCAAAAAATAGTGTAACATATACAATTACAATTTTACAAATTAAAAAATTACAATTACAATTACAATTTTACAATTTTAAAAATTACAATTACAATTACAATTTTAGAAATTCACATATATACCATTACAATTACAATTTTATAATTTTAAATACAATTAGAAATACAAATATTACAAATTTACAATATCATGCTCATTTGGTATTAAATTAATTAATAAACATCATGTTCATGATAACCATCGTACAAACATCATATTTGACTAAAAAACACATTCAAAATCGCTAACTGCATCATCGTGATCATGTTCATCGAACAAAACAAAATTAACATTATATATTAACATCATCAGTACAACACAAACATCAAATATACATCTCATGTCAAATAAACATCTCATGCTATCACATACACATCTATCTGTAAGATGCATATTAAATGAACATATCTAACATGACCTAACAACATACACATCATGATGATCACCAACTTGTAAATTAAGTACAACTGCAACATGAACATAAAATACATGGACCATATATATATATATATATATATATATATATATATATAATGTTAAAAATATGCAACTGTAATATAAATTTCATGGATCAGCTGGTGGTAGTACAACATCAATATTAGTACAAGTGGCCAATGGTCTAGCCTCATCTCCATGATGACTGCTAGTAGATGCTAGTGGAGGCTCATGCAAATATGGTGTGGTGCAAGGCTGTGAACGATCATGAGATGATGGTACGCTGCACCTCACAGACTTTCCATCATGTTTTGTGGCTCGATCGTAACATGCAACAGTCCTTGTCAGTTGCGTAAAAGTTTTCGTAACTCCTACGACATGCCGCATCAGGTTGTACATGTCACGCGGCATGCCTCTCTACATTCGTGATAGGCTGTCATCGACCTCTATGTCTCTGAAATCAACGGGCCTGATGCCCGCCTCAATAATCAATGCAATGAGTTGGTCGCCTAACTCCATCCTATATCTAACATAAATAAGACGTCGACTGCGCATCGGCACACCAACAGGAGAAGGTCTCTAATCTGGACCGGCCTCCTGATGATCCTTGATAATATCTAGCATGCCCTCATCCTCATCATGAGGATCCACACTTGGATGAGGTGGTGGTGGCGGGATCTCCTCACCATCAAAAGAGCCAATGTCTGCAAAATATATACAAGTGCATAACAATAATTAGAGGATTTTATTACACAATTTAATAAAAGCAAGTTAAAGAACATGTTAGAATAAATTTAAATAAAATAGTAATATTACCTCTATCATCTGGTGGATCATCAGCTGTGAAGCGGATGTTGGCACACCCTCGCCAATCCAACCTCGCATAAGGACAGGGGACCAAAATGAAGGGATGCTCATCAAGACTGGCTAGCAACTCCAATGCATCATCTGATATCCTCGTTGGAAAAATAGTCTCCTCCCTCTTGGGCATCATCTGCCCCCACATGTGCATACGTGCCTCAGTAATTGGCCTACGAGGCTGCCGAAGAAAATAAGGCCTTGTCTTTGGAAACCTCTCAAAAAATAAACAAAAAAGCGCTGAAGCAAAAGGGAAGTTGACCCTCCCTTGCGCATGAGCATGACATCTATCTAATGCTGTACAAAACTGTCGCAAAAAAAATGGCAGTCCACTTGACAAGTCGTGGTTGTTGCAGTAAAGAATTAACATAATATAAAAGCTAGCAACTAATGCGTTTCCCGTCACTAGTGTTGTGCGAAATGGTCGAAATGATAAGTGAGAGACACTAGACATCCTCACGAAAAAATGCACCAATACGTAACTACCCTCCAGCTACCTGAAAGTCTGCAGGAGATACTAAATTTTATCCAATGTATCTCTGGGAGTAAACTAATTGACTCCCTGCCACATAGCCAGCTGGAACCTCGGGGAACGAGGGAAAATACACCCCTCTCCTCGATAGACCTGTAATAAAATATATATTCTCCTCAGTGGGCATGTACCACTGGTTGATACCAACTCGTAAATCCTATTGCTGGGTATTCCACCTTCAAATAAGATGTCTCAAAAACAAACTATGGGACTTTACGGAAGTAGCCTCCTCATAGAACTTGAGGAGGCCTACCTGCCTAAGGATTCCCTACGTCGCTGCTGTAATAGGGTGAGGGTACGCATCTCTCTCCCTCTCCCTTGCCTCCCATAGGCGAACCATGTTATACTGTTCCGCTTGTTGTTGTTGTTGTTTCCCCTCTTCTCTCCTTTCACGTCTCTAAATGATTGACATATTAAACACAATTTTTTTATTAAATGACACATGTATTTACAAATATAAGTATATATTTATTTTTTGAAAAATAAATAAAACAAGAGTCAGTGCGCTAAAACAACAGTCACGCACCAGTCCCGGTGCTTCACACCACATAGCGCATTGGATACGGTGCACCTCATGATATTGACCGCACTGGAAGAAGTGCTCTAGAAAATGTTTTTAGCGCACCATTCACTATGTGTGGTGTCAGCAGGCCAATGCGATGACTTCACTATCTGCCTGGGGCTTATAACTAAGTCAGCACACCGCCCTCCTACTACCGTACATAGTCGTCGGTGCAGTATTTTAAGATGCCACACCGTTGACCTAGGTCAAATACGGTAATCTATGCGCTGACAAAACTAGCTGGCCCGGGGCGGTTATTTCAGTTAATGCATCGCTCCACCACAATTAAACTAGGTCAACGATGCGGCCAGATAGCCGACCACATTGCTCTTTTTAAATAAATTTAAGTAACACGGTGTGCCTATGGTATCCGCCTTGGAATCGGTGCGAATTCCCTTAGCACCAGTTTACCAGCCCGAAACGTTGACAATGTCGAATTGTGGTTTCAGTGCGCTGAAAACATTACCCGCCCCGGGGCTGGTAAGTCTGTCAATGCACCGAGTTGCCATGATACACCATTGTCAACGGTGTGGCCTTGGTAACCAACCACACCGCACTTTTAAATTTTTTTAAAAATAACATGGTGTGCTGCCCAGTACCGCACCGAAACCGGTGCAGACACCGTCAACACTGGTTGTAGTGCAGCCTGTAAATTTACAAGTAGCACCACAAATCAATGCGAGCTGAACGGCTCGAGCGCACCGCACGACAAATTTTTTTTTTTAATGGTTAATTTTAAGGTTTTTTCAAATTATAATCCGCTAAAAGGTTCAATTATGGAAAAACAAGAAAAATACCTATAAATCTACCTGTCGAGGAGGCATATTAGTTGTACAATTTGCAAAAGAAAATTTGTCCATTGTTTTATAAAATTCAAGCTGGAGGATTGGTGGCAATGCATAGCAGCAGTGTGTGCAATAAGTGCAATGGAAGCACGGATGCCAGTGCGGCTCAAACAAGAATAGCTTGCACTGGTGCTTGAGAGCTTTGTAGCACTGACAAAAGTGAAAAATGTGGTTTTTTCGCCGTAATTTTTTTTTTTATTTAACCCTGTTCCGGTGCGTGGGGTTTTTACTGGCATACCGGTGCGTTTGAACTATGCCGCCCTGGGCGGTGTCTATTTTTGGACGCATTTAGGAGGCACCGGGGCAGCCTAGCGGTAACGCATCGGTGCTCTACAGTAATAAGATGCACTGAGCACGCTGTCCGGTGAACCAATGATTTGTGCGATTTTTTGGCCGTAATTTTGTTTTTTTTTACCCTTTTCTAGTGCTCGGCATTTGGGGCCCTAGTGCATTTCGATCAGTTCGTACCGGGCGGTTTCTATTCTGCACGCTTTTTATGAGACACCGGGGTAGCTTAGAAGTAACACATCGGTGCTCTATAATAATAAGACGCACCAAGAACGTTGTCCGGTGAACCAATGATTTCTGCGGTTTTTTGGCCATAATTTTGTTTTTTTAAACCCTTTTCCAGTGTGCGGTATTACTGGAGCTCTGGTGCATTACAGTAATTCCACACCGGGCAGTTTCTATTCTGCGCGCTTTTTACGAGACACCGGAGTGGCTTAGAAGTAACGCACCAGTGCTCTATAGTAATAAGACGCACCGGGAACGCTATCTAGTGAACTAATGATTTTTTCGGTTTTTTGGCCGTAATTTTGTTTTTTTACACCCTTTTCCGGTGCACAGTATTACTGGAGCACCGGTGTGTTTTAGTAATTCCGCACTGGCTAGTTTCTGTTCCGTGCGCTCTTTATGAGACACCGGGGTGGCTTAGAAGTAACGCACCGGTGCTCTACAGTAATAATACGCACCGAGAATGTTGCCTGGTGAACCAATTATTTGTGTGGTTTTTTGGGCGTAATTTTATTTTTTTAACCCTTTTTCGGTGCGTGGAATTTATGGGGCCCTGGTGCGTTTCACTCATTCCACCCTGGGTAGTTTTTGTTCCACGCGCTTTTTATGAGACACCGGCGCTGACGGGTTGACACACACCGGTGCTGTTACTTAATAAAAGGCATTGGGTGGGTGTGTACGGAGCACACGCTTTCCAGTGTGCCAATGTTTTATGTGGTTTTTTTGCCTTTATTTTTGTTATTTCTACAGGTGCGCGCATTTTATGGACACCTCGGTGTGTTTTCTTGATTCCACACTGGTGCAGAAGTTATGTAAAGTATTGATACTCTATATAATTACAATAAATCGGGTGTGTGTGTACAAAGCGCATAGTGTTCGGTGTGCCAAATTTTTAACCACGTCGGTGCTATGTCGTCTTGAACGCATTGGTACGTTTTTAGGTGATAAGAGAACCGAACAAAATACATCTGCAAAAACCTTTTCCAGCTAACCTTCTCTAGGAACCTCCACTAGAAACAGATGTCTGGGGTATTTTTATAAGGGGTTCCTCAAAAACATCCGCTAGAGGGTCTTTTCCTTGTAGTGCTACAATCTCAATAGCTTCTCTCTCTACTACTAGATGTAGCAGGAAAAATGCATCCAACTTCATTCCCAAAGCTCTTTCTATGCATGTGGATGACCCATCAAATGTGGGCAATAGAAATCTATTGCTGCAAGGTATTCTTTCTTCTTTGAGCTGAATAAACTATGGGAGAGTTAGATTCTCCTTGAAAGCTCTAGGTTGAGACTTATATTTTGTAAGATACTCAGTTAGAATCTCATGATCTAAGTGCCCTCCATCTCCATGCCTCTTGTCTTCTTCTCTAAAAGGATAGGGCATAGCATGTTTCTTTGGAGATCTATGCAATACCGGATCTTTCTTTTGTTGATAGGAAGTGCATGGTCCTTCCTCATCTTGAAACCCTTTAGAGGTCTCATTGTATCGCTCCTATTTCATCTGCTTAACCACCTTGGAGAGGTTCTTCATAGATCTAAAAAGTGATGAGACAAAGCTCACTCCTTCCATCATTTTATATCTCTTCTTCTCATCTTCTCCTTCTTATAGCATATTAGCTGAAACTCACAAGCCGAGCCAAGATTATGCTCTGATGCCATTGTAATATTCCCAAATGGGGAAAGCAACAACTAATCACATAAACATGGAGAGTAGCAGTGAATACATCAATACACCAATATGTGAAAGAAATGTATAACCATCTTATTAAACATGTCATCAAATAATAGGCACAAGATCTTGAGGATCAAGTCACTCAAGCAATACCATACAAGCCTCTAATAAGCAAATATGAAATCACATGAAAAATAGCTCCTATACAAATGCCTTGAGCTAAGACAACGTAATTTTATGGCATAAACTGATGCATAAAGATAGATCAATATAGATATGTTTTTATATAGCTCAAACAATTTTAGGAGTGAAGATCTAGACTCCTAGACATGTTTCCAAGAGAACCCACGAAGGGTTTACAGAAATACCCAATATACCAAATTGTTGGAATGAAACCCTAGGACTGAATTGCAGCTGCAAAACTAAATACTGGAAGGACATGGATGAAATAATAAATAACTAGATAGAACCCCTCCAGCAAAGTCTCCAAGTGAAAGGCTAATCCTAACACTGAAGCTCTCACCCTCCAAATCAAGCACTGAAACCTCCACTGCAAATGCTCACTGAAATAATGCAATCAAAGAGGGAATATGCATTGTAGATGATGGGAATAGGTTGGCCTAGTGCCAATATGTGAAATAAAGCTCAATAATCTCCTGTGCTGATCTCCCAATGAGAAGAATGCTTCCTCCCCTGAAAAACTAGCTCAAAAAGTGGGTTTCTCAACCCTCCACTACAAGACCCTGCAACACAACACAAATATGAACAAATATTGCGTTGTAACTGAAGACTGAAGCTTGGCCAGAATTCCAGAGTGTGGAAATGATATTAAAATACTCTTCCTAGAGGCTGCCTCAAGGGAAGAGGTGGGATCCCCGCTCGGGAACACCCTATGCTAAATAGCACTGCAAGCTCAACTAAACAGCTGAAGGATGCAAGAATTCATGCAAACCAAAAAATAAATAATCAATAACATAACCCTCTAGGGTTGCCTCACCCTCCTTATAAACAATGTGAGCCTTCTCACCTTGGGTCCCACTCATTAGGGTTTCCACTATCATAGAGACTTCCTCCTATTCACACTGCGCTGTCTCTTATTGATGATCCACTCCCTCCATACCAGCGTTGTTGACTTGGTCAAACTTGACCTTGTCCACACCCATTAGCCCCTGTTCACACATGAGGGTGCTTTATCCAGCTATGAAGATGATCCCTTTTCATATTAAGAGGGATTTTATTCCTACTAAAGAGTTTTGTGGGCCTCCCTACCCATTTATTCATCTAACTAAATGATAAGAGAAAAATTAATATTCCAATTAGTTGCATGCTAATTTAGGAATATTACATCCACTTGGGATTTTTTTGTCTGCTTAGGTGTAGACTGAACTTCCTGGAGCTCTTTAGAAGATGCATTTTCTAATCCAGCTTCATTAGTTCTTTCCTCAGCATGTACGTCAATTCCTTTAATTACATCTTTAATTATTTTATCAAGGGTTTCATCTTTATTTTCTGACTCATTTTCAGAATGATATGAATCTTGGGACTCATTTTTGGAATGCTCTGAATTTTAAAAGAAATAGTAAAATTTTGGACTACATTGTTGGGGTCATATTGTCTTCCTAGCATAAAAGCCAGATTCAAAGAGGTAATATTTGGGATCTCCTTTATTGTATGACCTATATCAAAAAGAGCAAAGGTACCACATTGTACTGGAAACGTAGGCAAAATAGACTTCTTGATTCTTTGAGATGCTTGGGTATACCATCTCCTAATGTTTGGTATGCAATATCCCTAGGAACAATTTTGTCTAGGACATAATAGGGCAAAAAATGGGGAGACGCAAGACTCTCGAAAACTATGGTATAAGTAAAGGTTTCTTCTCCAAACCATCTGGCTACAGGCATAATTTCTACATCGACCTCTTTAGAAATCCTGTGGCCTCTCTCATTAAAAATGATTCGATGGATAGGCAGCATGACTCCATGGAAAATTTTATAAAAATGAGAACGAAATTCATATTCACACAATGTTTTGTGATAAACATGAATAGGACTAGGGTCTTGACTGGTCAATTTCCAACCCATAATAGGAAAATTTGAATAGAAACATATGGCATCTATAATGTATGCACTCATGTAAAAAGGAGGGATTTTTCTAGTAGAAAAGATCCTATTTGTTATGTATTCTCTAATAGCCTTGGAAAAATTATGATGCAGGAGCATCAAGGCCAATTTTCATTTTTAAATATGTAATAAAGGGGGGTGTAGTATTTTAATTGTTTTATTAATTAATTTGTTATTTTTAAATAAAATAGGAGATAAATTAGAAAAGTGAGGATTTTGTAAATATTCTTTTATTAATTAAAAGGATATGAGAGAAAATAGAATTAGGTAGCAAAATTAGGGAGTAGGAATGCTATGTACGGGACTTTGTTGAGTCCACACCTAAAATGAATTTAAATTAGATTTAGCTGAGGATTAGGTGGAGATATTTTTGGAGTGAATTAAATTCATTATTTATGTATAAATATGAGTGGTTTTTGTGAGGAGAACATACGTGAATAATTGAAGAGCTGAGGGGAGTGAGTGAGGAGTGGTTTAAAGGGAAAAGAGCCAAGAGGCCGCCCAATGTAATATCTGGCCACAAAATTTTAATATAGTTAAGGGAGTGATTTGTATGGCTCTTTTTCGCCTTCATGTTTAATTAAGTTAGATGTTTTCCATGATTTTATTGTAGAAACTTTGAGTATTTTCAAAGTTCTTGAAGCAGTTGTGTTTTTATATGTGGGTTCTGCTTTCTAGTAGAATTCCTGCATCAAATTATTGGATACGATATTGGCCCAATTTATAATGGTAGAATAGATGGAAATGTCTATTAGGGGAACCCATTCAATAGAAAATTTGGTGGTATCATGCTTGGAAAATAACCTACACACCATTGTTGCTATAAAACAGTAGGGCGCTGGTAATTGTGCAATTGGATACATACCAAGTTTATCCCGCTTAAATTTGTTGCGATCAGTCTTCCATTCTTTCATTACCTTCATCAGGTTTTCATTTTATTTTGAAAAAATTTCAAGAAAAGATTTATCATAAAATTTCGGTGGTATTAGAAGATGGTACATAGATCACAAATCTTCATGGGTAAATGAACCCATGTATTCTTGTCTTGAGTTCTTGAAAGTTCTGTCTACAACGTTGACATTATCAATGACCCATCTCACCATGTCAGTATACGGTAAAATCTTTGGTCCTGTGTAAAAAGGAAAATGCAGCCTCAAAATAAGAAGGCTCAAATGAGTCAGATGCATCTGTTGTTGTTATTTTCTTCAATTCCCTTGGTTTCTCTCCTTTGAGCAAATTGTACAACTTCCTAGGAAGTGGTTCCACTGTCCTTATTGCAAGTAGTATCTGAGAAGAGTGGAGGCATATCTGTGACTTCAAAGGTAGATGTTTGGACAATTGTTTTTTCTTTCTTTGTCATTTCTGTTGAGATTGCTTTCTCGGGTGATTTCCTAAATTCAAGCAAACAAGGAAATCAGAGTAGAGATGAAGAACATAGGTAGAAGGAGAAAACATAGTTTAATTACTATAAATATTAAAACCGACGCATTTATTTGAAAGATGCCATAGAAAGATATCAATCTTCTCGAGTCCCGAAAGCACTAAATGTTGTTAATATCTCATTAAACACTTATCAAATATTTTACATGGTTTACCATATATGTCCAATAAGAGGATTTATATCATGAGATCTTTTAACGACTAAATTAATTAGGCATCATTCCTAGCGCTTTTGCGATAAATGATATATCACAAATTGCACATCATACAAGCATCGATATTATGTATCTTGACCTCGAGTTTTTGCGAAATGTGATCTACGTAAATCACATATCACACTTTATCAAAGTGAACGTGACTTTTCATTTAGCTTGATGTTGCAGGATGTGATTGGCGATGTAACTCAAAATATTGCTCTTTATCGGATTTATGGCGTCTTTAAACTTTCTTTATTGTTCTATCGGGCCCGACATTATCGCATTTCATTACCTGAATGATATATCTATTGGTTTGTTTTTTACAAAGGAACAATGTGATTAATGGTTATAAGGGTTTTTTAACCTTTTTAACAGGAAATATGTATATAAATTTGAAAAGGTCTTAGCTCTATCTCAATTCGCAAGTTGTGCGCGTTTTCCAACATTTTACCTTAGTAATTTGCGATCTGCGCTTTAAGCAAAATAAGATGAAAGCGGAAAAAGGTTCTTGCCTAATATTTCTAAGGTTTTTTAAGGCTTTGAACACAAAGCAAAGTAAGACATCCTACGTTATTTGTTTGTTTTTTTAAAGGGTCCCCATTTATTATTCACAACTTTAATCGAAATAAAAATAAATGGGGGGGTTGTTTCAAAGTACAACAGTATCCAAAATATTTTCAAGCATTTCTTGTGTTGCACCTCTAAGTCTACAGACTCCAACTGAAAATTTATGTTTGGTCATTAGTCATACAAATACTACAACAAACAAGAAGATTATGAAATCAATTGATTAGTTGAGATTGAGTAATGTGATTAGAACATTGGTCATAGGTTTGGATTAATGTCAATGTTAATTTTAATCTAGTTGTATATTTGGTGAAGAATATAAGAGTGGTAAAGCTCAAACGTTGGATGGTTTTGACAGTTAAGGGTTTGCAAGGTAAAAATATATATGTACATGCATATGTTTATTTGTTTTCCATTGTTTCTCTAAGTAATTGAGTCATAAATTCTAGTTTAAAGCTCAATCAACTCATGAATTCATATCAAAGCTCGGTTCAGAGCATTGGTCGGTCCTAACATTCTTATATCATGGAGACTACAATTCAAAAACAAAGCTTTCCACATCAATATAAATATATGAGAGATTGTGATCATCTTGAATTTTATACAATATGTTTATGTCTCTTTTCTCTATTATCACTTCCTCCACACCCTTGCTTCTACTATGGAACAATTGACAACTAATGAAAAAGTGAACCCTCTTCCCTTGTACTAGGTTTCTGATATCAGGAATTAACATTAGGGCTAGGTTCAGGGTCTCAAAATCCTCTTGCAACCTCTATGAAAGATGTATCTAGAAAATTCTTTAACATTACTAACTCCCCATATTTGAGTTATGGTGAGTTGATAGGGTCACCAAATAGACAAGTGGACAATATTTGAACCATTTTCTTGTTAGTGCATGAACTTTCTCATACAAACTCTACTTTAAGCACACAATAGCTCCTTAGAAAGTTCTCAATGAGAAGAGAAAACATTGTCAAGTTTTAGGGAATCCTACGACAACCGTAAGCTTTTGCAAGACCAAAATTGTATTCCTTGAGGCCTCAAAAGTTATTGAAAATTAATGACTCAAAATTAACAAAATCAACACTATCTTTGACATTATCCATATTCTAATTTTTCTTATATAAAACATCAATAAATTTATATAATTCAAGTATACAACCATTTTAAATCTCTATAATTCAAGTATACATCCAATTTAAATCTCTAGTGCTATGCGAATAAAAAAAAAACCTATATAAAAAAAAAAAAAACATAACTTACAATAACATACTAGCAACCAATTAAATTAATCCTCATGAGTAATACAAATTTTATATATAACAAATCAAAATAAAATATAATAAGTATATCTTTATGCATACTTAAACCCAGTACATATAATTAAAAAATATTAAATATTAAATATTAAATATAATAATTAAATAACCATTATAATCCATATTTTATTTATTCCATTGATCCTGATTTTTACCATTTTACCATAATAAAAATTCAAAAAAGTTATTACTTTGAAAACAATATTATAAAACTAATTCATTATTATAAAGTGAGATAATAACTACTCATCATTAACCCATAGTATAATAATTGTTATTTTGAAAACCATTAAAAAATATCTATCCAAAAATATAACACTTTATGAGTAGAACATGATTATATCATTAATACCAAAATAAAGCTCACATGTAATAAGGTGATTATTTTGTGATGCATAATGAAGCTTGCAACTACTCATAACAGATAATAATCTTCACTTGACCAGCAAGGGTGTCATTACTAATTGAGTGGGAGTAGTTGATAACAAATTACAATGACCACCATTACTAGTTGAGTGGGAGTAGTTGATTCACAGAGTTCTAGTTGAACTTTTGCACAATTTTAACTTTTCTTGATAAATGCTATGCCAACGTTGTTTTTGATATACACATTAACCACCCTTGATAATAACTCACCATTGACAATAACTCGTGCTAGATGTGTTTTTAGTGAGTTAAATAAATGATTAATATTGTGTGTTTTTCATGGTAAACCTTTACAGAACTTAAACATGTAATTTACAATTTAGAATAATATTGTATAATAAATTATAATAAATTTAAAAAATATTGAAAAAATAATATATATTTATATATAAATTTAAAAATTTTAAAGTAAAAAATATAAAATTACATTTGCAATATTTTTAATAATAAATAAAATTTAAAAATAAAAATATATTTAAAATTATGCAAAAGCATATACCTAATTCATTGATTAATATATTGAATTCATAACCTCCACTGCACTCTCTTAACTTAAACTATAAGTTTTGCATATCACATACATTTTGATTCTTTGCATATCAAATGATTTTTCAAGGGAATATTAGAACCTGTATTCTACGTGTCTCGATTTATTTATTATCATCATTTGATTTTCTCTAATCCAAATGGCATTGATGCCATAACCAATTTTCAAAACAATAATAATATTTTATAGATCACATTAGCGGCACCCGGGATTTTTTCAAGTCCAAATATATTGAAACCCCATACCGTTATATTAAGATTAAAATAAAATGCAATAATAATTACGACACCACACTCCATGATTGGAGTGGTTTTTTTTTAATGGGAGTGGGAATGATTATGATTAAGTTAAAATATCATCTTGAAAAAATCAATTTACGTTGAAATTCAAATTAAATAACGTAAAATACAAAGAATATTTTTCCAGAGAGAATATTTCAACTCACCCGCGATATGCGGCTTAATATAAGCCATAATTAAAGTTATACGCCAACTTCGACTTGGTACTTCATTCTTGGTACGTTTGTGAACATTGTTTCATTTTATATTTATGACACATAGTAGCGTTTAAAAATTTATATTAGCCTCATTTTATTATTTAAGTTTAATTAAAATTTAAGTTGAGTGTATAGTAGAAACCTAGAATATGACTGGTTTTCTTTCTTTAGAGGTCACATTTAGTGTTGATTTTGAAAATCGATATTGTTCTTAATTTTCTTACTGTGTGTACTATGTATAATATTTTCCTCTTTTGTGATAGTTAATTTTACATATGTAAGTTGTCAAACACCGTTCTATTTAATCCATCCAACATTATTCACAACCCAAAAATCTTCAATATCTAATCATTTTCCTTGTATGCACATTTCCACAATCCATCATGCACCTTCATTCTACAATTTTCACCTACATTTCCACCATCCACAAATCATGTCTCTTCTTATTGGTCATTTTTCACATCAATGTTGGTTGTGAAAGGCCTTTTCATCACTTATCCTATCACATGACTTCATACATGGTCATTTCTACACTTACTTTCTTTTGCATGTGGATGTATGAGGTATTCTTCAATAACATCCTATATCTATGCTTTGCAACTCACAACCTACATTATGTATTCACTTTCTCCAATGTAATTTTCAAGACACATTAAATTGCTAAGGCTAGTGCATATTCATAGAACTAAAGATATATTTGATATTAAATGAGGCACATTTCTTGTTCATATGTTTATCTTTTTGAATAAAAATAGTACTTGTTATTTATTAGCCACCTCCTCGCGCATATTCACATAATGAAGCTAATAAGACACTTAGAAGTATCAAAGATTCCAAATTAAATACATCTTATTTCATCCATCCATTCAACATTGTTAATAAGCAACAAACAAGAATTCTAAATAGAATACAAAAATCCTTTTGTGGAGACACCCATAACACTCATGGATGACATTATCATGATTTCTAGTACTCCATGGCCTACCAATGTTATTATAAACATACCTCAAAAGATAAGAACAATAACAAAGCTTGGACTTCAGGCATTGTGCATGTAAGGTGCATTATTAAAGTCATTGATTTTTAAAAATTGCTTTCCTAGTGTGTTAACAACCTCCATAGTAGGAAAACATAAAGACAACTCTCAAAAGCTACTAAGACCCCCATTCCTCTAACCCTAAGTGTGCAAAAATATGTTTTGACTCTTATATGCCAATTGAGTTTTTAAAATAGCAAAGGATGACGCCTTTCTCATGAACCACAATAAAGGAATGGGTATTCTAAACAAATTCTTGAAGAAATCAACCAAAAAGCTAGTTAAGTTGAGTAGAAATGAGGTATGTGCATTAGATGGCACTTACAAGAAGTTTTCTTGGTTATTTTCATGAATTCTTCATGAATCCACCATCATTTTTCATAAGTTTTTTCTTTGTGATATACATTATTCATTGCGTAGAGGAGTTCTTTTTTATTAGGCTCATACAATCTCTATTGAAATTTCATCATCTAGGAAATTTCATTCAAACAAAAAGGTTTTAGACATTTCTTCATACCTAGTGTATTATGTAGATCAATACAATATTTTTGAAGACTTTCCGCAGTCACAAAATTCCAACTTTGATGTTGAGGTGGTGCACTTCTAGTACCCTTCACTCTAAATACACAAAGCATGCTTTCACTTTTATCCAGTGCAAAATTTCTCTCCCAAAAAGTACAAGAATGTTGTTTGGTCCTTCTGCTAGAAAATACTCCCTTGAAGCTCACACCCTTTTGGAAAGAAAGGGAAATTTTCAAATAAGAGAGGAATTTTCATATATTCTCCTCCTTGGGTTTGAAGGGAATTTCTGCATGCTACCAATTTATGTCTGTGACATGTTCTTCCTATTAGAAGTGTGTCGATGGTACACGTACTAGGAACATTTCTTCAATGAAAAAATAAAAAAGTATTTCATACCTTTGCAGATTAGAAATAGAAATTTCAATGTCAATAATACTTCTCAGTATGGATGAATATGCCACTTACATGGATAATTTTAAATTAAGTGAGTTAGAAGTAGTGAAGGGTTTTGTTTCTTGATACTCTTAGGCTTTTCACAATTATCTTATTCCTCTACACACCACTAAAATACCCCATAGATAACATACATACTCTATTGCAAGTGATAATTCCGCTCTGAAACAGTCACAGAAGAGCACCTCTACCTCGAGGAGTCAATCTCAAAGAAAAGAGTTGAGGAAGAATAATAACAATACTATTGGAGATGGTGGTGATGGAGATCACCCAAATTATAATTTAGATAAAGCTCACATTGTTAGAGTGATTTGAAAAAGAACAAGAATTAACACATAAGGGAATACTCATGGCACACCCAAGGATGTTAACATTCCGGTTATGGAAATATATTTATGAAACACTAGAAATCACTAGATTAGGTTGAAAGGAAAACATGAGAAATCCAATATATTGTTCAGGAATTGGTTTAACTAAAGCTAAAAACAAAATTACCAACTTAACAAGTATTATAACAAGTTCTCATTTTTTTAGAGGTTGGAAAAAATCATCCGATTTTGAAAAGTGTTGATGTGGAATCAACTTTTTTTTGGAGCATAATTTTAAGACTTTATATATATATATATATATATATATATATATATATATATATATTCATGCTAATTTAAAAAGCTATGTATGGAGCATCAACCCTTTTTTTGGCTTTTTTCAATACTTCAAATTTTTTGATATGTTAAATATGGATAATTTTTGTAAAATGTTGGTGATTTTCATGTGGATTTTGAAAAGTGTTGATGCAACATCAACATTTTGTTTTTTAGGCAAATTTTAACACTTTAATTTTTCTTATGTCCTAAGTATGCACAATTTTTTTAAATAATGATTATTTAACCATTTTCAAGTTGTCTTATTCAGGATGTTTGTTTTCTAAAGGTTTTCCAAACTTATGTTCTTTGTTTTTCTTTGCAATGTTTTTTTATATTGAATTTTTTATTTTTCTTTTAGAAAGTTTAAAAGAACAACAAAATTAATATTTTGAAGTTATGATTTTTTATATATTTATATATCGTTAATTAATACTTGAATACATATAATTAATTATCACAAAAAAAAATTAATCATTTGACAACAAATTATATAAAAATTTCTTAACCACATTTTTAATAAAAATTTTAAAATTTTAATTAACTAATTTATTATTTAATATTAATTCTTAACTATAAATTTTTTAACTAACGTTCTAATGGCTAGTTCTTAACAGCGAGTATTAACGGCTAGTTCTTAACAAGTAGTTCTTAACGACTATTTCCAGGCAATGATGTGTCTCCACTATTTATTCATTAAGATCGATTAGCTTCTCCACCTTGTCCTGAGGATGAACCACATTAGTTGGTTCGAAACATCATTTTTTGGCCAAATCCTAATGATATGATTAATCCGAAAGGCATTCATATAATAAATACACATTTTTTATAGAGATAAAATTAAAAAATGCATATTTTGGGATCTTATCGCTAAAAATGACATGTTAAATAAAACATTTTTATGAAAAAAATAGAATAAAATAAGTTTTAAAAAAAACTATATGAAAGTTTTTTTATCCAAAGATGATGACATTTGAAGTTTTTTTTTCAAAAATAATGATTCACATAAAATTTTAAGTAAAAAAAAATGTTACAAAAAATAAAATAGGTTTAACAAAAAAAAAACAAAATAATAGAATTAAAATAATTTGTAAAAAATATTGGAAAACAAACAAAAAAAACAATATAAAATAAAAGATAGAAAAACCAAAAGCATTTAAAAAAAAAGTGGGGGAAAAATATTTAGCAAAAAAAGACAAAAATAAATAAATTAAATTTTCAATTTCAAGGCTCACGATACAAATTCACCTAAACTAGCATGATGAAAATAGCTCTTTCATTTCGATGATGATCTATCTACGGGAAAGAAGGAAGAAAAAATTATGCGACAATCAAAGATGCAACAAACAAGATCTTCCTAATCAGACCTTTCAATACACTATTCTAATGCAACTAAAAAAAAAACCTATATTCAATGTAAAAAAGGAAAATTTTATTTTCGTTTCCTTTCGATTTTAAAATGCAATGAAAATGAAAATGAAGCTAGATTATTGACCATAAGAACTCACATAGACTGCAATTGTAATATGAAAATTATTTTATCTAATCAACAATCAAGTCAAGTGTTCACAAACCCTAATTAACATTAAGAAAGAAAAACCAAAAAAATTATCATCAAAAGTAAATCAAACCAAACTGTAAACACAAAGATGGCTTTTACAAATACAATGACTAGTATAGGGACTCAAGATTCAGGAAAAATTAGTAGACAAAATCGAACTCAGAGCAAGGCGTAGAAATTCATGTTTTTCATCCTACAAGAACCATCGCAGGCTAAACACAAGCACCAATGCGATGCATCGCACTTACAGAGAGGGACATGTGTGTTGGGTTGCTCTGTCTTAGAAAGTGGGTTAGGGTTATTTTTGTTTAAAAAGTGAAACAAAAACCCTACTGAGCTTAGGATAATGCTTTCCCAAAACTAACTACTCTATAAAAAATATAATTCAAGTCATATTGAAAGGTATAAAATGAATAGGAAAAGGAAACCATTATAGGAAAATCATGTTCCCTAGTGGGGTCACCAAGTTTTTATATGGAAAATTATCTTCTGCAGATAGAAGGGAATCCCCTAGATCTAGTGGTCTGATCTAGAAAAAATAGGAACAAAACACTTGTGTTTTCCTTAGAGAAATTACAAAATGGAGGACAAATCCTACCTGGATTCCAACGCAATTTCTCCTCTTCTCTTGGCTTGTAAACTTTATGTCCAACTCCAATTACTATAAATGGGGCCTGAAAAACAATTACAAGAAGAAAGAGAACTACAACAAGACATATGTTTTCACCATTCAAGTTTCATGGGAAACTTAATGTAGTCTCCAAGATGAAATTCTTGGGGCATGCTGATAGATAATTTTTCAACATTGATTTAATGATTAGAAAGGAAAAACGCTAAAAAAAAAATGGCAATGAATGGATTAATTTCTAAACAAATAGGTTTCTTAAAAGGGGTTTATCCATAGTGTCAGTAATCATATTTTGCAGCATCAGTGGTTTGAACAAGTTTCATAGTGCTCGTGAAGTTTTTGATTTCCTAGCACAAGTGTGTGGAAAGAAAAAAAGTTAGTATTGGGTACAAAAATTATGGTTTTGAGAAAATAAAATGAATGTTTTTGTACTCTCAGGCTTCGTAGATTTTATCTGCAGGGTTATTATAAATTTATATAAAAAATTTGGTGGGCCCAAGACCCAATCTCCACCTATCTCCTTATATCCTAAATCTCTCATCCATACTACAAGTTTGAATATCTACATGTATTAAGTCACAACACACCAAATCCAACACCAAGACCAGCGAAGCCGCCAACGAAGGAGCCCGTGAGGGCTACAATTTGTGCACAATGCGTCAAACTATTTGGAAAACATTTTTATTTATAAAGTGCACACATATCAGCTTATCTCGTGCATGTGTTATAATCCGAAAAAGAAAAAGAAAAAGGCGTCGAACCAAAGATTAAGCATCGAAGATAAACAAATAATGTTACTAAGTGAAATATGAAGATACTCAACATTCGTCATTCTGGTGTTCATTGAGATCACCAAGTGTCAAATTTATAGTGCTAGGTGTTTTCGTGTATGATTTGGTGTTAAGTATCTATATTAGATGGTTTACATAGGTGTTGCAAAGATATTAAGTAATAAAAATCCATTGAAATTATCGTTTTTATATCATAAGGATTGTTGCAAATATGTCACAGTAGAAAAGTGTGATCATTAGTTTAAAATTGGTAGGATTCATTTAGCAACCATGGAGTGGCTATTAATATTGAAATTCATGTATCGACACCCCACCGAGGGTCAAATTTATACATAGGCCAACACCAAATTAAAACCCAACACATGAGCGCCCAAATGAGAAACAAATGCTAGATAAAGCTTTCAGTGGTAATTTATGTACTTGTAGAAATGCCTAGGGTAAGGTAAAATTCCATCCATGGTCATGATAATTGTTACATGCATAAAAAAAGGGCTTGTACACCGAAAGGTGTTTTGAAAAGTCAACAAATCCCAATACCACAATTTAGATAGCTTTGATTTTAACAAACGCACATTATATGAAATGACAAGAGAATGCATGTAATGGCCCCGTTGAAGAGGCCCTCAATCTCCATTATCAAATTAGGGAGGGTCACCTTCGTGAGTGTTGTTCTGACATGTGTTGAGTTAGGAAATATATAGAAATGAAAGGGGGCACTACAATAAACTAACAAAGCCTATGGGTTATAGTACCAAGTTTTACATAATGCACCAATGATCTGCAAGAGGGATTCCCCTGAGTACACAAGTGTTGTGTGTTAATAAATTGCACTAGGGTGTAATGCCAAATGTGATGTGGAATAAGTATGATCCTCATGATCATCAGAGAAATTTTGAGGTCTAAAATGGGCCTCCTAGGAAAAATGTACAACCAAAATAAACTTTATAAAAATCAATAGGATTCAAGATGATGATGTCAACCATGAGGGATGATTCACCATTTTCGGAGTATAAAGTAAAAAGATTAAAAAATAATAAAATAATACAACTAATTTTTCAACTTATGTCCTTAAGGTTTTACTCAAATTTTGAGCAGGAGTACTCGTTGGATGTAAAATTTAAGTCCTTGTCCAAGGAGTACCCATGTTTCATAGTTTTGATGGACCTTGCTACACGAAAAAATGAGAAATACATGAAAAAACATGATTGCAATCACGTTTTTCATTTATTTCTCATTTTTTGTGTAGTAGGGTCCATCGAAAGTATGCAACATGGGTACTCATTGGATGAGGAATCAAATGAGGCATCCAACGAGTGTTGTAACTTGAAATTTGAGCAAACCCATAGGGAGATAAGTTGAAAATATGAGTTGAAAAACATTTTTTTCTTTTTTCCCTCTAAAATTTGATGATGTAATATAATATTATTTTATTATTTCCACTATTATTTTATAATTTCCTTAGGAGTCCCATTTTAGACCTCAAAATTCCGCTAATGAAATTTCAAGGAAGAAAGGTTTTGATGGAACATGAAGGAATTCTAGAAATGACATCAAAAGTTGGGCTTGAAGGTGGATGAATATGCTGAGATTTTGGGAGTATGTTAGGAAAAAACTCTTCTTGAGGAAATCTTCTTGGCTTCATCCACATTTAGAAACTATTCAAACAAGGAATTTACAAGCAGTAAGAGTAGTGCAAGTTTTTGATGTTGATGGTGTTTGCATAGCAACTCTTTTCACCTTAAATACTAAGACATGGATGTCTAGAAAAAGTTCTTTGTGACATTATGGAGTCTACTAGGTTTATTTTCATTTGGAAGTTCAATGATTATTGTGGGATTGTAGTCTATGCACTTAACCTAAATTTCCTACTATATTGTCAAAGCCAAACAACTCAGACTGTTATTAAAGGTTATTTTTTCTCTAGCTTTACCAATGGTACTAATTACATGGCTTGGACTAGGTATTATTGGACGCATTTATATTTGTATATGCTACGAGGTCTTAACACCCTTGATGGAAACATTTAAAGCCATTGGTGATGGGTATTTTTTGGGTAGAGATCGAGAGAGCTAGTGAACCCCTAAAAGAAAAATTTGGCAAACATTTTGACATATAAAAATCATTTGATATCCTAGTTCTCAAATCTAGATACCTTGGGGTATGAAAAGAGCATATGGAAAACGAAAGAGCACTTTCCAAATTTTAGGCATATATTAATCAGTATTTGCAAGATTCTAGGAGCACATCTTGGCATCCAAATCTCATTTTTCATGGAAAAAAATCACCAACAAGGAATGTGATCAAAAAATTATATATTTTGGGGTAGAATTAGAGTACAAGTCAAAATAGAAGGTTCAGATTTCAAGGCGAGATATTAGGCACCAATTAGCAAGGGATTGACACCTACAACAAACCCTTATTCGAGATTTTGCAACCAATTTCAAGCTTGTTTTTTGATTTGTTTTGATTTTTTAGTTTGAGTTTATTTTATTTTATTTTTGCAATCACACAATTTATTATTTTTCTTTTTGGAATTGACCCTTGTAATTTGGCCTATTTATTCGAGCAGTTTGTAAGTGTAAAGGGTTGCAATTTTGTGGGAGAAAAAAGACTTTGTATTTTGATTTGATATCAATATAATTAATTATAAGTAGGTTTACATGTGAAAAATTTTAGAGATTCATGTGTGAATGGTTTTTTTTCATTGTTTATACTATGTATCTTTATCCTTAATCAAAACTTTGATCAATAAATCTTTAGTATTTGGAAAAAGAAAATGAATTTGAATTCTTTCTGAAAGCTCAAGTTCAGGTTTTTCAAATTACTTATGTGTTTTTGAGCTTAAATACACAATCAAATGCCCATGGCACACTTTAAGATGTTAACATTCAAGCTATGGAAATAGATGATCTTGATTAAATACAAAAAATTCCAGATTGGGTTGAAAGGAAAGCATTGGAAAGCTAATATATTGTTGAGGAATTAGATCAACAAGAGCCTTGATTTTGAAATCGAGTCATTAACATTGCACCATGTAGTTTATAATAAAAATTTAAAGAAAGTATAGTTTGAAAAGGTGAATGTTAGAAGTGACCAATTTGTTGATAAGGTCAATTCAGAGATAAACATTAAAGGAACAAATCTCTCCAAAATATTTGAATTTCATCTCGAAACCATGGACACGTTATCTTATTCAATTTTTGAACAGGAGGTAGAGAATATAGTATTAAAACAAAGAATGAAGAATGTGCAAATGCCTTTGTTACCAAAGTCATTATTTGTTGAACCAATATGCACAACAAGAACAACCCAAGTTTCATAAGACATCCTAGAAAGTAGTTTGATAATTAGAGAAACATCAAGTTTTCTAGTTGGAATTTGACAACACGTGTCCAATAATATTAATAAGAGGATTGATGCAATCTTTAAGTATGGGAAGTCGCCACAAATTTGACCAATCTATCAAATATAATTAGTTCATCGTTGAATACTTGCAAAAGTATCTGGAAAATGATGAGATGTTTTATAAAGAGGCCTTAACCACATTTATTATGAATGTGTCAAACATGAATGTGGCCCAAAGGGAAAAAAAAAAATCTTCCTTCCCAAGGAATAATTAAACAATAAAAGAATTGTTGGAAAGAGAGAATTAATATGCTCTCAAAATGAATTTCCAAGTGTGACAATATTAATCTATTCTTTCAGTTAATCAAGGTAACAAAGGAACTGAAGAGCCCCAATTTAATCATGATTGTGATGTTGAAACTAAGAACAAATGCAAAAGCATATGGATGTACTTAGGATGACATGGGGGAATTACTTCATCAAACTTGTTGATTTCCCCAAAGAGAAAACTGAAAAGTGGTTAATTCATTTCGTCTGCAAAAATAAAGACTAATCTAATATAATACGCCAAATCAATTATGATTTAAAGGATTTTGAAAACGATTTAATCGAAGTTCGAGTGAAACAAGAAGCCATTGGTGTACCTTTATGTGATTACATTGAACAATATCTCAAAGATGAGTTCAAAAAAGTAACAACTTCAAAATGACTCATCTATAGTTCCAACAATTATGTCTTCAACTCGCATCCAATATTTTAAATTGAGGGAAGTCTTCAACAAAGAGAGAGTTTTTTTCTAGCATTGTAAGTAAACTATCGAATTTGGTCCCATACCTTTTTTCTTTTCACTAAGTAATAATTCAACCTTATGACTATGGAGTTTCCCAAGTATCAAGCTCAATTCCTAATTGTTATTTCTCTTCTTTTCCAGAGATTTTTCTTACTATAGAGTTTGCGGGAGCCCAATCCCTGTCCTTAAATGGATGAATACATTTTATATTTCTTTGATATTACATACTTTAATTTAAACACGTATATATTAAAAAAAAAAGGTTTCACAAAGAGCTATCACGAGTTCATGTGTAGTGTAAACTTTGAACTTTGAGTTTAAAGCTTGAGATTGCAAGGATGTAACTCTTTTCATCTCAATGAGTTTGAATGCAATTATGTTTTAAAATTTTCTCAAACGTGTTCCACAATTATTTTCATCTACCAAAATATATAATTATTTAGTTATAGTTATGTTAGAAATTCACAATTATTAATTTATTCATATTTTTATCAATGTGTATGATTGTTAGTCTTCAAAGTATAAACTTTCTTGCCTCAAAGTTTCTATTTTTCTGAGCTTTACGTCAATACACCTTATCTTATATATTGAGAAATTAGAATATATATATATATATATATATATATATATATATATATATATATATATATATAATTTGAAACACTATCTCCATTCTTTAAAACAATTCCAATTTCCAATAAAATAAGGATGTTTGTGTAAATTGGAAAACCCACCACGATGCCAACCACCCTAGATCAAAAGATCACCACCCATTCACTCAACAAACTTGAATTCATTGCAATAATACTAGTATTTGCACATCACTGTGTAAAGAAACTCCGACAATATTAAACAGACAACGAAAACGTTAAACAAAAAAGAGTACGACATTAAATAGAAAAATATATATATTCAAAATTTTATCAAAAACAACAAATCTAAACAGTGTCATGAAAATAAACCTCATTATAAAAAAACACCCTCACTCTCACTCTCACCCTCACCCTCACCCTCACCCTCACCCTCACCCTCACCCTCACCCTCACCCTCACCGTAACTAGATAATATCTAAAATAAATAAAATAAAATATTACAATCCTTCGTACTATCCTTTAACTCACTATCAATAATTTTGTTATACAACAATCACTAGTTTATAATATTAAAACTTTTACTTTTAAGTAGAGAACATATTCTTCCATATCATTTATAAAATATACCTGGAATCTATTTATTTTAATCCAATTTTCTTTTGAGAAACATAAAAGTTAGACCTTTAATAAAAATATCACTCTATTTGGATTATAGCTTTGGAACTTATTCTAATCATGTCATTGCCTTTACCCCAACTGACATCATATATCCACAACTTAAGAGCGGGAGTGAAATTCATTATGATTTGGCATTTTTATAATCAAATACTTATTCCTTAATGGGGTATCTTTAAAAATACTTATTCTTTAATGGGTATCAACAGATATGCAACTAATGGAACAATATCTTGAAATCCCCTGCTCTTTTGTCCTTTTATGATCACAATAAACTAATGGACACACCTAGACTCTATGATTGCAATGTATTATTTTTATGGTGAGAATTCTATGGATACAAAGCCATTCTAAAACTAGTGTGGGCTTATCTTGTCAGGACTGACCAAAATTAGAGGATGTTTGTATGTTATATTTAACAAATAAAAAAATGATAAAAAAATGACCTTGTACTGAAATCGAATAATAATAGATTAAACTATGAAGGATATTTGTTTAGAGAGAATATGTCAACTACCCCGTGATATGAGGCTTGATCCATTCCTCGTGTACTTATCATCTCATTCATTGACCCACAACCATTTAAACTTTTTTATTCCCATTACATAGTCATGTTACATTTTCAAAGTTTTCAAGTATAAAAAATCTCAATAAGTGAGAAATTTGAGCATTCAACTTATTAAAATATTTGAAAAACATAAATTAAACTTTGTAAAATAAATTTTAAGTATTTTCTTAACACCGACTTGTGTTGGGTTTCAATATATCGTTATAGTCATTTTTATTGGGTTTCGATATATCGTGATACTCTCAATCACTAGAAACGTTCATTGGCCTTAGTTAATAGAAATATGTTTTCTTTCCAGGAATTAAACTTAAATAAATGGCGTGGCGAATCAACTTGCACTGACCTTCGTTAATAGAAATATTTTTTTTCCAAGAAATTAAACTTATATAAATGACGTGGCAAATCAATTTCCACAGGCCTTAGTTAATAGAAATATTTATTTTTTCAAGGAATTAAACTTAAATAAATGACGTGGCAAATCATCATCACCATTAATTATGACTTGGCAAATCATCTCACTTTCAAAGCTTGAATTCATAACATTTAATTTTCAAATAAATAACACAATTAAGAACCATGTGATAAATAAATGCAAAGTACATAAGGGAAAATTACAATTACGTTAGACCTCATTGTCCTCTTCTAGTGTCCCATCAGTGACACGTAAGCATGGTGAGATTAACAAAATACGTCTGCATAATGAACCCATCGCAGTCCACGTGATTTGATACAATGATATTTTCGTCCATCTACCATAAGAGCGATTCTGATGTCACGACATCTCAAGGTCGTTATATGACAGCTTTCATTGGATTTTAATTGCAATTTTATAAAAGAAAATAAAGTTTAAAGTTTGTAATATAAGAAAAAAAAATTATATATATATATTAATTTTGGAGGTTTAGATTATTTGGTGATAGGATGTTTTGTTATAGCACTCTTTGTGATGTTATTGGTTCAAATTTTATATTAGCAATATGTGTTATTGTGAAGGGTCGTATTGGTATGTCTGGAGATTATAGTGTTGATAATGGGAATCGACCCATGAGATGTAGGCCACTTGGTTTGAGTGAGGTTTAGTCCCCACCAGGTCTCAGGTTCAAACATCATGGTGTTGGGTTGAGGATGGAAGCCACTTTTGGGGAACTTAAACTATGCCAAGGGTCGTCCAAGCTCAATTGATGATAACATCCCACTGTGGGTAGAATATTCTTTCATCCAATAGATGAGCTAGCCCCAGTCTAGGGTCAACCTAGTTATAAAATAAAATTTAAAAAAAATCAGAATCTGTCTCATGTCATGTGAATACAAGCATGTCCTAATTGCCCATTATATATATATATATATATATATATATATATATATATATTTCCTCAACTTCTATTTTATCTTCCTTGGTGTGTAATAGATAGAATGTTAAAATGGAACTTCATTAATAGGTATATATTTGCATTCAAACTATGCTGACAACAAAGTGGATTTCCAAATATTGTGTGACCCAAAAATAACTATGTTTTTTCTTCTCCTTTTTTTGGTTAAGATTTGGACATCATATCTTATTTAATTAGTTTTTGAGGAACATTTTTGTCTGAAACAACTTATATCATAAAGGTAGTTTATACTTACAGAAGGTCATGATTTCACCCATTTCTACTCTTAGTACCATGTTCGAGGTGTTAGAGGCCTAGCTTATTCATAAGATCATCAATGATTAAGCCCTTAAATACATTCCACAATAAATATGTCCATGTTACTTAGGGAAATATTATGTATACGCTTGACCCAAGGAAGCCAATTTTGTGGTAAGTTCTCAAACAAATCATTATTGAATGAATGTCCTTTTTGAAGAGCCTCAATGTTAAGATTCACAATGATTCAAGGAAGGGCTTACCTCAAACTTTATAAGTGGGGACCATTAGATATAATGCACATTGAATAAGAAGGTATTCCAAATGGATAAATCCCATTACGAAAGGAAGGGCCTAATAGCCTCCCAAGTCTCCAAATGCTCTGCAATTAAAAAAAATATATCAACAACCTTAACATGAGAAAGGGGGATTAAAATTGGTCTACAAAGACACTCTCTACTAAGGTTTCTTTCCAAGAACCCAATGTTGTTGTTTAGGTCAATTCGAAGGACCTTCTATAAATCATTCCCTTGAATAACTTATATCACCTAGTTGGTGGATAAGGCTTGAGCTTGGAGGTAGGTTTTTGATGCATAGTCCACCAAATACGCGGATGGTACAACATATCTGCTAATTAAATATATGGAACACCTTGCTTTAATCATTGTTGGCTTGTGAGAAATTATTATGAGCCTTTTTTTATCTCATGTAAGTAACTTTCAATGAAACCTACCAGCAAGAGTATCAACATGTTTCATAGTGAGAACCTTTATATAGATTTTAAATTTTGCAACTACAACAAAGAGGATTTCTAAACAATTTGACTATTTTATTTTCCACCCTTTAAACCATGCCACCCAGATATCATGAGGTGATGCTTATAAGGAAAGAGGAATGCCTAAAGCTTGAAAAATTATCCAAGTTGGATCCATGTCCAGTGGAGTGAGGAAAACAAATTAGAATAGGTTGTTGGCTTTGTTCATAAAACTAAGGTTTAGTTAACGAGATATTTGATCTAGAGACCAAAAAAAAGGTATATAGGTAATCCATAGTGTTAACCCAAAAAATATAGTCTTCTAAGTTTTTCAGTATGCAGTCATCAACACAATGGGCATTAACTAGTTCGTTGACTTCAACTTCAAGTAATTGAATTCCTTGAATCAACCTCATTAATATTGAGACAACACAAATACCCAAAGGAAGGCTTGTTGGAGCATCAACAAAGAGGGTTTTAACATTGTTGATAAAGGGAATACCAATCCCCATGGATTTTAGAATTACTAGAATGAGGGGCCACTACACTAAGTCACAAAATTGCTCAAAGTCTATTTATTAATAGGGCATGATGGTAGTAAGACCAAGGTCATTCTATGCCTTCTCAGAATTCTCAAACATTGTATATAACATATCATATATGAATAAACCTTATATTTTTAATACAAACAATATTTGAAAGGATATGCTTGATATGCAAGGCTAGCATCTTCGCCCAACTATTCATAAGAAGTTTTATGTAATATAATAAGCTTCCAACTAGTAATTAGTTCATAGAATCTTAGGGATGAACTTAATGATACCTTGGTGGATTCTAGATCCCAAATATTGGTTATAGAGGCCTTTTGATAAACTTGGAGAATGTTTGGGTCAATGAACTCTCAAGTGGACTTATAAAACTCACAAGGGAACCCATCAAGCATAGGTGTCTAGAATTATTTCATGTAAAGTTACATAAAGCTCATATAATGAGATAACCAAGTCATGAGATCTCTAATGCTCTTCCAAAACCATGCATAAGACCATATATAAATACTTTTGCAAGGCTCCCAACTCTCTTCTATGAGGTCTCATGTTTGAAAGAGCATTTTGAAATGATTTGCAATTTCATTTTCAATATTGTATTGATTAGTGCTAAGACCCATAATTGTTTTAGCAAAAGCGATATTTGCATTGGTCTCATTAGTGACCAACACCTTAATAAAGGAATTAGTTGGCATATATCCTTTGTTTAACCATTGGAAATTTGCAAATTTTCTTGCAGCTAAGCACCTCTAGCTTGTTATACCTAAACCTCCTAAAGAAAGTAGCCCAATTTCACTATGCAAGCATATTTTTATTTGTCACAAGGTCAATTGCATACCCTACATGACCTGTCTAAGATCAACATAGTTTAGTTTGTTACACTCATAGTAATGTTTTATAATTTGTTCACATATCCTATTAAAAATATAATATTTTTAGAAATGACACATTTCCACCAAATAATCCAACCATTATTTCCATGAGGGGGGGGGGGGGGGTTTCAATCCACGCAACTCTATTGTTCGCCAAGCAATCCATACTTTTAAGATGAGATTCATTTGAAATGTATCTAGTTCATGGCATGTGCTTTCTTGGGCTCCCCATGGGATTGGGAACCTTATATGATAGTGGTCTTGGAGAGTGGTCATGTTGTCAACACACATTATTTTACCTACATCAAAGTAAAAGTAGAAGGCTTTGATAAAACATACTTGTTGAGACAACGATAAATTTTGTTGTCCCTTTCTGAAAATTTGGGCCAAATAAGCCATATCTCTACAAAATCCTAGAATCGATGGTCATTACGACTGTAAAGTTTTTATTAAACCCTACTTGAAAACTAAGCTTCTAATAATGGTAGAAGTAGAGCATGATCCTTATATTTTTAGTTCTCTGAAACATCGAATCCCCCACAAATAATCCACGAGCATTAGGTGGCTCATCAACAAGGTTGGCCTCTCTCCCTATATTCATTAGAGGGATTAATGTTGGCTAGCTCTAAGCATTGATTATCTAGGTTGATTAAAACCCATGCAATTTTTGGGTTAGGGCTCCAACAATAGAGCTCAAAAGTTGAGGACAAATCAATGTCAGAACACTACCTTTTCCCTCATATTGATCATAATCATAAAAATTGGCACCTCAACATATTATACATGGGATTATACTTGTAAAATCATAGAATTTTGACTTCATAAAAAAGGAATACTCACCCCATCAATAAAAGGTAATACTATAGAAAATAATTTGATTTATGTTGAAATCACTTAAGCCTTAGAGATTCCATGAGGTCACTTTTGATTGAAGATTAGGCCATAGTTCATTTAAACCTAATTATTCTTAAGGACATAGAGAGCACCAAAAGAGTTATTCATTATAACAAGGTGTCATAGAATCAACCAAACCCTAAAATTAAATTGCCTCCACTACCTCAAGTGGTCATTAACATCAACTCATTATTTACATTGAGTGTAAGAATACCATAGGAGAATGAGCTTTGGAAATATCACAAACCCCCCTCCCACCATTACCATAAGAAAGAAAACAAATTAATAGCTATTAAAGCATTAGACACATTAGGATCAATGATGACTAAATCCTTAAGGGATAAGGCTTAATTTAGAGCCTAGGATTTTCAGGCTCCAAGTGTTTGTTTTTTTAAACCACTTGAATATGTCTTCACCATCTTACTAGGAGGTATTGATAGTTAGAGGGGTTTGCATAAGTTTATCGATCAAATAGTCACCTTGAGATATTAATGAAAAATTATAGAAAATGGTGATCAAGATTTAACACAAAAAATAAGTGTTAGATAAGTTGATTTAACATATCAATTACTTATGAAACCTATGCCCCACTCAGATGACACAAACTCCTTAAGATATTTTGGCATATTAATATTAATGGAAATGTGACATGATAAGATTGAAAAAAATCTATGGTTCATATAAGAAACTTCTCAGTAGAGATTGTAATAAGCCTTAATATAAATCCTATAAATATTCAATAAGAAACCCTTAAACTCTTAAGATACCAAAATATTCACCATAAAAACACCAAGAATATAAAGAGAACCCTTAAGGTAGGATAATACCATCAATTATTCCTTAGGAAAAGAATCATTCCATAAGCCATACTTGCTACAAAATAATTCAATGAAGTACACCAATACAATAATACTCATGTATATTTATATTTTATCATGAGTATTCCTAGGGGTCTGTGTCGATTATCCATCATCATTATATTATTTAATTTTAGTTACATAATGTTCTTATTTCATTATTATGGTCACATTACATTCATTATCCCATTGGGTACCTTCTTAAGTACCCCATATTATCTGTCATGCTCCACATGGCCTTGATCCACCTTCAAATAACCAACACCCTCTTGAAAAAGTACTCTTTAGTGGAACCCCACAAAATTGATGCATAAATGATCATATTTAAATTTAGAATGCTCAACATTAGGAGGAGAGTCGTTACCTTTTATACAACTTTGAAATGAATTTCTAAGAGCCTTGGCACCATCTTCATTCTCTAAACTAATCACAACCCCTCAAGGGAGTAAGGATGTTTTTTTGAGTGATAGGAAACTCACCATGATCCTAATAAAACCTTATGATTGAAAGGCCACACCCTATTAAAAAATCCAAGCTAAATTCAATATAATAATGTTAAACAATAACTCTACAAATGAAATAAAAAAATTCAATACGATAATATTAAACAATAACTCTACAAATAAAATAAATAAATCACAATCATTCATACCATCCTCTCATTCTTTATAAATATTTTATTAAATATCCAAAGTTCATATAAATTGGTTTTAAAAATAGTGTTACTGTAAATCTAACTTAACCTCAAATTTATCAAACGCATACAATGATAAAATCTAAAATAAAAATAAAAATTAACCATTATAAAATTTGATCACTCTAAATAGCTAATAAACCTAAAATTTAATATAATTTAAATTAGAATGGTATATATTAATTAATATATTAAATTTAATAATACTATTATTTAAAGTACACAACCCTTACCCTTACTCATGTGTGACAATGTAACCCTTGTCCTTACTCATTTGTGACAATGTGTTTCACATGTCTCTCAGCACCTTTTCTCTAAACACATGTTATTTCCATATAATTTGTAAAATACATCGTAAACCTAAACATTCCCAACCTTTAATTAAAAATATTACTCCACTAGGGTTCTCGTTTAGCCCAACTAGCATAAAATTTGATTCTTTCCATACCATGTCTGACAATCACCAAACTGAGCACTAAAATTGACATGTCACCCTTATTCTTATCATTTGATTGCTTCCCATCCAAATGACATTGGCATGTCACCCTTATTCTGCATTTTTGAACTTATTCTTATTATTTGATTGCCTCCAATCCAAATGACATTGGCACCTAACCAAATAGATTATATCTCATACACTTTATGACAAGCCATCAAATTTATAAATTTTATTATGGTTGTTGGCCTTAAATTTATAAATTTTATTATGGTTGTTGGCCTTCTTTGTGGGACTTATACAACAACCACTGGCACAATCTCCTGAAATCTTCTATTCTTGTCTTTTAATGATCAAAATAAATAACCACCAACAACAAATAATGGAACAGTCTTACTCTTAAGGGGGAATGATTACCCTAATATTGTTCTTTGTATGCCAAGGCATTGCCTTATCTTCATGTCCGTATTTAAAAAACAAAAAAATAATGAAAAAAATCAACTTGATGAGAATATTTATTAAGAAATAGTATATGCCATGCACCCCGTGAAAGGAGCCCTAATTAAATTTGGATGCTGACCTCCTCATGTTGTTATCATCTCTTTCATTCTTACATTAAAGAAAGAAGCGTGAACCCTTCAACTTCTTGCAAACTAAGTAAAGACATAGTTGTGGTCTCTCTCGGTCGTTTTGCAAGTTTGATTAATATGTTTAACGACTTAACTATAATCTTAACATCTACTTGTATTTGTTTTTGTTTTGAATATTTCATTATGTTCATTTTTCAAAGTCAATCTTCATATAAAGCCAAAAGACACTTAAGGTTCAGTGTATCAATTTAAAAGTATGTGGTATGTGGTGATAGCAGTTTGTTTTGATTTGTATACTTGGAAATATTAGTTTGGACTATTCTAATTATGCTTTTAATGTTATTACTATTTACATAAATATGTGTAAGAGTATTATTTTTATTATTACGTTATTATTTATTTATATGATTGGAATGGCTAATGTTTATTAAGATTGAAACTGTTTATTGAATTGTAATGATGGTAATGGTTAATGTTACTTAAGATTGAAAAGGTTTGTTGAATTTTAAGAGGTAATAAATTATTAAATTTTTTTTTTTTTATGCTAGGAGAGTATTGAGAGAAGTATTAGAAAATAACTATTAAGGAAAATTTTAAGAATAGAAGTTTATTTTAAAGTTTAGAAATTTTGGCGAATCTTACTCGTTGCTAATATGCAAATTGTAAAATGTTTGACAATATTTTTGTAAAAATAGTTAGATTTATAATGATTTTATATTAGTCTAAATAAAATTTTGGCAAATTTTAACATAAAATAATTTTATACTATAAAATGTGGGTGAATCATTTAAAAAAAATGGAAATTGGTGATTTTTTTTTTCTTCGAAAAAACATGGAAAATTAGCCCACCGACGAATATTAGCCCCTAAAATTTTCCCTTATAACTATACATTTGTTGAGTTAAAAGATAAAAAACGTTGGTTGGTAGTGTGACAAATATTTTGAAATTTAGAACTAAAACCAGTATAAGATAAACAAGTTAAGAGAGATAGTTTTTCATCTTCCACCCTCTTAGGGTCACAAAGGTGAGAGACTCTTTCATCCTAAAGGGTTTTTGGAATCGACAAATGCCTAAATTCGCTATGGAACTCATGCGATTTTTTCTTATTTCAGTAATGCATATTTTCTTCTTTCTACTAGTAAATATAGAAATATACTTTTGATTTTTGAGATTTGGGTTAATCATATCCTTATAATATCTTAATTTTCTTTTCCCCTCTAACTCTTTATCATCTCAAAATTTCTCCTTAAATTATAATTTAATAATATTTTTTTTATCCTTTTTCTACAAAATGACATTCTCATTTACCCCCCAATAGCCTAGCCAAGACTATGCATCCTTGTGCCATCCCTATTTGAGCTAAAGGTGGTTTTGGTTAGAGTTATAAGAAATTTAAGGAAACCTCTTGTTTCCATGTTATTTAACCTCTTCTTATACTTAAGATATCCAGTCATAATCATGCATTCAATGGAAGAAACACTTTCTTCGATAAGAATGAGAGGATAGGACATATTTCCTTTAATACTGATATTATAGGTTATAAAGTGCTTTTGAATATATTTTATCTTCCTCCACTTCCCTCTAAATATATTGTATCCCAACATCTTATATCCATATAAAATAACAAGGGTGTGTATAGATATAAAATAACAGGGATGATTGTATATAGGTGTGTCTATGTGTTACATAAGAAGGATGGGGAGCATTAAATATAAGTATCATCATTATATTAATAAGGGGAAATACTTTTATGGACAGTCAAATTGGTCTTATAATCAATGTGAAATGAGATGGAATGATCATTGCTCGCATTCATTATCGGATAAGAGGGAATGATATTTTATAATTGTAAAATTTATTCAAAGACATAAGACATATCACTAATATAGGATTACGAAAAAGAGAGTGGAGAAGAGGTAGCAAGCATAACTAAATTTCTACCAATCAGTTAACATATTAGTAGAGGACCACTGCCACTATAATATCACCATTTCAATGTGGATCATAGATATTGAGGCTTATATGATGTCTCATAATCCTCAAAATTAATGAAGGATACGAGGGGAAGAGATTTTATATTCCTACAAATTGTTCCAATACACCACATGTTATCAATTTCACAATGTTATTATTTATGTTATTAGTCGCTTACATGTGAGCATGGACCACACCAAGAAAGGGAGGAATCCTAGACATAAACATAGAGTTTTTTTCAACCTAAGGTTCAAGGTTGTTATACCAATATTCTCATTAAAAGTTTTGACAATCCACTTTCTAAAATTGAACTTGGATGGAGAGAATAATACCTATCCTCTCAACGAGTCAAGCTAGATCCAATTGATACCTTGAATAATACTTAATATGGAACTAAATTTATATCTACAAATATGCATTTAAACTATATTAACAAAAAAGTATTTTTTAAATATTGTGAAAAGAAAATAACCATGTTTTTTTATTGTTGAGATTTAGGCACCATATCTTATTTAGTTTTTCTATTTGAGTTAAAAGATAAAAAATTTTGGTTGGTAGTGTGACAAATATTTTGAAATTTAGAACTAAAATGACTATAAGCTGAACAATTTAAGAGAGAGTGTTTTTCATCTTCCACCCTCTTAGAGTCACAAAGGTGATAGACTCTTTCATCTGAAAGTGTGCTTGGAATTGACAAATGCCTAGTTTCACTATGGAACTCATGATAATTTTTTCTTATTTTAGTAATGCTTATTTTCTTCTTTCTACTAGTCAATATAGAGAGATAATTTTAATTTTTGAGATTTTGGTTAATCGTATCGTTATAATATCTTAGTTTTCTTTTTCCCTCTAACTCTTTATCATCTCCCAACTTCTCCTTAAACTATAATTTAATAATATTTTTTTATCTTTATTATACAAAATGACACTCTAATTTATCCCCCAATAGCCTTGCCAGGACTAGGCATTCTTGTGCCATCCCTACTTGAGCTAAAGGTGGGTTTGGTAAGAGTTATAAGAAATTTTACGAAACCTTTTGTTTCTGTTAGCCATCTGTAATTCCAGTTTTACCTAATGATGGCTAGATCAGTTCATGGATTTCCCAAACAAGATTTTTATGAGAAAACTGTGAGTTTGGAAATCTCACTATGTTCATTATCCCTCAAGATTCCATTTCTCTGAAGAATCCTCACTCAAAACCTCCAAATTAGTCCTGTTGATACAAAGAAAACTTCTTTAAGGCCTTCTTTTCATCATTAAACCCTCATAAAATCTTTCAAAATCCTTCAGTTTTCACTCACTTTTTCCTTGATTCGAATTCCCCTTTATTCCTCCTTTTTCCCTTCTTTTTCTTTGTTTCCCTAAAAAATCCCTTTAAAACCTTGAAAAACCTCTTTTTCATGGTTTGAAAACTCTTCTTCTCCCTATCGAAACCCCTCAAAATGATCAAAAAATCCCTCTTTTGGTCTAAAAAGCACCTTTTACATTATAAGGGCTTAAGGTCCTGTGGGCTTAAGGACCCATCTCTTGCTCCTCTACGTGATCTAGCACTATAATCAAGCGCTTAAATGCCTTCAACCCCTTTTTCCTCTGCCCTCGGTCCCCTGTCTCCTCCACAAGACCGTGCCCGAGAGTTTTTCCCTCTACCCAGGGGACCCACCTTTCCCACTCCCATTTCCTTCACAAAAACCCCATTTCCCATTTATAAACCTTCCCTCGACCATTTTTCTCCGACACAATCTTAGCCCTTCGATCTGCAAGATCTGACGGCTAGATCTGTCTCTTCCACCATCTATCTCCTTTCCTCTATCGCATCCAATCTCGATCGTCAATCTGGTTTCCCCCCCAGATCCGACGACTACCATATAACACGAACATTTACACCCCACCTGACAGCTCCTCACTCCACGACAAATGAGCCGACGTCATGGCCCATGGCCCACTGCTCATTTTCCTGAGCACCTTTCCCCCATCGTGTGCCCTCTCCACCGTTGATCTAGCTTCCCCAAATCCAACGATTATCTTATGTTTTCGTGCCAATCTCTGCCCAACCTCCCTGCCAAGCACTTTTCACGCGAAACTGGTAGTTTTCGCCAGGACGTGTGTCAGGAAATGAACCGTATCACGTTCATTCATGATAATACCGTTTACTGCCTTTTGGCAGCGTGAAATCCGCCGGCGGTTTTCCATTACCGCCCATCCTCATTCCTTCGCACCAAAGTCCATTTAAATCCATTTTTCACCCTCCGCCATTAAAATCTACCATTGCTGCTTCCGCCTCCCTCTGCAAAGCCCCTCCACCCTCCATTAGCTTCTATAAAGCAGTTTTAAGCCCTCACGCAGGATTTTATAATATGTTTGATGGTTGTTTGTAGGTTCAATGGCATAGGAGGCTATTAACAGTCCAAGACAATGCTAAGGTTGAGGATCATTGTCCTTTGTGGCCCAAAAATCAAAGAAAAAGACCAAAAGGGGTGAAAATCTACGTTTTAACCAATATATCAATAATATTGACTATTTATCAAACCCTCCAATGTGCCAAGGCCACCTCTACACCAGAAAATCAGTGAAATCCGAAGCTCAAAAGAAAAGATGAAGATTAAAAGCTTAATCTGATGATTAAAGGACAAAGACACAGCTAAAGATAAACTGAGAAAGGTTTAAAGCAATCCCAGAAATGGATAAAGACAACATAAAGAATTGTGAAGGCCTAAAGCAGAATTAGTCCATAAAGCACATTTTTATGATTAGATCAAGGAAACTTAGGATTAAAGATAGCCTCGGATACATCAAAGGAGCAGTTATTCACTTGATAAATCAAACTTCCACCTATAGCCTACCTTTTGTCTCAAAGGGAAAATTGACAGTTATTACACTAAAATAAGATATTATAAACTGTCAGAACAGTTAATACAAAGACAGAAAAAGGCCTCAAAGTCAATCTTTTCAACTATTTCATCCTCAGGAAGTAAAGACAGATTTATTACATAGAGAAGTAGTTGAGAGACATTCCTACCTTATGCCTTGCATGGTTTTAAGGATAAGAGTGCATTTACTATGTCATTTATAACATTTTAAACCCTAGATGGTTCCACCTCCTCATTTGCAGCATAAATACTGCATTCGAACTCATTGTATGGGGGGCATTTGATAACTCTTTGAAGTAATACATGGTTCTGCTGAAATTGAAAGAAATTTGATGTTCTGGAACTTGTGGATGTTTTGACCTGTTTGTGGATGGAGAAAGCTCTGTCATTGGATCCCTGAGCTTGGTTGTTGGTGAAGTATTCTAAATTGTTAATGTTTTCCCCATTTTTTCAATCTGTTTTCATCATTTTCTTGCTTACAGTAGACTAAAAAGTTTAGGCTAAGAAATGTCTCCTAGAAGCACCTTAGACCTGTTTACTCTTCACTATCTTTATGTTTTCATCTGCTAAAGGTTTTATTGAGTAGTTTGACTGCTTTTCAACCCTTAAGCTTGTTTATTTCAAGAATAGTTCAAATAGTTGGTTTCAAGAATGATTTATGGTTCTCCCTTCTTACTTGCTGCCACTTGAAAACTGTTTTTGAAGTCTCCCTTTAAAGTACCATTGTCCAAAGTCTGCCAAAGAGGTCTGTTTTGATCATACCCTTTGTAATTTCTTAAATAATTGTTTTAAAGGTCTTTATAGCTATAATCAAAGATGTATAGGAGTTCCATATTCTATGAATGTAGTTATTTGTGAATCTTGAATGTTTTTTTATCCTTGAAAGTGAAATATTTGATGAAATAGAGCGTTCCTTGACTCTTAGATTTCATTTTGAAAGTTTGTCTTGAAATTTTTATTTGCTGAAGTGTGATTTGTAGAATTCATGGTTAGCCCTGTCTATAAAATACTTCTTCATGTTCAAATGATGTTTTAAGTCTCTTTGTTGAGAAGTACATATAGTTAAGGATTCTTAACTACCCTTAGTTATAATTTTCATTCTAAACACTTAATGCTCATTTCATTTCACCTGAAAAATTTGTAGATCCAATAGCCAAGTTAGATTTGCCCTTTGATACCCCTAATTCATCTACAAACTTGTTACAAAATTCTACTTAACTCCATTTCCCAATGACTTAGAGATTTCCTTTTTCTATCTATGCTGCCTAGATCATCATGTCCCACCAAACAATCAAACACACTCATGCTTAATAACTAGCCTAAAATCAACCTTTTACAAGAAAACAAGTCATATCTTTGTAAAAAAATTGAGAGATCCCCCTCTGAGACTAGGAGGGCTAGATCCTAGAGCTCTAAAGACTGGTTTATGTGTTTCCTTGTCATTTAGTATGCCAATCTTCTAAATCTCAGGTTTCCAACATTCTGGTGATCACGGTGGGACCTTTTTGAGTAAAGTCCCTAAACAAGACACTCAGTATCCATTCAAGTGAAATATAACTTCTTCAAGCACCACCAACATAATGGTAATTATGATAGGATCTACATGAATCAGTGGCAATCTAAGTAACCCTTAGGATTCTAAGAGACCCTTATCAAACCTTGAAGAAATCAGCTAGTAATCCATAGAGTAGTCTCTGTTTGTTTCACCACCTTAGCTAAGTGTTGAATTAGGTATAGGACACTCTCACAACCATAGAACCATATAAAAACTTAGAAAAACCCAAAAACATTTCAAATTGGTTTTCAAATAAACTATTGGTGGTGGACCATAAAACATTTTACCTTCATAAAAGCTAAAAATTTCCACCTGGCGACTCCACTAGCCCCAGTAGGCCTACTACCTCACTAGTATTCCATATTTACTTAGGATTGTGTTAACCAGCCCTGAGAGAGTTTAGAAACCTAGTTCCCTATTATAGAAATCATTGTGAGAGGAAAAATCTTAAAAAATAGTCCTAAAAACTTCAAACCTCTCTAAATTTTGGAAACTGAAATCTGTCTTCACATAGGATTAACACTAGATCCCATCCAGATCCTAACCCTCCTACCATAGTTGACAATCCAGAGAATATTTTGTGGAAAACTTCTAGACCTGAAAAACCAACTATTGATAGGACCATCCCAAGAACAAGATCTGTCCTTGAAAAACTTACAGTCTTGAAAGATCCTCACTTTGAATTACCTTACACGAAGAATCTATTCAGAAATAAGTCTCAAAGTGATTTAAATAAAGTTGAATTTGGAACCACAGATTTGCAATAGAGCTTTAGCAGAGAAGCTTCACCTTCTACTCCACCTAATTCTCAAATTATTTATCATTTCAGCTCCATCCATAACAAATTTGGTTATCATCAGTTCGTTGGCCCAAGTGTTTCTTCTACTCCTATTCACACATCCACTATTCAAAACACTCCATTTAAGCCCACTTTCCCTCTTGTTAATCCACCTCTTGTAAATCCCCCATTATTTCCTATCATGGTAGTATGGTATGCTCCACTAGTGTTACCACAACCTTTGGTTCCCCTACCCAATGATTACCAATAAAAAATCCCCCATTTCACTAGAAATGAACCTACTACTGCCCAACAACATGTAGATAAAATGAATGATGCCTTTGATTACATGGAAATAGAAGAAAAGACCATTAAGATGAGATTTTTTTCTCAAAGTTTAGGAGGAGAAGCCAAGAAATGGTTTAAGGGCTTAACTCCTCACAACATAAATGATCTCCCTTCTTTATATCAAACATTCATAAACAAATGGAAAATTAGGAAGAACCCTCTCCAAATCCTTTCAGAATATACCAATCTCAAAAGAAACAGTGGGGAAGGTGTCCAAGAGTATTGCACTAGATTCAATAGTGTTTATAATGCACTTCCTCCAGACATGAAACCTCCATTAGGCTTAGCCTTGGCTAAATTTCCAGAGGAATTTGATCCTGAAATGCCCTACCAGCTAAGAGAAAGAGACCCCTCAACTTTAGAAGATATGAAGAGGGGAGCCTTAAGTGTAGAAGCAAATCTGATTGAGAAAAGAGCTAGGTTGAGAGCAGAAAAAAGAGTTACATACAGGGATGATGCAGTGGCATCAACCTCATCATCAGATACTAAAATTGATAACTTAGTGAAGGTAATGGAGAGAATGCTTGAAAAGATAAATCTGAATGATAGAGTGTCCCCTAGAGAAAACCAAAATAATCCCCAAAACATAAATAGAAATACAAATTTCAGAAGAGACTCTAATCAAGATAGGCAAAGAGATAATGACCAACAGATTAGGCCTCCCTTTCAAAAAAACTATATTGATCAAGAAGAAGAAAGGGAAGTTGAAAGGTTGGAAGAAAATCATGTAAATTTGATAGGATCTGACAGTGAGACAGATGTTTTTCTCACTGAAGAAGAACAAGGATTCTTCTCTTCAGAAAAAATTGAAAAAAATCATGAAGATTCTGAAGATTACAGATTGGGATTTGAAAATGCAATCATGGAGGTACACAAACAATATAATCTTAGAAGCAAAGGGAGCCCATAGATTTCTAATGACAAAACACTAGTACTACTATTAAGAAAACTTCAGAAAATCAGCCTAAAAAGACAGCCAATAATATCAACACTGTGGCCAAGAAAACTGATATAAATAAAGACAAAAACAGTCAGCAAAGTGTTGAACAAAGCTGCCCTAGTACTTCTGCTAGTGGCCCTAACAAATCTGTCCCAAATAGCAGTCCAAATAAAAATAAGCAAATCAGAATTGCTGAAAGAGTTGTAAATGAAAAAACAGATGTGAATATGTCAAGAACAATAGTTCCTTTGAGCCTTGAAGGGGAAATTGCCAAGATTAAAATCATCATACCCTTAGCTGAACTAGTGACTCAGGATGTATATAAAAACCAAGTTTTGAAAGCTTTGAATATAGGCAGTGACACTGATACTTTAAACTTGACAGATGATAAACCTGAGTTATTTTTTGGTCCTGAAGTTGAAGGAAAAAACCAAGAAGGGGCTGTCCCTCCCTTCTATGTCAGCCTGAATATACATGACAACATCTTGCATAATGCCATGCTAGACTCAGGTGCTTCACACAATCTTATGCCCAAAGTAGTAATGGAAAGCCTAGGCTTAGAAATTACTAAACCATACAAAGACCTATACTCTGATTCAAGCAGGGTCAAATGCTTAGGCCTAATCAAATATTTGTGTCAACTTGGCACAAATTCCTGCTAAGAGTCTAGTAATGGACATAGTAGTAGCTGACAGTTCCCCTAAGTATGGCATGCTTCCATCTAGATCATGGGGAGCCAAACTACATGGGAGCCTTCAAATGGACATGTCTTATGCCACCATCCCAATATTTAACCAAACTAGAAGACTATACAGGCAATCCCACATGAAATACATGGTGAGCAATATAGATAGACCAAACAATTCTCCTATCTACTCCATCCATTCAAATTTGGATTCCTTTATCTTATATAATGAAGATGAAATCAGCCAACAAGAAAAGGAAAACAAAGGAGGATTTAGTCTACCGAAATAGTCAAATCTGCCATCAACTCAAGAAAAGAACAATCCAGATTTTAGCAGCCTTGAACAGCAGAAAGAAAATGAAAATGAGATTGAAATACCTTGGAAAATAAACTTTGATGGCTCTTGTAGTAAAATAAGTGCAGGGGTTGGTGCATGGATACAAAACACAAACAAAGGATTTTCCTATAAACTGTATTTCCCATGCACCAATAACATTGTTGAATATGAAGCTCTCCTTATTGGCCTACACTTATTCAAATATTTAGAAGCCAAAAGAATATCAGTCCAAGGGGATTCTGAGCTAATTATCAGACAGATTAAAGGGGAGTATTCAACCAAAAACCCAAAACTCAGAGAATATATAAATGATGCCCTTGATCTCCTGAAAACCTTTGAAAAATATGAACTCATTTTCATCCCAAGAAATCAAAATCATCTAGCAAATGAACTTGCCTTTGCTGCTAGTAATTGCCAAATACCACAGACAAATGAACAATCTGATATAAAGGTAAAAAACAGACCTGCAATACATGACAATGAAGATTATTGGCAAGTATTTGAAGGAGACAAACACATAGATGATTTTTTGCAATCAAAGAATGACTTTGCCATACCAACACCTTCTTCAAGCCATGAGGAAAACTGTTTTAATGAAAAACAAATCCCTGAAATAGAGCTATCTTTTTCTGCTGATATAAACCATTTTGAACATCCTTTTAGAGCAGAAATAGTTGACAATACAGACCAGAAAGACCTGGAAGTTTTACAATGTAAAAATGATACAATTCCAAGAGGTCTTATACCATTAGAACAACTTTTTGATTTCAATGATGTAGCCAAAGAACAAAAAATGGAGCCTATAGAAACAAACATAAAGAACATAACATAGGCAGCCTAGCAGGACCCAAGATGATAAAATTATCCAGCACTCTCCCAGTTCATATCAAACAACAATACATAGAACCTTTCAAAGAATTTAAAGATGTGTTTGCGTGGGGATACAAGGATCTAAAATCATATGATACCAGCATCATTCAACACAAAATTCCCCTCAAGGAAAATAAAAAACCTTCTAAACAAAAGCTCAGAAGGATAAACCCTGTTTTATTGCCTTTAGTTGAGAAAGAGATTAAGAAGATGTATGATGCTAGGATCATAGTTCCCATCAGGTATTCAGAATGGGTTTCCAACTTAGTATCTGTTAGGAAAAATACTGGAGAAATTAAGCTCTGCATTGATTTTAGGAACCTAAATAGAGCCTCCCTTAAAGATAACTATCCCTTGCCAAAAATGGATCATATACTTCAAAGAGTGGTTGGGTCTAAAATAATTTCATTATTGGATGGGTTCTCGGGTTACAATCAGGTTTTAGTACTCCCAAGTGACCAACATAAAACTTCTTTTATTACACCTTGGGGTACATTCATGTATGTAAAAATGCCATTTGGCTTAATGAATGCAGGGGCCACCTTCCAAAGTTCCATGGACATAGCCTTTTCAGAAGACATAGGCTATTTTATAATCATTTACCTTGATGAAATTACTGTTTTCTCTAGAACTGATGAAGAACACTTGATTCATTTAAGAAAAGTTTTTGAGAAATGTAGGAAATATGGCTTATCTTTGAATCCCAAAAAGACACTCCTTGGTCTCCAAGAAGGAAAGCTTCTTGGTCACATAATTTCTGAAGAGGGAATAAAAGTAGACCCTAAAAGGATTGATGGCATATTGAAAATAAACCATCCTAGAAACCTCAAAGAATTACAATATTTCATTTGAAAGATAAACTTTTTAAGGAGATTCATCCCCAACCTTGCTGAGCTATTGAGAAATATCACAAACATGCTAAAGAAAGAGGTAGGTGTTAAATGGACAATACAAGCTAAGAAATCATTTGAACTAGTGAAACAAGCTCTTACTCAAACATCAGTTCTCATAAGTCCTGATTTCACCAAAGATTTTTATATCTTTTCCTTTGCATTTGAACATACAATAGTCGTAGTATTACTGCAAAATAATGACATGGAGCATGAACAACCTATATCCTTTTTTAGTAGAGACTTAAGAGATGCTCCAATCAAGTATAACATCATGGAGAAACAAGCCTTAGCCTTGGTAAAAGCATTAAAAGACTTTATAGTCTACATATTGCATTCTCACGTCATTGTTTTTGTCCCACATACTGCTGTCAAGGATATTCTAAGTCAAGACCGTGATGGTAAAAGGGGAAAATGGATTGCTATTATTCTAAAATATGACTTAGAAATCAGGCCTACCAAACTAATCAAAGGGTAGGGATTAGCAAAAATCATGGCTGAGTCAAACTTTCAAGCACTAGATATGAATATGGTTGATGTCTTAGAAGAAACATAAGAGTTTACAGCTCCATTCATTGAAGAAAATTTTGTGAATTCACCTTGGTATGTTGATATCATATATGTGCTGCTTTATCTAAATACCCCTCCTTCTCTGTCTAAAACTAAAGCTATATTTTTGAAGCAAAAGGCTTTAAATTAATACTGCATATTAGATGGGGTTTTATATTGGAATAGTGCTGTTGGAATATTTCTTAAATGCTTGCTTGAGATTGATGCAGGAAAAATCATGCATGAGATGCATGAAGGAGAATGTGGATGACATATGTACTGGAAGACTACAACAAATAAAATCATCATATCTGGTTACTATTGGCCCACCCTTTTCCCAGACACTCAGAAACTTGTCATGTCTTGCCATAAGTGTCAAATGTTTGATGGAAAGAGGAAACTCCTACCTTTACCCTTACATCACATCAGTGTTGAGGCTCCTTTCCAATAATGGGGCTTGGACTTCATTGGGGAAATTCACCCATCTTCATCAACCCAACATAAGTGGATCCTCACTGCCACTAATTATTTTACCAAGTGGATAGAAGCCATACCTTCTATGAATGCTACTGACTCTGTCATTATCAAATTCCTTGAAACCAACATACTATCTAGATTTGGTTGTCCTAGAAAAATTATCACAGATAATGCTACTACTTTCAAGTCTAAAATAATGGTTGACTTCTGCCATAAGTATCATATTACCTTGGGTCATTCCACTGCTTACTATCCTCAAGGAAATGGATTAGCTGAATCCTCCAACAAAATCCTTGTCAATATTATCAAAAAATTGTTGGAGCAGAATAAAAAATCATGGCATAGTAAGCTTATTCATGCTTTATGGGTTGATAGACTAACCACAAAAAATTCAATAAATATGCCCCCCTATCAGCTGGTTTATGGCATGGATGCAGTATTCCCAACCTCTTTAGGAGTTCCAGTCATGAAACTCCTTCAAGAAGTAAAAACTGAAGAGAATGATATGCAGAGAATGATAAATCAGACCATCCATTTACAACAGTCCAGAGAGGAAGTATATAAGAGAAAAAAAATGGTCCAAGAAAGCATCAAGAATTTATTTGACAAAAGGACTAAAGAAAATGATTTCCAAGTTGGAAATGTAGTTCTAAATTGGGATTCTAGAAGGGAAGAAAAGGGAAAACATGGCAAATTTGAAAATCTATGGAAAGGTCCATACATTATTCATTCTATTAGGGGTCATAATGCATTTGTTATGCAAGAACTGAATGGAGAAGATCCATTTGGAGGTCTTGTCAATGGTAGGATGCTCAAGCACTATTTCTGCTAAGAGTCCTAAATTTCAAAGCTTTTATTTTTATTTTTTATTTTTTTTTCACTGTATATAACATTGCTTTTGAATTTGAAAAAGGAAAAAATACAAAAACAATAGAAAAGAGAAAAGAGGGCAGATTCAAAAGATTTATAGCCCCATACCCAAAAGAAAAAAAAGAATTTTCTAAAAGTGAGCAAATCTAAGTGCCACTGCTGATTAAGAAATGATATATTGTTCAGTCATCTAGCTTAATCATAGCTGAACATACTTTCAATTTACTGCTGATAGGTTAGTGAATCAGATTTGCCAAACAATTTAATCTTGGCTTATCAGTAGAATAGCTTAGGATAGAAGAGAGAATGGTTCTAACAAGCTCAAAATCTGAACCGAGAAAAGGAAAAAGATAGCTATAAATAGATCAAAACCAGAGCTGGAAAAAGAGTAGAAGGATGTTTTATAATTTTCAGATCTTGAGCCTTCATACTTTTGTTTTAAATTTTCCGCAAATAAATTCTATGTGTAGCTTGTACATATAGCCATAGACACCATAGCAGATCAGATAGTCTAATCCTGATTTGACTATGTCTAAATTTCCTGTTTTAGAAATAGAGAATAAAATTTGTCAAACAGCGTAATCTTGACAGATAGTAGCTTAGGTAGAAAATAAAGAGTTCAACAGTTTAATCTGGACTCTTGGAAGAAATAAGGATAGGATTAGATAGTTTATTTCTGTTTAATAATAATAATAATAATAATAATAATAAAATGTCAAAGAGTTTTCTAGTTCAAATGCACTCAAAAAGGAAGAAAAAATGCTAGGACAAGTAGGATTGGGTAGGAAGAGATGTTGTTTGAAGAAATTACATATTGCAGATTGATAAAAGTTGTCCTTTTCAGAGAAATATCAGCAAGAAAAGAAGAAATCTGCCCAATGGATAAGGCATTGATCTGCTGAAACTCAAAGATTTCTGAGGTTCTGGGCACCTAAAGAGCAAGTTGTCCTCCCCAAGTGGAGCCATTGTTAGCCATCTGTAATTCCAGTTTTACCTAATGATGGCTAGATCAGTTCATGGATTTCCCAAACAAACTTTTTATGAGAAAATTATGAGTTTGGAAATCTCACTATGTTCATTATCCCTCAAGATTCCATTTCTCTAAAGAATCCTCACTCAAAACCTCCAAATTAGTCCTGTTGATACAAAGAAAACTGCTTTAAGGCCTTATTTTCATCATTAAAACCTCATAAAATCTTTCAAAATCCTTTAGTTTTCACTCACTTTTTCCTTCATTCGAATTCCCCTTTCTTCCTCCTTTTTCCCTTCTTTTTCTTCGTTTCCCTAAAAAATCCCTTTAAAACCTTGAAAAACCTCTTTTTCATGGTTTGAAAACTCTTCTTCTCCCTATCGGAACCCCTCAAAATGATCAAAAAATCCCTCTTTTGGTCTAAAAAGCACGTTTTACATTATAAGGGCTTAAGCCCCTGTGGGCTTAAGGACCCAAGTCTTGCTCCTCTACGTGACCCAGCGCTATAATCAAGTGCTTAAAACCCTTTAGTCCCTTTTTCCTCCGCCCTCGGTCCCCTGTCTCCTCCACAGGACCGTGCCCGAGAGTTTTTCCCTCTACCCAGGGGACCCACCTTTTCCGCTCCCATTTCCTTCGCAAAAACCCCATTTCCCATTTATAAGCCTTCCCTCGATCGTTTTTCTCCGACACAATCTTAGCCCTTCGATCTGCAAGATCTGTCTCTTCCACCATCTATCTCCTTTCCTCCATCGCATCCAATCTCGATCGTCGATCTAGTTTTCCACCCAGATCCGACGGCTACCATATAACTCGAACATTTACACCCCACCCAACAGCTTCTCACTCCACGACAAAAGAGCCAACGTCACGGCCCATGGCCCACCGCTTATTTGCTTGAGCACCTTTCCCCCATTGCATGCCCTCTCTGCTGTTGATCTAGCTTCCCTAGATCCAACGGTTATTGCATGTTTTCGCACCGATCTCTGTCCAAGCTCCCTGCCGAGCACTTTGCATGTGAAATTGGCGGTTGTCACCAGGATGCATGTCAAGCAATGAACCGTATTGCGTTCATTCGCAATAATACCACTTATTGCCTTTTGGCAGCGCGAAAAGCACTGGCGGTTTTCCATTACCGCCCATCCTCATTCCTTCACACCAAAGTCCATTTAAATCCATTTTTCGCCCTCCACCTCCCTCTGCAAAGCCCCTCCACCCTCCATTAGCCTCTATAAAGAAATTTGAAGCCCTCGCATAGGATTTTATAATATGTTTGATGGTTGTTTGCAGGTTCAATGGCGGAGGAGGCTATTAAACATCCAAGACAGTGCTAAGGATGAGGATCATTGTCCTCTGTGGCCCAAAAATCAAAGAAGAAACCAAAAGGGGTGAAAATATATGTTTTAACCAATATATCATTAATATTGACTATTTATCAAACCCTCTAATGCGCCAAGGACACCAGTACACCAACAAATCAGTGAAAGCCAAAGCTCAAAAGAAAAGATGAAGATTAAAAGCTTAATATAATGATTAAAGGACAAAGACGCAACTAAAGACAAACTGAGAAAGGTTTAAAGCAGTCCTGGAAAGAGATAAAGACAACATGAAGAATTGTGAAGGCCTAAAGCAGAATTAGGCCATAAAGCGCATTTTTATGATTAGATCAAGGAAACTTAGGCTTAAATATAGCCTTAGATACATCAAAGGAGAAATTATTCACTTGATAAATCAAATTTCCACCTATAGCCTACCTTTTGTCTCAAAGGGAAAATTGACAATTATTACACTAAAAGAAGATATTATAAACTGTCAGAACAATTAATACAAAGACAGAAAAAGGCCTCAAAGTCAATCTTTTCAACTATTTCATCCTTAGGAAGTAAAGATAGATTTATTACACAGAGAAGTAGTTGAGAGACATTCCTACCTTATGCCTTGCATGGTTTTAAGGATAGGAGTGCATTTACTATGACATTTATAACATTTTAAACCCTAGATGGTTCCACCTCCTCATTTGTAGCATAAATACTGCATTCAAACTCATTGTATGGGGGGCATTTGATAACTCTCTGAAGTAATACATAGTTATGTTGAAATTGAAAGAAATTTGATGTTCTGGAACCTATGGATGTTTTGACCTGTTTGTGGATGGAGAAAGCTTTGTCATTGGATCCCTGAGCTTGGCTGTTGGTGAAGAATTCTAAATTGTTAATGTTTTTCTTGTTTTTTCATTCTGTTTTCATCATTTTTTTGCTTATAGTAGAGTAAAAAGTTTAGGCTAAGAAATGTCTCCTAGAAGCAACTTAGACCTGTTTACTCTTCACTATCTTTATGTTTTCATCTGCTAAAGGTTTTATTGAGTAGTTTGACTGCTTTTCAACCCTTAAGCTTGTTTATTTCAAGAATAGTTCAAATAGTTGGTTTCAAGAATGATTTATGGTTCTCCCTGCTTACTTGTTGCCACTTGAAAACTGTTTTTGAAGTCTCCCTTTAAAGTACCATTGTCCAAATTTTTCCAAAGAGGTATGTTTTGATCATACCCTTTGTAATTTCTCAAATAATTGTTTTAAAGATCTTTATAGCTGTAATCAAAGATGTATAGGAGTTCCCTCTTCTATGAATGTAGTTATTTGTGAATATTGAATGTTTTCTTGTCCTTGAAAGTGAAATCTTTGATGAAATAGAGGGTTCCTCGACTCTTAGATTTCATTTTGAAAGTTTGTCTTGAAATTTTTATTTGCTGAAGTGTGATTTGTAGAATTCATGGTTAGCCCTATCTATAAAATACTTCTTCATGTTCAAATGATGTTTTAAGTCTCTTTGTTGAGAAGTACATATAATTAAGGATTCTTAACTGCCCTTATTTCTACTTTTCATTCTAAACCCTTAATTTTCATTTAATTTCACTTGAAAACTTTGTAGATCCAATAGCCAAGTTAGATTTTCCTTTTGATACCCCTAATTCATCTACAAAATTGTTACAAACTTATACTTGACTCCATTTCCCAATGACTTAGAGATTTCCCTTTTCTATCTATGCTGCCAAGATCATCATGTCCCACCAAACAATCAAACACACTCATGCTTAATAACTAGCCTAAAATCAACCTTTTACAAGAAAACAAGTCAAATCTTTGTAAACAAATTGAGAGATCCCTCTTTGAGACTAGGAGGGCTAGATCCTAGAGCTCTAAAGACTGTTTTATGTGTTTCCTTGTCATTTAGTATGCCAATCTGCTAAATCACAGGATCCCAACAGTTTCCATGTTTTTTAGCCTCTTCTTATACTTCAGATATCAAGTCGTAATTGTTAGTATGATTTCTTAATGCAAGTGTACAAAAAGAGATCACTTTAGCTGCACATGAAAAACATCCCTAATAACAAAGATGATTGTATAACTTCTTAGATCTGCAATATATGTTTGAAACAAATGAAAAAGAAACCCAGATCTATGCAAATAAACCATCTAAACAGAAAAATGAAACAACAGTTTCTCCAAAATATCCATGGACAAGACAAGAATTATAAATAAATTTTGTATTATATTAACACCCGGGAAGAGAGTTCTAAGAGATTCCCCCTCAATGGGATGGGTTCTTGACTATCCTCAAACTCTTCAGCTTTAGAGTTTCTCTCTCAATGGTGTAGAATACCCAAGATGTGTATAACTCAAAGGGAGCTCAATAAGAAAAAATAAAATAAAAGTAAATCAAAGTGTGGCAATGATAAGAGGATCAAAGTCCAACCATGATAAAAGGATGAAAGGTAAGGAATGAATGCAAATCCCTCCTATTTATACATATTGAGTTATCCCTGATAATGGTGCATAATAAAATATTATTAACCAAGATCTAGATCTAATTGCTTGGAATATTTTATTATATTTTGTTGGAGGGAAAATGAATTTAAATTGGTTAAATCCCTTTATTTAGAAACAATAAACAAATAAAATATTAATTTATCATTTCAAGGATGGGATCAAGGAATAATTTAACAAATACTAATTTATTTATTATTCCTAAATGATTTAGTCAAATTTAACAAAGAATATTAATTAAATAAATATTTAATTAATTATTCCTAGAGAATAATAAGATAAATATTGATTTATCTAATTATTTCTCATTAATTGGGTTAAATATGACCAGGAATATTATTAAACAGAGGCTTAATAAGATAAATAAGGATTTATTTAATTATTCCTCATGGGGTTTTCTATTTGGACCAGAAATAACTTAATAAACTATGGTTTATTAAAGTATTTCTTAGTGAAAAATTTTACTATAGTAAAATTGGTCTTACATGGTGTATTTAGATCCATCTAATTATAAATGGTTAGATGACCAAAATTTGGTGCAACAAATTTCCCCCCAATGTACGAGCGTTAGGAGCTAATTGTATGACCAAAGTACATTGTAATAACACAATCACTAGACACCGAAGGGGAGTCATAGAGAGAGAGATACGTAAGCGAAGTGAAGCAAGAGAGGATAGCAACCCTAAGAGAGTGAGACTGAAAACTGTAAGTCTCCTTTAATGGTTGGGTACATGTACACAATGAGGGGGGGGAGGCATACCTATGCCCACTGAGATGACAAAGTACAAAGAATAATGGTTCGCCCAGTAAAATGAGACTGAGCTATAAAGTACGTGATATGATGGCGTAAACATGGGCCAGACAAAAATATAATGGATCCCACATACATATTGTGCCTAGTAAATAATATCTAAGTACATGAGATATAATAACAACTAGAGAAGTCTTGATAAACAGGAAAGGGCTTTGAAGATATAGATGGATTATCTAAGTGATACATGCATGCTATAGGTGTTGCACACAATTGGGGCTGAACACATCAAATCTGCGGAGCTACATGTGAGGTTTTAGAAGAGAATGAGGTCATCTGGGCATGTGGGGGGCTACCTGAAGGGCCACCCTATAATGAGGTCTGAAACATCTCATGCACACCTAGGAATCACTGGATCAATCTTTTGGATCACTGAACTATCAAGTATATGAATATTGATCATGCTGAAGTGGAGTGGATGAGAAAAAACCAAGTCAAAGGGAAATAAGGAGTCCCTTTACCTGATCCAAGGCACTGAAAAATTATGGAAGTTGGAACCAAGATACATCGCCCTATAGACCTGTCTTCTAGTGATCAAGAGATCAGGAATTTTTCTCAAAATTGAAAGTGCTCGAAACTGTACCGAACCTGAGCGAACGGGTAGATTTCATCGTTCTGATTCCGATGCCACGAATGGTTCGAAAAGCCAATGTCGTATGAGGGAGACATCGAGTTCTAATCAATTTCCCAAATAACTAAAATTGTGTGACATGGGTGACTGGGATGCCCAGTTAGCATGCAGGTACAGTCAGCAAAAAGGGGAATATTCTCAGAATATTATGTTTTCCCTAAGCCTATGAGGTTTTGCCACATGACATCTGTTGGGATGTTTATTTTTTTGTACATTTATTTTTTTCTGGTCCATTGGATGGGTGACACATGGCTACCTTAGAGGCTACCATGTGTCCCCTGTACGACGGATTAAAATTATGGTTGGGTTTGGGGGGTTCGACCCCGTGACCTCTGGCGCGCCCGCATAGATTTCTACCAACTCCGCTACAAGTATTGCTTACCATATTAAGCACTCCACATATTTTTATATTGTAATATTTTTTGAAGATTGCAACAAGAAACAGTGAAGGAGGCATCCTGAAACATCTTTCCTGATCCTAGTTGTAAAGTGATCACCTAAACTAGGTGGGGGCCACACAGGTGATTTTTGTCGCAAAGTCTATTTTTAGACTATGTCTATTTTTAGACATATGGATCATGGTCTATGAGTTGCAAGATGCTATTTGTGGATGGTTGGTCAAGTTGGTAAAAATAGATGGACCTTTATTTTTAGACATACTGGGCGGAGTCTATTTTTAGACTACCAGTCTAAAAATAGATCAGTCGAATATTATTAGCTCTTAATAATATTTGGACTATAAACATTATCTTATCCTCTTGCAGCACTTCAGTTCGAGATACGGATGTGGCACATGCAACTGACAGAAGGAATTACGCTATTCCTAGGGTTTAGTTGAGCTATTGCATGGTTGAATTCAGTTAGAACTCATGTGGCAGAGTTTGGTGGAGTTGATGAGATAGTTGATGGAGTTGTGTTCGGTTTAACTTAGTTGAACTAGTTGTATTTAGTCTAACTGATAAATACACTAGTGATAAGTGGTGTGAATTAATTATTAATTAATTCACTAATTATTAACTCATAAATCAACTAAAGAATACATCAGTTAACTGCAGTGCATGGACAGTTCAGTGGAGACCAGTGTTAGAGGTGGGTGAAAGGGTGAGTCTACTATCGGTTGTGACTATAGCTGTGCATGAGATTTGCACACACATTGATTGAGATTGCCAATGAGGATTGTGCAGTACAAGACAAGGGGACTCAAACTTGGATCTCACAATTAACCATCTTGGATTGCGCAGTAGAGGCAGGCTAACAGGTGGAGGAGATTTGAACTTGTGACTTGTTCATATCTGAGCTTGTGTAGTGTGTAACAATTGGAGATAGTGCTAAGAGCTTGTGAGGAGTTTGTACTATGATTGTTACATGTTCTCTATCATTATAATACAGAGATAGTTGGGGGTTTTCAGTTGTAAGCTTTCCCCATTACATACTGTGTTGATATGTGTGATTGATTAATGTTTCAATGTGCGCATGCGATTGTTTTTAATTCCACAAATTGATGATCAATGGTAGAAGAGGTTATGTATTATGCATGAAGCTAAAATAGTGTGTAATCAGGATAATCTCGGTGAATAACTCATCTATTATTCAAATTTCTACATGGTATCAGAGCGAAGTTGATCATCGGATCTATTACAGTGATTACATTTTATTTCGGTAGATAGAGTCTGTAAGAGGGCCAGGTAGCCTCTGGATCCATCCTTTATTTGAAAGGTGAAAAATCCAGTAAATGCCCCTACAGTCGATCTCTGTGCTAGAAATACTTTGTTCTCATAGATCAAAAGCGGTTGAGTTTTGAGCTGGTGGAATTCGAATTTGCAGCAGTGTTTTCTTGGTGTCAAAGTTGAGATTTCTTTCAACGGATTGCGATTGGAGTATGCCCTGGAGGGTAGCTCTAATTATATTGCATGGAAAGACAGGATGGAGGCGGTGTTAGATGATAATGGGTTGTTGGAGTTCATAGAGAAAGAAGTTCCAAAGTCTACTTCTACTGATGTTGCTGTAGTTGAAGCTTGGCAAAAGAAGACAGCAAGGTGTCGAAGGATTCTGTTGGAGGGCGTGAAGGATCACATAGTATCCAGCCTGCATGGTAAAGCTTCTCCATTCTTGATGTGGAAAGATTTGACAGATTTGTTCCAAAGCAAGAGTGACCAAAGGAAGTTGGCGCTCAAGGATAAACTCAGGAAAATAAAGATGGAGAAGAATGACACTATTCCGGTATACTTGACAAAGTTTGTCCACTGCAGGGATGAGATTGGGAGTGTAGGAGTTAGTGTGGATGATGAGGAATTGGTGAGCTTGGCTCTCCTTGGGCTTCTGAAGAGTTGGCACTCCTATCAGGACTCTGTCAATGGTCGGGAAAAATTGCCAGGATGGGAGCAACTTTGGTCGGATCTTGTGCAAGAGGAGATAAGGCGGAGTACCAGGGATGGATTTTCATCAAAGGCATTTGATGAAGAGGATTGCGCTTTGGATGCCAAAGCAAGGAAGGGGAAGGGCAAGAAGAATGCTTCTCAATCTGGTGCGGATGGTAAAGAGCGTGACATGTCCAAAGTGAAGTGTTTTCACTATCACGAGCATGGACATTATGCCACGAATTGTCCACAGAAGAAGAACAAAAAGCAGGCTGCTGGAGCTGCAGCTGGTGAGGCTCTTGACTTGCAATTTGAGCTGGACTTCTCATTGATCGCATGCATGGTGTCTAGTGCATTGGGATCGGGGTGGTATTTTGATAGTGGCGCTTCCTTTCACATGACGGGAGATGTGAATCTTTTCAGTGACTTGGTGGAGAAAGATCTCCAGTTGCATGTTGAGTTGGGCGACAATGGGATACAATGCGACCGGAATTGGTACCATAACCTTTCAGAGGGAGTCAGTTAAACTCATTGTTTTACAAGATGTAGTGCATGTTCCAGGTTTAAAGAAGAATTTGATCTCAGTCGCAATGTTAGAGGATAAAGGGTATGAAGTTGTCTTTAGTGAAGGAAAATTTTTCCTTTGGCACAAGGCAACAGGACAAGTCAAGAAGGTTGGGATTCGAGCAAAGAATCTCTACAAACTTGAAGTAGATGGGATGTCTACAGAGCTTCCTACTGTTGGGAAGTGAAAGAAAGACATGCAATTGATGCTTGAGAGGGAGAAAGTTTTGCATGCAGGTAATAGTGAACCTAGGGATGTGGAGAAGCCACAAGGTGAGGATCATGGAGTGGAAGAAACCACTCATGCAGAGAAATTTCATGCCAGATGGGCAGAGGGAGTGCATGTAGCTATACCACCAGGTGAGAGGTGGGGCGACATGCATGAATAATCCCAAGAGGATATTTCTGGGCAGGATTCATGAGATGGTGTGGATCTCATGAATTGAACCTGGCTATGAGGTGCCCATAGAACAGCAGTAGCATGATCAGTTGGATTGATGTAGGAAAATCAAAGTGACAGTGTCGGATACTGGAGCGCGAATCAGAGTTGACACCAAGTGCAGAATGCATGGGTGCAAGAGTTCAACAACGCAGTGGTTCCTGATGACATGTGCAGTTGGGCCCAGTAGAAGTCAAAGACTTTGATGATAGATGCATCAGATTGATTGAGTTGTTTGGAGCCTATTCAGTTTTAGAGGAGTTGCAGAGCAGATGCATGGAGTTGCATGGCGCTTATGAAGGTTGCAGGGCGAATGCATGGAGTTGCATGTCGCATGCAAAGATAGTCCTTTCTTGTTGAGAGGGAGTGTTGAAGATTGCAACAAGAAATAGTGAAGGAGGCATCCTGAAACATCTTTCCTGATCCTAGTTGGAAAGTGATCACCTAAACTAGGTGGGGGCAACACAGGTGATTTTTGTCGCAAAGTCTATTTTTAGACTATGTCTATTTTTAGACATATGGATCATGGTCTATGAGTTGCAGGATGCTATTTGTGGATGGTTGGTCAAGTTGGTAAAAATAGATGGAACTCTATTTTTAGACATACTGGGCAGAGTCTATTTTTAGACTGCTAGTCTAAAAATAGATCAGTTGAATATTATTAGCTCTTAATAATATTTGGACTATAAACATTATCTTATCCTCTTGCAGCACTTCAGTTCGAGCTACGGATGTGGCACATGCAGCTGACAGAAGGAATTACACTATTCCTAGGGTTTAGTTGAGCTATTGCATGGTTGACTTTAGTTAGAACTCATGTGGAAGAGTTTGGTGGAGTTGATGAGACAGTTGATGGAGTTGTGTTCGGTTTAACTTAGTTGAACTAGTTGTATTTAGTCTAACTGACAAATACACTAGTGATGAGTGGTGTGAATTAATTATTAATTAATTCACTAATTATTAACTCATAAATCAACTAAAGAACACATCAGTTAACTGCAATGCATGGACAGTTCAGTGGAGACCGGTGTTAGAGGTGGGTGAAAGGGTGAGTCTACTATCAGTTGTGACTATAGCTGTGCATGAGATTTGCACACACATTGATTGAGATTGCCAATGAGGATTGCACAGTACAAGCCAAGGGGATTCAAACTTGGATCTCACAATTAACCATCTTGGATTGCGCAGTAGAGGCAGGCAAACAGGTGGAGCAGATTGGAGCATGGGATGTGCATGATCTGAGCTTGTGTAGTGTGTAACAATTGGAGATAGTGCTGAGAGCTTGTGAGGAGTTTGTGCTATGTATTTTTACATGTTCTCTATCATTATAATATACAGATAGTTGGGGGTTTTCAGCTGTAAGCTTTCCCCATTACATACTGTGTTATATGTGTGCTTGATTATGTTTTAATGTGCGCATGCGACTGCTTCTAATTCCGCAAATTGATGATCAATGGTAGAAGAGATTATGTATTATGCATGAAGCTCAAATAGTGTGTAATCAGGATAATCTCGGTGAATAACTCATATATTATTCAAATTTCTACAATAGTTGGCAAGTTGGGGGGGGGGGGGGGACCGCCGAAGGTCCCAACCCACCGGTGGCCCCAACATTTTGTGGTCACATATCACATGTTAATGCCCCGAAATCAAATGTTAACCGGTGGCTATGATATCCATAACCTTGGCGGCCTTTAAAAACTCATCACATGCGTGACATTTGATGCCACGGCTTATCACCGTAACCTCCGACAGACTAAAATCAAGGCTTATCACATGGGCAATTATCAAATTATATGCCGATGGTTGTTTATGAACTTTGGTTCTAACTCTGCTTTCAACTATGGTTCCGTTGGCGAGTTCCACCCAGGTTAAATAAACTGCGGTGTTTAAGGGGGTCGGCATGTGGCCACCCTCGCCCCTAACCTTAAAATTTATTGCGATGGTTAGTTCGTTGGCGGATTTTTAGCATTGCCCTAAAAATTTGGGGTGTGGCCAAAATTAGTTGCGGATAACTGCAGCTCTTCAGATTTAGTGGAGGCTTTGTAGCTGTCATTGGGAAAATGGCTAGGGAGGTCAATGTTTGACCAATTTGATTGAAACAAGAGTCTACCTAGACTAATTTTAGCATTTTGGAGCCATTGGTTTAGAGAAACAACAATTGGAGGCTTTTAAACACATTTATTTTCAATTTTGAGCATAATGAAAAATAGAGACATGCCATTGGGAGTTGGACCAACAGATGTAGCCTAGGAGGAGTGAACGGCTTCATTATGCTTGCTGTGTAAATATTATGTGTGATGTTTTTTCTTTGTTATACACTATTGTTTAGTGTTATTTAGGCTTATTTACATGCTTAAAACTCACAAATTCATCTATTTTTGATGGTTAAATTCCTCAACCCTTAACCAAACAAATGGAGACAAATTGTACATGTTTTATAACTGAAATGACACTTAGCACAACAAACTAATACAATCCTTTCAGATCAGGTTGGTATCAGAGCTAGAGTTTATTCTCTAGTGTTGTTGTGTGAAAATATTTGTTTAACTATTTGCAAGTGTTCACATTCTTACTAGGCTCAAGCTTAAGAGAGGAGAAGGAAAATTGGTGGAAGCAAGATGTTCTCAAAGTGAGCCACAACAAAGGAGGGCAAGATTGCCACATTCTCCACCACCTAGTTCACCTCCAAAAGAAGTAGAAGCAAAATTAAGCATGCTTCCAGAGGAAGAAGAAATCCATGAAGAGGTGGATCCCAAAGAAGAAGAAAGAGTGTTCAGGAGAGCATTCCTTGACATGACTGAGATGGTGAGAGTCCTTTATCAAGAAAGGAATGAGAGCCTAGAAGGAGAAGGATCCAAACTTCACAAGGAAGGACAAGGATCATCAAGAGGTCAAAATGTTGAAGATAAATCAAATAAGGAAATGGAGGAAATGGACGCAGTGGAAAGTCACCATCCTCACCCTCATCATCATCATCCTCTACTTCATCTTCAATACATCAGCCACACAAGTCAAAGACATTGGTAAAAGTCCTTTTCTAAAACTTGATGTTAAGTTTGAATTGCCAATGTTTAATGGTGAAGTCAATTCATAATAGCTTGATAATTGGATTAGGAAATTGGAGGTCTATTTGAGAATTCAGAACCTTCATGATGATGATACCAAAATCTAACTAGCTTCATTGAGAATGGAAGGTGCAACACTTGTTTGGTGGGAATCCAAGACAAAGGAGGAGATCAAGAAGCATGGTAAATTATCCTATCATGGATTGATTTCATTACTGAAATAAAACAACAGTTTTACCCATTAGCTCATATGCAGAAAGCCATAATGAACTGGAAAATTTTTAGACAATTGAAAGGACAAAATGTGCAAGAATACACCCAAGAATTTAGGAGAAGAGCTCTCTTATTAGGGGTAGATTTGCAAAGCCAAGATACTTTGATCAATTACATAGGAGGCTTACATAGCTACCTAAGAAATACAATTCTCATGTTTAACCCTACAATTTTGGATGAGTTATGTGTTGGGTGGATAAATCGTTCTTGCGGACAAGACAGATCTCCCTAGTATCCTATGATAACTAACAACAAACAAACAGATGTAAAATAATTTCTCTAGATTATATTTGATCTAGAATGATCTATAATGAAGGATTTAGGACTTATCTGTAGTCCATCACTGATCATAGTCTTCTTTCCTGTTGTTTTGAATATGTTTGCTTTCGGGCTCTGCAATAAAAAACATGAAAGAACCAGAAGCACCTGCATAATATCGACTAATTCATAAACCATAAATCTATCTTGATGATCAAGGAATTCAAGAAATAAGCCATTTAAATAAACAAATCATTGAGAAAATAGGATCCATTTGTATTATCTTAGATGAAAGAAGGAGCCTTACAACCGTGTTCGCCTTGATGTCGTACAGGTCCTTCCGGGGTCCGGAACAAGTGTTTCCTCTAATTTGACAAGCCTTTGCACTCTCTCGACTAACATACACATGAGTGTGTAATCATTCCCATATGGTAATCAGTTAAGAGAGTTTGAGCTTTTCCAACAATTATCCTCAAAAAATCTCAAAGCCTAACTCCACTTGGGGCTGAACTATGGCCTCAATTTATAGCAAAAGATAAGAGGTTGCAGGTCCAAATACGAGGGGATAGAATCATCTTTCAAAGGGATTAAGTTCCAGATACCAAGGGGTAGGCTCCTTTAATGGAGGGATGAATGTACATGAAAGGAGCGAACTTTCCACCGAATAATTCCTTCCAGAAGCTTCCAGATTCAACCAGCTAGGCTTCCAAATTTTACTTCCTCCTTCACTTTACCTTTTACATGAATCTGCACCTTTAATGAAGAAAACATGCAGCCAGTTCTGCATGTTCTAGAACAAATAGATGCGGCACCGTAGGTAATACTAAGAGAAAGTGCAGTACAAGTATTTTTATGACTTTTATAAGCTTTTCTCTCAATTTCAATGCTTGGTTTTAGGAACTTGATGTTTGTGGACTTCTAAGGGAGTGTTGTATGAGTAATGATGAACCCATACAGACAGGAAAACTTCATGGTGACTATTTTAGTGTAACAGATTTCCCCTTAAAGTGCGAAGTCTGAGACCATTCGAAGAGTGATGTGATTTATCATTTCAAGGATTAGCTTGTGGACACCCCAGTCGAAATCCTGTAAAAACATTCAATGCAAAACACACACACACACACACACACACACACACACACATATATATATCATCTCTGAGGTAGGAATTCCCATACTCAGATCAAATACTAACTAAAATTTGTTCTGATGTAGAAATGATTTTACTATCACATCAATAATGTAGACACAATATGGATGCAACCATCTATTTATGAATATTCTACTGCATAATGAATAATAAAACTCCTCACAGCCTGGATGGTGGAAACTAGATCCAGGGTCTTGATTTCCGCTAAGCGAACTAGTACGATTCTATCCATGCGATTGATTGTGTCATAGTCGAACATGGTAGAAACCACTTGGTTACCAGTCAATGATGTGAACTATTAACAAGTGTGAGAGAAACCACCAATAATGAAAATTTCTCTCAAAGTACTTAGTACAATCCATGGAATGTGAATAAATAATTTGAAGTCGAACATTTCACGGAATCGTTCGAACGAAGGCTAATGATGCAACCTATCGTCGAAGGTGAGAAACTTGCCATTAAGGCATGCAAATTCCAAGGTACTGAAGGATTATATATCAACTTCCTAGATGATGAGTTGTCATCGATAGAAATTGATCCATTGTAGGAAAGCCTACGACACAAAAACATTAGATCAAGTTTTGTAGAAATATTTTGCAAGGACTAACTCAGGGATGGTCAATGCGAATGGAGACAAATGTTTGCAATGAATGGTTTATTTGAACTGTCCTCTTGAACACATAACAACACTACAGATGGTTTGGTGACAATTGACCTAAGCTAATACCCAGAAACCGGCTGAAGACTTTCAATGTGGTTTGATTAACTGATAGGAAAAGGATTTTCCCAATCCAGGTAGAAGTATGACAAAAGTGTCATGTTCAAGAGTGGTAGACTCCTTTTAAAACAAAGTGTGACAAACGAGTTCGTTTTCTCTCTTTTTCCCCCACCATTTCTGGCAAGTACCTCTTTATTTTTGACAAGCTTGAGGAGGATAACATTTTCTTGTTATATAAGCTCATCCTTCGGATGAGTCCAACTTAATTTAAAATCGAACCCTAAGAAGGAGTGGTTCGTTCCTGTTTGTAATCGACAAGTCCTTTACTGTTAAATTTTAACGAGTCTAGTATAGGAGAAACTCGGTGTTTTTCAATTTTAGGGAGTCAGAAGAAAAACATAAGGAAACTCCATGGGTGTACTTTTTCATAAATTTAGTGTCTCAAGCCCGAAAAAGGATAAAACAATATAAGAGAGAACTGTATTGACCATGATTAGTCAACGTATACCTTTTTCGTAGATAGTCCATTTAAGTTTGGAAAAGGGGTAAACTTATATTGAAGGGATGAATATTCATTTCCTTTAACGAATTTGAATAGTCAAGTACTCGGCAATATTTTCATCTTTAGAGAGTCTGAAAAGGGCTTAAAATAGAACTCCAAGGTTTCGCTTTTTAGTAATTTTCAAGAGTCCTAAAAAGTAATAAAAGTATACTCAGTAGTTTTTCTTTTTTTGTAAGTTTTAACGAGTTCGAAAAAGTGATAAAATGCACTCATTCGCTTTTTCATAATTTTTACCAAGTTTGAAAAAGTGATAAAAAGTATACTCCTTTGTCAAAAGGACCATTTTACCCTAAAAATCCTGTATTCTGCACAAAAAATCAAAAATTAAACATACATGTTTATGATTAATAAAAATAATTTGGAAAAAAAAGTTTTCAAAGTGGAAAATAAACAAAATTATATTTTATTTATTCAAAAAATATTATAAAAAGAAGTTTTTCTAAATTATTTTTACCATTTGATTTCAGAGTGAAAATTGAGTGCTTTTGGTAAAAAATGTTTTGGAGGAGATTACCTAAGATTCACCCTTCAGAATTGAAAACCTTCAGTTCCAGGTAATCCAAATCATCCTTACCTTCATTTTTGTCCGTTAACTTTCTTAAATTAGGGCTTAATTTTATTTTTAAGGAGGAAAATATGTTCAAAAATTCGCTCACAGGGGTCTACAGGTAAAACACATGATACCTGCAGACCCCTACAATTTTGAAAAGGGAAAATTGTCGTGGTCCCACACTTTATGCATAAGACGTGTGTGGATCCACGCACTGTTTTTATGTGAAAAGTGCGGAGGTGCTGTAAGAAAAAATAAAATGAATAAATCTCCCAAATTAAACCAAATTTTCTCCCTAAAATTGTTTCTGATCTTTCAATTTGTCCATTGCAGGATATCTACAATGCTTGAATGGAGAGAACGTGAGCATGAAGAGGTTGATGATGCGGCCATGTTACATCTGCCCACATTGCACGTATTGAGAGAATGTGGTTTGTACAAATTTTGGGCCATTCAGGGTATGAGGGCTCAAGTAGATTTACTTACCTGGCTAGTAAACAAATGGGATGTCAAGAAGGTTGGGATTCGAGCAAAGAATATCTACAGACTTGAAGTAGATGGGATGTCTACGGAGCTTCCTACTGTTGGGAAGTGAAAGAAAGACATGAAATTGATGCTTGAGAGGGAGCAAGTTTTGCATGCAGGTAAGAGTGAACATCGGGATGTGGAGCAACCACAAGATGAGGATCATGGAGTGGAAGAAACCACTCATGCAAAGAAATTTCGTGCCAAATGGGCAGAGGGAGTGCATGCAACTATACCACCAGGTGAGAGGTGGGGCAACATGCATGAGTAATCCCAAGAGGATATTTCTGGGCTGGATTCATGAGATGGTGTGGATATCATGAATTGAACTTGGCTACGAGGTGCCCACAGTGCAGCAGTAGCATGATAAGTTGGAGTGATGCAGGCAGATCAAAGTTACAGTGTCGTATACTGGAGCGCGGATCAGAGTTGACAACAAGTGCAGAGTGCATGGGTGTAAGAGTTCAACAACGCAGTGGTTCCTGATGACATGTGCAGTTGGTACCAACAGAAGTCGAAGACTTTGATGATAGATGTATCAGACTGATTGAGTTGTTTGGAGCCTGTTAGTTTCGGAAGAGTTGCGGAAGCGAGATGCATGGAGTTCGTAGGCGCGTGAAGGTTGCGGGCGAATCGTGGGTTATACTTTAAAGACAATCCTTTCTTGTTGTTGCTGAGTGTTGGTGTCAAGAAGCTGGTGAAGGAGGCATCCTGAAATATCATTTCTGATCCTAGTTGGAAAGTGATCACCTAAACTAGGTGGGGCCCACACAGGTGATTTTTGTCGCAAAGTCTATTTTTAGACTATGTCTATTTTTAGACATGTCGATCATATTCTATGAGTTGCGAGATGCTATTTGTAGATGGTTGGTCAAGTTGGAAAAATAGATGGAATTCTATTTTTAGACATATTGGGCGGAGTCTATTTTTAGATTGCCAGTCTAAAAATAGATATGTCGAATATTATTAGCTCTTAATAATATTTGGACTCTAAACATTATCTTATTCTCTTAGAGCACTTCAGTTAAGTGCACAGATGTGGCACATGAGCTGACAGAAGGAATTACGGTATTCCTGAGGGTCAAGTGGAGCTATTGCATGGACACTTTAGTTAGAACTCATGTGAGAGAGTTTGGTGGAGTTGATTGAGGAGTTAATGGAGTTGTGTTGAGTTTAACTAATCTAAACATAGTTGAGCTAGTTGTATCTAGTCTAACTGATTGATACACTAGTGAGAGTGGTGTGAATTAATTAATAATTAATTCACTAAATAATAACTCATTAATCAACTGAAGAATACATCAGTTAACTACAGTGCATGGACAGTTTCAGTGGAGACCATTGAAGAGATAGGTGAAAGAGTAGTGTGACTATCAGTTGTGACTATAGTGATGCATGGTTTGCATCCAACACTCAGTAGAGATGCCTTTAAAAACTGCGTGAGCAAAAGTGCAGGAAGTTGAACTCATCAAGCCCTCCTTGGATGGGGATTGAGCAGTAGAGGCAGACTATCAAGTGGCAGAGATTGGAGCATGTGATTTGCTAGATCTAGCTTGATTAGTGTGTAGAAATTGGAGATTATACTGAGAGCTTGTGAGGAGCTTTGTATAATGATTTTTACATGATATATATGACATATAATATACAGATAGTTGGGGGTTTTCAGCTTTAAGCTTTCCCATAAATACTGTGTTCATATGTGTGATTGTTTATGGTTTTAATGTGCGCATGCGATTGTTTTTATTTCCGCAATTAATGATCAATGGTAGAAGAGATTCTGTGTTGTGCATGAAGTTAAAATAGTGTGTGATCAGGAGAATCTCGGTGAATAATATATCAGTTATTCAAATTAGAAATTATATACAATATGCATGTATATATCCGGGCTCTCCTGATCTAACAATATTTATCTTCTTTCTAAATACAGAATCCTTCCACTATAATTCTTGTGGAAATTTAATCAACAATTGCAAAACACATGAAGAAATAAAAACACACATAACACAGTTGTTTAACAGAAAAGCTTGAAGCTGAAAACCCCAACTATCATATTATGTACCATGGAGATCATATGAAAATCTCATGCAAGCATACAAAGCTTATCACAAGCCCTCAGTACAGTACAATTGTCATACACTAATCAGGACCAATATTGCCAATCCATGCATCAATCTTCGCCTCCTGCTAGTCTGCCTCCACTGCGCAATCCAAGTTGATTACAAAGACCAATTCGATGTAATCCCACTCTCATTGACTACATTTATATCATTGGAAACTCCAATGTATATATGAATGCAATTCATGCATGCTAGTAGTCACAACTGATAGTAGACTCACCCTTTCACCCACCTCTAACACTGGTCTCCACTGAACTGTCCATGCATTGCAGTTAACCGATGTATTCTTTAGTTGATTTATGAGTTAATAATTAGTGAATTAATTAATAATTAATTCACACCACTCATCACTAGTGTATTTATCAGTTAGACTAAATACAACAAGTTCAACTAAGTTAAACCGAACACAACTCCATCAACTGTCTCATCAACTCCACCAAACTCTGCCACATGAGTTCTAACTGAAGTCAACCATGCAATAGCTCAACTAAACCATAGGAATAGCGTAATTCCTTACGCCGACTCTGTGCCACATCTGTGCACTTAACTGAAGTCCTCAAAGAGAATAATATAGTGTTTATAGTCCAAATATTATTAAGAGCTAATAATATTCGACATATCTGTTTTTAGACTGGCAATATAAAAATAGATTCCACCCAATATGTCTAAAAATAGAAGTCCATCTATTTTTGCAACTTGACCAACCATCCACAAATAGCATCCTGCAACTCATAGAATATGATCGACATGTCTAAAAATAGACTTGCGCCAAAAATCCCTTTGTGTGGGTGTGTGGGCCCTACCTAGTTTAGGTGATTATTTTCCAACTAGGATCAAGAATGATGTTTCAAGATGCCTCCTTCACTGTTTCTTGTTGCAATCTTCAACACTCCCTCTCAACAAGAAAGGACTGTCTTTGCATGCGACATGCAACTCCATGCATTCACCCTGCAACCTTTACAAGCGCCATGTAACTCCATGCATCTGCTCTGCAACTCCTCTGAAACTAAATAGGCTCCAAACAACTCAATCAGTATAATGCAACTATCAAAGTCTTTGACCTCTGCTGGTACCTACTGGACATGTCTTCAGGAACCACTGCGCTGTTGAAATCTACACCCATGCACTCTGCACTTGCTGTCAAATTTGATCCGCGCTCCAGTATCCGACACTGTCACTTTGATCTGCCTGCATCAATCCAACTGATCATGCTACTGCTGCTCTGTGGGAACCTCATAGCTAGGTTCAATTCATGAGATACACACCATCTCAATGAATCTAGCCCAGAAATCTCCTCTTGGGATTACTCATGCATGTCGCCCCACCTCTCACCTGGTGGTATAGCTGCATGCACTTCCTCAGCCCATCTGGCACGAAATTTCTTTGCATGAGTGGTTTCTCCCACTCCATGATCCTCATCTTGTGGCTGCTCCACATCCCGAGGTTCACTCTTACTTGCATGCAAAACTTTCTCCCTCTCAAGCTTCAATTGCATGGCTTTCTTACACTTCCCAACAATAGGAAGCTCTGTAGAAATCCCATCTACATCAAATCTATAAAGATTCTTCTCCATCTCTAGTTGTGGCTGCTCCACAACCTTCTGAGACTGCTTCTCACACTACATGTTGAGAGGCTCCCTCTCAACCACCGAGTCACTAACCTCTGATTTGCTCCTCAAAGTTTCGCATGCATCTTGTACCTCAGTGCATGTAGATTCTTGGCTCACGCACATTGCAATTGTCTCGTCATCGCAAAATTTTCTAACAAAAGAGCTGATTTTAAATCGATGATATATCCCTCATCCGAGCTCCAATTCAACCGATTTTTATTTTATTTTATTTTAATTTGGGTATTTTTTCGCAAGGAATCCAAATATGCTATTTGTTTCTGAAAATATTTCACCAAAATTTTCAGATATTCTCTGCAAACTCGCGCACCCAAAAATTCTTGCTCTCATTCCATGTAGAAAATATATAACACAGCTTTGATACCATGTAGAAATTATATACAATATGCATGTATATATCCAGACTCTCCTGATCTCACAATATTTATTTTCTTGAAAAATACAGAATCCTTCCACTATAATTCTTGCGGAAATTTAATCAACAATTGAAAAACACATGAAGCAATAAAAACACACATAACACAGTTGTTTTAACGGGAAAGCCTGAAGTTGAAAAACCCAAATATCATATTATGTAACATGGAGATCATATGAAAATCTCATACAAACATACAAAGCTTATCACAAACTCTCAGTACAGTACAATCGTCATACACTATACAGGCCCAATCTTGCAAATCCATGCACCAATCTTTGCCACCTGATAGCCTACCTCCATTGCGCAATCCAAGATGATTACAAAGACCAATTCGATGCAATACCACTCTCCTTGAATGCATTTTTATCATTGGCATCTCCAATGTATATATATATATATACAATTCATGCATCACTAGTAGTCACAATGGATAGTCCATCTTTCCCTTTCACCTATCTCTCCACTGGGTCTCCACTGAAACTGTCCATGCACTGTAGTTAACTGATGTATTCTTTAGTTGATTAATGAGTTAATAATTAGTGAATTAATTAACTAATTAATTCACACCACTCTCACTAGTGTATCAATCAGTTAGACTAGATACAACTAGCTCAACTGAGTCTAACTGAGTTAAAATAAATACAACTCCACCAACTACTTCTCCAACTCCACCAAACTCTGTCACATGAGTTCTAACTGAATTCCTCCATGCAATAGCTCCAGTAAACCCTCAGGAATAGCGTAATTCCTTCTGTCAGTTGTTGTGCCACATCTGTGCACTTAACTGAAGTGCTTCAAGAGAATAAGATAATGTTTATAGTCCAAATATTATTAAGAGCTAATAATATTCGACATATCTATTTTTAGACTGGTAATCTAAAAATAGATTCCGCCTAATATGTCTAAAAATAGAAGTCCATATATATTTCCAAATTGACCAACCATCCACAAATAACATTCTGCAACTCATAGAATATGATAGACATGTCTAAAAATAGACATAGTTTAAAAATAGACTTTGTGCCAAAAATCACCTGTGTGGGCCCCACCTAGTTTAGGTGATCACTTTCAAACTAGGATCAGGAATGATGTTTCAAGATGCCTCCTTCACTATTTCTTGTTGCAATCTTCAACATTTTGGGCCATTCAGGGTATGAGGGCTCAAGTAGATTTACTTACATGGCTAGTAAACAAATGGGATGTCCAAGAACAATGCTTTATCATTAGAGGTCACCAGCTTGAAATTGAGCTAGAAGATATATACTTCCTCACTATTTTATCAAAGAGGGGCGAGCCACTCTCTTTGTTTTGGGCTAGGGAAGGTGGCCAGTCTGTCGCTAGCCTTCAGGAAGAATTTTGCAATGAAGAGGCAGACCCCAAAGATAAACATATTAACATAAAAACCATTATTTTTCCTGAGCTCAAAGTGGTTGCGTTTACGGTAACCCGGTTGTGTGGGAGCGCAGCTCCAGATGTTGCTACAAGATCCAAAATGCACACTGTTGTTGACTGCTTTAGAGGCACCATTTTCAGCTGGTGCGAGGCAGTGTTGGCCAATGTCAAAGGCCAACTAACTAGAGAAAAAAACTCGAAGTTGAAAAACTTCGGGTATGGAGCGATTGTGGTCACTTTTTCCCTAGAAAGAATTCCTTCACTTACCCCATAGCTGATTTCAGTTGATCATGGTAGAGCCAAAGAGCCTCGGATGGTCCGATGGGTTGCATTGATGGCCCGCCATAGTGAAGGCAACGAGGTCATTCGTTTTACTCCAAATTACTTTCATTGGTTGGAGAACCAAATCTTCACGATAGAAGATTTCCCTTATGCTGGGATAGATTTCCATGGCGAATGAGAGATGTATCTTCCTCTAGGGACACAATGGGTTGACTCAGGTAAGAATCATTTTGACATGTTCTAAATTTTAATTTTAATTTTGTTTTTAAAATCGTCAAAAACTAATGACAAAAATTTCAAATGCAGATGTGGGTCCACGTCGACTAGCCACTCTCCGTCCTTTTGACAGGAAGCCAGTTGCAACAGCACCACCACCACAGGATCAGACATCAGAGGTCCTTACTGACCTGGAAAACCATCTGGAGTGGTTGAATTTAGATATTCCAGAGACTACCATAGATGACATTCCTCTCCGCTTATAGAGATATGTTATTGGGGTTTCGGGACCGTTTAAGAGATTTCTGAGCAAGGTGGCACAGGCTATAGTGTTTTATCGTGATCATCAACACGGATAGTGGATGATTGATATTGTAGACTTATATCATTGTTTGTATCACCTTTTTCTAATCATAAGGCATTTTGAACCTATGATCGAGGATGATGTAATATTTTTTTGAAAACACTACTCTTATGCTATGATATTACTACTATTTCCAGTTATCTTTCTTAACATGTTATCGAATTTTATTTTTTTCTACTACTTTAATTATCACAAATGTCTGTTTATAACACTAGAAGCTACTGCATTAGCTAATGTGTTTAAATTTCTCGGAATGTGTTGATACTCAATATAATCAAATTCTCGTTCCAAGAGACGAAATTTCAAAAATAGTCTTAACAACATTGGGTTTTTAATTGCATATGCTCTATTCAATTGTAATACAATGATTTTAGAATCTAACCTGACAATCAAACTTCGAATTAAAAATGAAATGGATTCAGACAATAACTAAATAACTGCACTATACTCTGCAATATTGTTCGTCGTTTGACCGAGGCTTACCCCATTCATAGATACTAACTCATCAGTGGGTGAATAAATAACCCAAGCTGCGGAAGAAATGTTTTGTGTACTACGACAAGCACTATCAGCAAAACCAATGTATATTTGAAGGGACGTCGACATCTGCAAAATCAAGAGTGATCTAGATAAGCAGGGATAGTAGTAAAAGCACACTTAAACTAGGCACGCTCTTCTAATCTACAACACGCCAGCTTATGAAAATAACTAATATACAGGAAAGATCTCCACACAAGAATCAAGCATAATATCTCTTTAGATAAAGCCAATTTCTGGGTTTACCTAAAGAGACCCCATCAAAGTCAATCAATTCATAGGCCCCTTTTGCAAGCCGTCGCTTGACAATATAAGGGCCATGCCACATGGGTTCAAATTTCCCAGCCCCTAGCTTATCGTTAGCTTGATCATAAACCAAGACTAGGTCTCCTTCTAAAAAAATATGAGGTGTAGCACTTCTATCATACTGAGCTTTCATTCATTTCACATGAGCTTTGGTAGCTAATGCAGTGGTGCACCGATTCTCATCTAATTGAGCTAAGTACAAAAAGAATTTCTCCTCTTCAGAAGTGGCTGGTATTAACTCTATGGCTAGTTGGAGTGACGGTATCTTGCATTCAATCGGTAATATCACTTCTAAATCGTAAACCAGTTGAAAAGGGGTAAAACCTGTCGATGTTTTTGCTGAGGTTCGATATGCCCAAAGTGCTGAAAAAAGCATGGTATGCCAATTCTATTTATGAATGTCGATGATTCGCTTGATCATGGTGACTAAAAATTTATTGATAGCTTCAACCAGACCATTAGGCTGCGGGTAATATGGTGTAGAACTGTCATGGCGCAGGCCAAGTTGATCAGTTAGTTCGGTCATCATGATGTTTCGAAAATGACTCCCATGATTAGTAATTATCTCTTGGGGTGCACCGAAACGAGCAATCACATGATTGAACATGAAAGTAGTGGTAGTTTTTCCATCTGCCGCAAATGTAGACATCACCTCGGCCCATTTGGTAAAATAATCTACTATGAGAATAATATACCCATGCCCCCCGACTAAGTGAGGGTTACATGTAATGAAGTCAATGCCCCATTTTGCAAAAGGACAGATAACAATTATAGGGTGAAGAGGAGTGGGTGGTGCACGCATCTTTCGATCAAATATTTGATAGTTGTGGCATTTTCGGATAGCAGAAATACAATCTTTAAATAAGGATGGCCAAAAATAGCCAGCGCGCAATATCTTTTGGGTTGTGGCATACCCAGACATATTACCGCGACATGCTCGAGAGTGACATTCATTTAAAACCTTTTCAGCTTCGTCAAGAGTGAGACAACGTCGAAAAACAGAGTCCGCACCACGACGGTATATTGTGTCACCAACAATATGATATTGCTGAGACTGGAAACGAATTTTTCTTCGTTGTGACCATGAAAGTTCGAGCCGAAAATTTTGGGTTTGGAGATAAATGATGATAGCTCCATACCAAGGATCAATGGTAATAATAAGAAACAAAGACTCATCTGCGATCTGACGTTCTGCCACAGTTTCTGTGTCAGTACTTGGGAAGTCACACATAAGTTCAACGAATACCAATGATTTATTTGATTTAGATTTTCAAATTCCAAATCAAAATCCTGCAGGATAATAATCCATTTGGAGTATTTTCCCCCTAGCATTTGTTTGGTCAAAATATACATCATAGGGTTACAATCAGAAATCACTGTTGTTTTGCGTAACAGTATGTAATGACGAAATAGTTGGATAGCTTGAACTGCTGCCAAGGCCAATTTCTCCACATGTGAGTACTTGATTTCGGTCGGATGCAGATTGCGACTAAGATAATAAATCACATGTTCGTTGTGGAATTCATCTTCCTAAACTAAGACCATGCCAATCGTAGAATTGGAGGCTGCTAGGTATAAAATGTAATCCTAGCTGTAATTGGGAGGATGCAATAATGATGCATGGGTCAACGCGTGTTTAAGAGCATCAAAAGACTGATCAACGATCTCATCCCAAAAGAAAGGAATATTCTTCTTTAACAACCTGGTAAAACCTTTGGTTAACTCAGCATAGTTAGGAATGAATCGACGTAAAAAGTTCTCTTTCTCTTTTAAACTATGGAGTTGGCGAAGAGTAGCAGGAGGAGGTAAATTGATGATAGCCCCAACCTTCGATGGGTTGACACAAATGCTTTCCTTTGAGACAACAAATACCAACAATCGTCTAGATTAAAAATAAAAAAAAACAAATTTGTGAGGATTCAGACGAATCCTATAATGCCTACATCTCATAAAGATGGCTCGTAGATGAGTAAGATGATCTGCTCTATGCGATGAATGAGCAGGTAAATCATCAAGATAGGGTTTCACAATGTGTTTAATGTCATGAAATGCATAAGAAATTTCCCTCTGAAAAGTTGCACTAGCGTTCTTAAGTCCAAAAGGTAATTTGCAGTAAGAAAAATTCCCCCAAGGACAAATGAAAGTTGTTTTGGGTTGATCAGCAAGGACTATGTTGATCTGATTGTAGCCCGAAAATCCATCCATAAACGAAAAAATTTCACTTTCGGCACAATTATCAATAATTTGATCATATAAGGGGTTGGATAATTGTCTTTTGGACAAGCTCGATTTATATCCCTATAATCGATACATACTCATTTTGTCCCTTGTTTTTTATTAACAGGAAAAATTATTATATACCCAATCCGTTAAAGGAATTGGATAAATAAAACTTGCACAAAGTAATTTCTCAACTTCTTCTTTAATAGCGACAGATTTTTGCGGATGTATTTGACGTAATATTTTTCAGACAGGTTTAGCATCTGGGAATGTTTTAATTTCATGAACAACAATTGATGGATCAATTCCTGGAATTTCTTCATATGACCAGGAAAAAATGTCACAGAATTCTTGAAATAGGGCTTTATATGTTTGGATTTCATCTGGCATACAGGAAGCACCTATATGAATGTTTTCAACAATTCTTGGTTTCACTGAGATGTCAATAGGAACTGTCATAGAAATGTTTGCTAAGTTCAATTCAGAGTCGGAATTCGTGAGAGGATTCCGGGGTTTGTTGACATAATCAGCCTTAAAAATGGAGGAAAAATCAGTTTCAAAATAATCGAGATCAGGTAAAAACAAAGATCGATGATGTAGATCTTCCCATGGTAATTATTGTATAGAAAAACATTCACGAATATGCTCATCATTATTGAATACTTGTTAAACAGGATCTGAAATTTATGGCGAAGCTAAGCTCGATATGGAAAGTGATTCCTCATTGATCACATTCACTAGATCAGGTTTAGTTGAAGGAGTATCAGAAAAGGGCTGTACTTCCTGATATGCTAATTCAAAAGGACTCAAAGGCATCGCGCCATTGAAAGAATCCAGTTCTGAGTTTGAAGGTACTATCCAAGGATCATCAAAGGAAATAGTACTTGATGTAATCATATTGATATTAGCAATAGGAGGCGGTACGTTGGGAGCAGGCAGGGAAAAAGTTCCCAGTAAAGCAGAATCTTTAATTAAACCTACTCCAACATCTTTATAAGGGATAGTCAATTTTTCGACATGTTGGATGCTATCAGTAGTGGCTGGGTCAGATGAATAATATGAGAGCTGATCTATTGTAATGATCTTTCCTTTATGAGGAAAAATTATGAGACGAAAGACCGACGACATGACAACGAAAGACCGATGACATGACAACAATCATGGCATAAGACCAACTGCGACCCAGGAGAAGGTTGTAATCCAGAGGGGCATCAACCACTTCCTACATCTAGATTAACAGTTTTTCCTTCGACCTCTATAGGTATATCTTGTAAAATACCATACGGATGGAATCTTATTCCATCAAAATATTTGAGGATAGTCGGCGATTGGTTAAGTGTCGGAGACCCAAGTGATTTCCAACATTTTAACGAAATCATACAAGTAGAAGCCCCTTCATCAATAACAGTTTGAAAGCAAAGTTTGTTTTTAACTAAAACTGGAATTTGAAAAGCCATTTGATGAGGTAGGTAGGGTGTAAAATTTTCCAAATCAAAGATCATTAAGTTCGAATCCTGAAGATCTATGGCTCCTATGGCTGACAATAGTAATTTTCTTTGGGCGGGACATGATTGCAGCACTTCCAAATCCGACATTTCTAAAGGGGAAATCGCTAAGTCTTCAACAATATTGAAGTTATGAGCAACTCTCGCATGTGGATTGAAAGTTGATTTACAAAGTACACTTTTAGCAGGCAGTTTGATTACTAAGTCAGGATTTGGTTTCTCGATCTGTAGTAGATTAGAAACTGAGGGAGATGCAATTGATGCTGAATTAGAATTTTCTACTTCTTTACTACCAACAATATTTTTACTACCTTAATCTTGCGATCGCATCGCAACCATCAAGATATATTCTAGTGTATTTGAGGAAGATCCAATCATGTTACTATCTTGAGTAGGAAAGGGATCCTTCAAGACAGCAGGTACGAGTGAACCCTTAACGAATTTCGATGCCTCGGCTCTATGCGGGCACTCTTTAGTAAAATGATCCTCATCACAGATCAGACAAGGATAACGAGGTTTTCTTTTATCGTCTGTTGGTTTATTTTTATCGTTTTTATCTTTTGAAGATGAATTTTTGTTTTTATTCTTACCTTTCTTCTTACCACCAGTTTTAGGTTTAGCTGTAGATGATTCTACAACATGAATATCGACGGAAGTTTCAATGGAAGAATCTCATTTTGGTGAATCAGGTAAAGTTATAATAGGAGAAGTCATCTTTGAATATTTCTTCTTACTCTTGTTAGTGTTAACAGAACCAATTACACCATCAACAGCATGAGATCCTGAAGGAGTTGTAGTTAACCGATCAAGACTTAGTAAATAAGGGATTTTTTCATACAGAGTACCTGACTATGTATATACAAGGTCAAGGTACTGAGCTTGAGCAATGACTTTCTCTTCTGTAACGACGCCTCCTTTGGCCACATCTTCAGTAATTTTGGGCAATAATGATTTGATAAACCATTTAGCAAAAATTTGATCCGGAATAAAAACTTTCACTAAACATCTCCTACGTCTCCATTCATGAACGTGATCAGATATGTATGTAGACGTAGATTGTTTTAATGAGGTCAAAAATTCCGTACCATTGTCATATATAATAGGTAACTGAAAATGGGTTAAGAAAGTAGTAGCTAGTGCATTAAAATTATTAAATGAGCCTCATGGTAACTCAATGTACCATTTGGCAGCTAGACCAATGAGAGTTCTCTGAAAAAGACGTAATTGAATCGAATCATTGATTAGTGAATTGGATGCACACCAGAGGTGATAAGTCATAACATGATTAGATGGATCTTCTCCTGACTTACCTTCAAACTTTGGAATATCACTAGGCAACTTATTAGGCATCAACGACCAATACGAAAGATAAAATATGGGATCATTCGTAAGGTGCAATAGATCATGTAAATCTAAAGTTGCTATGAATATTAACTGTAGGCTAGGGTCTTGATAACCTTGTGTGATCAAACTAGTTCTAGAAGGAGGATATCCAGGATATCCTGGAATTGGATGCGCATTGGGAATCGTGAAAACTCCTCGATAACCAGGATTAACTGGACCAAACTGGGGTTGTTGAGGTACTTGATAAGTATACCCAGGATACGACTGATACTAATATGTTGGATTTTATGTAGCTTGTCCAAATTGATACTACCCCTAGTACGTTTGATAAGTAAATTGTGGTTGACTAGTGAGAATCATACTTTTACCAGATTGTCTTGTAGGCATCTGGACCGTAGTCTGAATTGTAGGTCCTGACTGTGGCACAGATACTTGAGGAATTTGCACTAATATAGGGGTAGTAGAAATAAGAGCTGCAGATACGCCAGAAATAGGTGTGGTAGGTTGAACAGAAGTTGCAGTAGCAGCAAAAGATTGAGGCGGAGTTCTAGGTGTACTAGGCCCAGGCTGCTGAATAGAACCAGGTGCAGAGACTTGAATTGTAGACTGGACAGGTTGCTGGGTTGGACCATAACCTATTGGCTGTCCAGGTTGATTAGGTAACTGCACATTGGGTTGTAAAGTCTCTTCAATTTGAGATGGATCCCACACCATATTAGTTTTGGGGTATTGACCCATAGAAGGTTGTGCATATGAAGGACCATAACTAGGTTGAACGTAAAGTTTGATAATTAACTGGAAAATTTCTAGCTCCTTGTAATAATGGTTGACCGAAAGGAGGTTGAAAACCTTGAGCTGGGTATTGACCTTGAGGTTGATATTGACTTTGAGGCATGTACTGAATCTGGGGTTGATATTGTTGACCGGATAAATCAATCTTGGGGACAAGATCGATCTCCCTAGTACCAAAAGGTAATCTAGCAAAAAACAGCCAAATGAACCTATCTTTCTCTAGACATATGCGATTTACAAAAGAATACTATAAAGGTGTTAAGGTCTTACCGTAGATCCAATGCTTGTTTGAAGTAGTTGTCCTTCGGTCACTTGAAGGAGTTATCTTTAAAGAATTGTAGTCATAGACAAGCAAACATTAAATAGCACCTGCATAGTAAATATTATAAATCATGCCTATCATGGTGATCAAGAAATCCATGAAATAAACAGTTAATTAACAACTTATTGAGAAAAATGAATTCATTTTTATTAACTTTGAATGAAAGAAAACCTTACAACCTTAGCCTTGATGTTGAACAGGCCTTCCCGGGGTTCGAAGCAGGAATCTCTTTTACTCTGACAAGCCTTGCACTCTTCCAACTGAGACACATAGAGGTATGTAATCTTTCCTCACAAAATCTTAGTTAAAGGAGTCTAAATTCCAACAACACTTTACCTCAAATAATACTAAAGCTTGAACTCCCTTTGAGGCTACCCAAGGCCTCTTTTTATAGTGCAAAAGAGGAGGTTTCAGTTCCAACTATGAAGGGATAGAATCCTCCTTCAAAGGGATAAACTCCTCACATCAAGGGGTTAGCTCCTTAAGGCATGGGATGCATGAATGTAAAAAGAGCGAACTTGCCACCGCAAGATTCCTTCCAGAAGCTTCTAGAAATGAATGAAAGTGAGCTTCTGGGTTTACTTTGTGCATTTTTAATATTTTACAGGGGTCCGCACTTTTAACACAAAGAAGGTGCGTTCAGGTACGCAGGAGTCATGAACATTAGGTGCGAGACCGCAGGTAAGACAAAGAGAAAGTGCGATACCAGAGTTTTAGAGACTTTTGAGAGCTTTTCTCTTATTTTTAAGGCTTGACATGAGGAACTGATGTGTTAGACTTGCAAAGGAGGAAGTATGAGTGATAATGAGCTCATACAGATAGAAAAATGTCAAGATGACAATTTTCAGTGCAACAGATTGCCCCCTACAGTGCAAATTCCTTAATAGATGAAGATAGAGTCTGTCATGTATGAAGAGTGAAGTAATTTATCATTTCAAAGATCATCCTATGGACACCCCAATCGGAACCTATAAAAACATTAAATTCAAAATATATATATCTAGATATATCATCGCTGAGGTAGGCATTCCCATACTCAAATCAAAACTAACTAGAAAACTGATTTAAACTGTTCTGATACAGGAATGATTTTCAATACATCAATAGTATAGACATGTGTAGACACAGTATGGAAGAAGCCATCTGTTTATGAATAGTCCACTTTATAAATGAATAAAAAAATTCCTTGCAGCCTAGATGGTAGAAACTAGATCCAGGGTCTTGATTTCCATTTCTCGAACTAGTACGATTCTATCCATGTGAATAAATGTGTCAAAGTAGAACATGGTAGAAACCACTTGATTACCAGTCAATAATGTAAACTGTTAACAAGTTTGAGAGTAACCACCAGTAATGTCAATGGATCTCAAAGTACTCAGTACAATCCATGAAATGTGAATGAATGAGCTGAAGTCGAACATGTCACGGAATCATTCGATTGAAGGTCAATGATGCAACCTGTCGTCGAAGGTGAGAAACCTGCCATTGAGGCATGCATATTTCAAGGTACTGACGATTTCTAGATCAAATTCCTAGATAATGAGCTGTCGTCAATAGAAAGTGATCCGTCGTAGGAAAGCCCATGACATGAAATCATAGATCAAGTTTTGAAGAAATATATTGGCAAGGACTGACTCAGGGATGGTCAAAATGGAAGACAAATATTTTGCAGATGAATGGTTTATATGAACTGACCTATTGAACACATAACGACACTGTAGATGGTTTGGTGACAATTGACCCAAAGCTAATACCCAAAAACCGACTGAAGAATTTCAATGTGGTTTGATTAACTGTTAGGCAAAGGATTTTCCCAACCCAGGTGAACAAAAGTGTCATGTTCAAGAGTGGTTAATGGATTTTCGAATAATCAAAATGTAACGAATAGGTTCGTTTTTCTTTCTCTTTCCGCCACCATTTCTAGCAAGTACCTCTTTATTTTTGACAAGCTTGAGGATGATAACATTTTCTTGTTTATAAGCTCATCCTTCAGATGAGTCCAACTTAGTTTAAGATTCAAACCCTAAGAAGGAGTGGTTCGTTCCTACTTAAAAATGAACATGTCCTTTACTGTTAAATTTTAATGAGTATAGTAAAGGAGAAACTCGATGTTTTTCAATTTTAGAGAGTAAGAAGAAAAACTTAAGAAAACTCCACGGGTGTAATTTTTCGTAAATTTAGTCTCTCGAGCCCGAAAAAGGATAAAATAATGCAGGAGAGAACTCTATTGAATGTAATTAGTCAACGTATACCTTTTTCGTAAATAGTCCATTTCAGTTCATAAAAAGGCTAAACTTATACTGAAAGGACGATCATTCATTTATTTTAATGAGTTCAAATAATCAAGTGCGCAACAATATTTTAAATCTTCGAGAGTCTGAAAAGAGCTTAAAAGAGGACTCCAGGTTTTCGTTTTTTCGTAAATTTTTGAAAGAGTCTGAAAAAGTGGTAAAAGTATGCTGTTTGTTGAAAAACGATCAATTTTCCCTAAAAATCCAATTTTCTGCACAAAAACTCGAAACATTACACATACCTGTTTAAGATAAATAAAAATGTTTTCAAAAATTACCTTTTTAAAGTGAAAAATAAACAAATTAAAAATTCATTTATTCGAAAAAACTTATAAAAAGGGCTTTTCTAAGTTCATTTTTATCGTTCGAGTTCAGAGTGAAAAGTGAGAGCCTTGGGTAAAAACGTTCCTGTGAAGATTATGGAAAATCCGTCTGGAAAAATCGAGAACCGTCAGTTCCAGGTAATCCATATCCTCCTTATCTTGCATTTCATCCATTTAGATTTTGTTTTTAGGCTTTAAATTCCATTTTTTAGGGAAAAATAGGTTGAAAAAATCGCTTGCGAGGGTCCGCAGGCGCAACACACGGGCCATGCGGACCCTGACTTTTTTCTACATAGAAAAAAGTCCTGGGTTCGCACCTATTGCACAACACCCGTGTGTATCTACGCACTATGTATGAGCAAAGGGTGCAGATCTCGTGCAATGAAATTTCAAACTTAAATTTCTCAATTTCCGCCCAAAAGTTTTCAATCAAGATTGGTCTAATATGTCTTTTTGTGTATTGTAGGATATTCTAAAAGCTTACTTGGAGAGAAAGCGAGCATGAGGATGTAGATGATGCTGCAATGAATCATTTTCCTACAATGCAGGCATTGAGAGCATGCGGTTTATACAAATTTTGGGCCATTCAGGGCATGAGGGCACAGGTAGACCTCCTAACATGGCTAGTGAACAGATGGAACGTACATAGGAACAATGATTTTTTATTGGCAGCCACCAGCTTGAAATTGAGCTGGAGGATATATATTTTTTAACTGGTTTGTCCAAGAGGGGTGAACAAATATCTCTGTTTGGGACTAGGCCATGCGATCAGTCTGTCGCTAGTCTTCGACTAGAGTTTTGTGATGATCGAGCAGACCCCAAGGATAAATGGATTGATATAAAAATTATCATCCGTACTGAACTTAAAGTCATTGAATTTACTAGTACCAGAATTTTCGGGAGTGCAGCATTGCATGTGGCTACTGATTCCCAGATGCACATTGCAGTAGACTGTTTTCGAGGCACCATTTTCAACTGGTGCGAAGCTGTGTTGGCAAATGTAAAATGCCAACTAACCAGAGCAAAGAATGGAAAGCTAAAAAAATTTGGATATGGATCCATTTTAGTCACCTTTTCTCTAGAGAGGATCCCCATGTTAGCTCCGTAGCACGTTCCCGTCGATGCTGGTCGACCTCAAGAACCTAGGATGGTTCGTTGGGTTGCTTTGATGGCCCGTCACGCTGAGGGCATTGAGGTTGTTCGATTTCATCCTACATATTTTCGTTGGTTGGAATGCCAAATTTTTGTTATAGAGGACTTTCCATACAATGGGATGGACTTTCGCGGCGACCGAGACATGGCTCTCCTAGCAGGAGAACAGTGGGATGATTCAGGTAAAAACCATTTTCAACATTTTCTAAGTTCTAATTTTTTTTTGTATTTTAATCGTCCAAAACTGATAATAAAAAGTTTAAACGCAGATGTGGGCCCACGACGACCAGCCGCTCTCCAGCCTTTTGAAAGGAGACACCCAGCTGCAGCAGCACTAGCCCCATAGGGCCAATCAGCAGAGATCCTGACCGACCTGGAGCTTCATCTAGAGCGCTTGACACTAGACATTCCAGAGACCGATATAGATGATATTCCACTTAGGTTACAGAGATATGTGATTGGTGTCCTAGGACCTTTTAGGAGGTTCCTGTGTAGGGTGGCCCGAGCAGTGGTTTCTTATTGTGATCATCACCAGGGATAGGATGATCGATTTGTAGACTTATAACATTTTTGACCTTTTGTATTATCATTTTTGCCGATCATAAGGTGTTTTTCAACCTATGATTGAAGATGATGTATATTTTGAAACACACTTCTATGCTATGATATATCATTATTACCAGTTATCTTGTCTAACATGTTATCGAATGTTGTGTAATTTACTGTTTTGATTATTGCAAATGTATATTTATCATACTAGAAGCAACTGCATCTGCTAAAGTATTTAAATGTCTTGGAATATGCTGATATTCAATGTAATCAAATTCACGTTCCAAGAGACGAACTATTAAAAATAACCATAATAACACTGGATTTATAATGGCATAAACCCTGTTAAGATGTAATACAACGAGTTCAGAATCCAACCTAACAATCAAACTCTGAATTCCAAACGATATGGATTCATATAATAACTCAATCACTGCACTATACTCTACAATGTTATTCGTTGTTTGACCGAGGCTTACCCCATGCATGGACACTAACTCATCAGAGGGTGAATAGATAACCCAAGCTGCGGAAGAAATGTTCCGTGTACTATGACAAGAACCATCAGAAAAACCAATGTAGGTTTGAAGAGACGTCGACATCTGCAATATCAAGAGTAAAACTCAGATAAGCAGGAATAGTGATAATAGCACACTCTAAAACTAGGCACGCTTTTCTAATCTAAAACACACCAGCAGTAAAGAAACTAATCTAACAAAAATCTCCACTCAGAATTTTAGGCATAATATATCTTCAGATAAAGCCCATTTCTGGGTTTATCTAAGGAGACCCCGTCAAAATCTATCAGTTCATAGGCCCCTTTTGCTAGCTTTTACTTAACAATGTAAGGACCATGCCACATAGGTACAAATTTTCCAGCCCCTAGCTTATCATTAGCTTGATCGTATACTAAAACTAGGTCTCCTTCTAAAAAATTGCGAGGTGTAACATTTCTATCGTACTGAGCTTTTATTCATTTGACATGAGCCTCATTTTCTAATGCAATAGTGCAACGATTCTCATCTAGTTGAGCTAAGTTCAAAAAACGTTTCTCCTCTTCAGAAGTAGCTAGGAGTAATTCTATGGCTAATTTTAATGATGAAATTTCACATTCAGCCGCATGGAGATTTCGACTAAGATAGTAAATCACATGTTCATTGTTGAATTCATCTTCCTGAACTAAAACCATCCCAATGGTGGAATGAGAAGCGACGAGGTATAAAAAATAATCCATGTTGTAATTGGGAGGATGCAGTAATGGTGCATGGGTCAACGCATGTTTGAGTGCATCAAAAGATCAATTAGCGATCTCATCCCAAAAGAATGGAACGTATTGTTTTAAAAACCTGGTAAAACCCTTTGTTAACGCGACGTAGTTAGGAATGAAACGACATAAAATGTTTGCTTTCCCCTGAAAACTTTGGAGTTGGCACAAAGTCGAAGGAGGAGGTAGATTAGAAATAACTTCAACCTTCGACAGATCAACATGAATGCCTTCTTTCGAAACAACAAATTCCAGTAAGTGACCCGATTCTACACAGAAAACACATTTGTGTGGATTAAGCCTAATTCGATAATGCCTGCATCTCATAATGATAGCTCGTAAATGAGTGAGATGATCGACCCTACGCGATGAATGGGCAAGTAAATCATCGAGATAAGGCTGCACAATGTGCTTGATGTCATGAAATGCGTAAGACATAGCCCTTTGAAAAGTTTCCCCAGCGTTCTTCAATCCAAAGGGTAGTTTTCAATAAGAAAATGTTCCCCAGGGAAAATGAAAGTTGTTTTAGGTTGATCAGCAGGAAGTGTGTTTATTTGATTGTAACCGAAAAAACCATCCATAAAGGAGAAAAATTCGCTATCGACACAATCATCAATAATTTGATCGATATAGGGGGTTGGGTAATTGTCTTTAGGACAAGCACGATTAATATCCCTATAGTCAATACATACTCGTATCGTTCCTTGTTTTTTGTTGACAGGAACAATTCAATACCCAATCGATCAAAGGGATTGGATAAATGAAACCTGCGTGAAGTAATTTTTCAACTTCGGCTTTGATAGTAGCAACTTTTCTCGGATGTATTTGACGTAAGCGTTGTCGGACAGGTTTATCATCTGGGTAAGTCTTAATTTCATGGAAAACAATTGACGGATCTATTCCTAGCATTTCTTCATATGACCAGGCAAACACATCACGAAATTCTTGAAATAGGGCTTTATAAGTTTGGATTTCATTGTCCGTACAGGAAGCACCTATATGAATGTTTTCAATTATTTCAGGCTTAACTGAAATGTCAATAGGAATCGTTTGAGAGATATTTTCCAAATTTAACTCAGAATCAGGATTTTGCAATGGATTATGCGGTTCTTTGACATATTCAGCAGTAAAAATAGAAGAGAAAACATTTTCAAAATGATCTAGCTCAGCTAAAAATGAAGATCGATGATGTAGATCTTCCCATGGTAAATCATCAACAAACAAAAATTCACAAATCTCGTCATCAGTATGAACAAGATCAGGAAATGTCATTGTAGCTGAGCTAGATATAGAAAGTGATTCCTCATGGATCACATTCATTGGATCAGTTTCGTTTGAAGAAAGATCAGAAAATTACTGTACAGCCTGACATGCAATTTCAAAGGGACTCAAAGGCATCACGCCATCAAATGAATCCACCTTGGAATCGGAAGGTATGATCCAAGGATCATCAAAAGTAACAGTATTTGATGAAATCATATGAATATTTGTGGTAGGAAGCGAAATGTTAGGAGCAGGAAAGGAAAAATTTCCTAGTAAACTAGAATCTTTAATCAAACCTACGCCGACATCCTTGTAAGGGATAGGTGTTTTACCGATGTGATGGATAGTTTCTGTAGAGGTTGGATCAGATAAAAAATAAGTGAGATGGTCTATTGTAACGATCTTTCCTTGATGTGGAAACTTGATAAGCCAAAAGACAGATGAAACAACATCAGTCATAGCATAAGACCAACTGCGACCCATGAGAAGGTTGTAATCTAGAGGGGCATCAACCACCTCCACATCTAGATTTACGGTTTTGCCTTCGACCCCTATAGATAAATCCTGCAAAATACCAAAAGGATGGAAACCTCGGCCATCAAAATCCTTTAGAATTTTCAGAGATTAATTGAGTGTAGGAGAACCAAGCGATTTCCAACACTGGATCGACATAATACACGTAGAAGCCCCTTCATCAATCACAGTCCGAAAGACGGGTCTGTTTTTGACTAATACTGGAATCTGGAAAGCCATTTGATGAGGTAGGAAGGTTGTACTATTCTCTAAATCGAATATTATTAGGTTCAAATCCTGAATATCGACAGCTCCTATGGCAGACAAAAGTAATTTACGCTGTGTTGGGCACGATTGCAGCACTTCCAAAGCCAACATTGCTGAAGGGGAAATAGCTAAGTCCTCAACAATGTTGTAATTCTGAGTAGCTCTTGCATGTGGATTGAAAGCTGATTTACGAAGTACACCTTTAGCAGGCGGTTTGATTACTAAGTTTGAATTGGGTTTCTCGATCTGTAGTGGATCAGAAACAGGAGGAGGTGTAGTTGATGTGTTTGAATTAGAAGATTCTGCTTCTTTACCACCAACAGGATTTTTACTACCATAATCTTGCGATCGCGTCGCAATCCTGACATGAGACATCATCATAACGGGTTCTTCTGAGGCGTTCGAGGTAGAACCAATCATATTACTATCTTGAGTAGGAAAAGGATCCTTCAAGATAGCAGGTTGTTGATAACCTTTAACGAATTTTGAAACCTCTGCTCGATGTGGGCATTCTTTGGTAGAATGATCCTTGTCGCAAATGAAACAAGGATAGCGAGGTTTGCGTTTTTCATCATTAGATTCATTTTTATCTATTTTATCTTTTGAATTGTGTTTTTTTTTATTCTTCCCCTTCTTTTTACCACCAGATTTAGATTTGGCCATAGATGTCTCTATGACATGAATGTCGGCAGAAATTTCAGCGGAAGATTCTCCTTTCGGGGAATCAGGTAAAGTTATTATAGGAGAATAATTATTTGAAGATTTCTTCTTACTTTTAGTACTAACTGAACCAATCATACCATCAATGGCATGAGACCCTGAAGGAGCTGCAGTTATTTGACATTGTTTTGGAAGATCAGGTATATTTTCATGTAAAGTACCTGACTGCGTGTAGACGAGGTCAAACTAATGAGCTTGAGCAATGTCTTGCTCTTTAGTAACAACTCCTCCCTTAGCTACATCTTCAATGATTTTGGGTAATAATGATTTAATGAACCATTCTGCCAAAATTTGATCCAGAATGAAAACTTTCACCAAATGCCTTCTATGTCGCCATTCATGAATATGATCAGAAATATATGTGGACGTGGATTGTTTTAGTGAAGTCAATAGTTCCATGCCATTGTCGTATCTAACAGGCAACTGAAAATGAGTTAAGAAAGCAGTTGCTAACTGATTGAAATTATTAAAAGAGCCTTGTGGTAACTCAATGTACCATTTGGTGGCAAGACCAATAAGAGTTTGTTGAAAAAGACGTAAGCGAATTAAATCATCAATTATCGAATTAGACGCACACCAGAGGCGATAAGTCATAACGTGATTTGACGGATCCTCTCCTGACTTACCCTTGAATTTTGGTATATCACTGGGAAAATTATGTGGCATTGGTAGCCAATAAAGATGATAGTAAATCGGATCATTCGTAAGGCACGAAAAATCAGGTAAATCCAAAGTTGCAATAAATGGTAACTGACGGTTAGGGTCACGAAAACCTTGAGTAATAAGAGAAGTTCCGGGAGGAGGATATCGAGGATAGCTGGGAATCGGATTTGCATTAGGAATGGTATAACCCCCCGGGAAACCAGGATTAACCGGACCAAACTGGGGCTGTTGAGGCTGTTGATAAGTATAACGAGGGTACGGTTGATACTGATAAACTGGGTTTTGTGCAATGGGACCGAATTGATACTGTCCCTAGTACGGTTGATATGTGAATTGCAGTTGACTCGTGACAATCGTACTTGTACCAGCTTGTATTGTAGGTATCTAGACAGAAGTATGAAGTGTAGGTCTTGACTGGGGTACAGAGACTTGAGGAATTTGCACGGATGCAGGGATAGAAGAAACCAGAGCTACAGATACTCCAGAAACAGGTGTTATAGGTTGAACAGATGTTGTAGTAGTTTGAGGCGGAGTCTGAGGTGTACTAGGCCCAGGCTGATGAATAGAACCAGATGTAGGGATTTGAATAGTAGGCTGGACAGGTTGCTGGGTTGGACCAGAAACCAAAGGTTGTCCAGGTTGACTAGGTAACTACACATTAGGTTGCATAGTCTGTTGAATTTGGGATGGATCCCACACCATGTTCATTCCAGGGTATTGTCCCATAGAAGGTTGTACATATGAAGGACCATAGCCTGGTTGAACGTAGGGTTGATAATTAAGTGGTAAATTTCCAACTCCTTGTACAAATGATTGATCAGAAGGCAGTTGAAAACCTTGAGTTGGGTACTGACCTTGAGGTTGATAACCCTGAGGCGCGTACTAAATCTGGGGTTGATAAGGACCTTGAGTAATATACTAAGTCTGGGGTTGATCTTGGGGTATGTACTGTCCTGAAGGTTGATAACCTTGAGGTATGTACTGTCCTTGAGGTTGTTCTCCAAAAAAATATTGTCCTACAGTTTGTCCTGGGAAAAAATTACCTTGAAATTGCCCCCCAGGCGGTAATTGACTGCCTTGAGGTTGCCCCCCAGGCAGTAACTGACTGCCTTGAGGTTTCTGCCCAAGCGGTAACTGACTGCCTTGAGGTTTCCCCCCAGGCCGTAACTGACCACCCTGAGGTTGAGGATTTGGAATATTACTAGACATCATAAAGATTTTCTTTGCGTTCGACGTTTCAAATTTAATTCCATTAAGACCAGATGATAATACTTGTTCAGTCAGTCGAGGAGTTGCTCCTGAGAAATTACCAGAGAGAGCCTGGTACCCCAAAGGAACAGAAGGACCACCGTATAAAAATGTTTTCGGTGTTTGGGAAAACATAGATGACTCTCCTGACATGATCGATGAAGGATAGTAACCTCTGGGCGTAGGATGAAAAGGAATTCGAGGTGGTGAAAAAGCAAGACCCAGATTTTCTAAAAAAATTGTCAAAGATAAATACCAAGCGTCACTCCTAATAGGGCTGTAGAAAATGGATTCACGCTCCCTAATATTCAAAGACTATGGCGATTCAGGAAGAGTTACTTCTTCATCTGGACTGGTAATTTCTTCAATAGAAATGAGGCTAGATGGAAGATCTTCAGTAATAATATTTCTTACCCTAGGTGAACTAGGATCACTAGAAGTTGGAGTAATAAATCCTGAGGATGTTTCCAAAACAGAAGGTTCAGTGTCAGGATCAGAAATTTCAGGTTCTTTAGCTATTTCACTGGAAGGAGAAATACTACCAGTAATTTCAGAAACTGAAATTGGCTCTTGAATATGCTCTGTTGTGGGTATTTGATGATCAGGATGAACAACTATAGATGAAATTCTAACTTCTGTTGATCTAATTCTACCACTACTAGATGATACTAGAGCATGCAACCCTTCAAGTTGACTTGGTGTATACTCAGGGGGCTTCCCCTAAAGTCTCCGGGACTGTCTCGGTAATCACGCCACAATTAAATATTAATCAATCACACACAAACAAAGAAAATTTCAATAAAAACACCTAAAGTCTCTAAAGGAACAAACAGCTAAATCACACGCCTAAAAAATCTAAGAGTTCAAACCACGCACAAACAGTAACTTCCTGTACTAAAAACACTAGTTGGTGATGAAATTCAACTTAGTAGAAGTTTAATATAGAAAGGGCGGTTGGAATAGTTATCCCGACAACCTGCTTAATGAAACAGACTGGCACAAGTTTCTTCACAAAACCATCTTGCGTGAAGAAAACCCCCTAGAGAGTCCAAGTGAGTCTAGTCGACATCTTCTCCAGGTACAGTGAGATATTTCATTCACCGTCACTTTAGGAAATAATCTTAAGTTTATGGACATTAAGGTTACCGACAGTAACAAATACAACTAGGGGAACAATCTACGATCCGATTCCACGCGCAAGGGTAGAGTAACAAAGCTCAATCCCCTTGAAGGCTCCTCAACATGGTCAATCCGAGGTTTACCAACAAGTGACCCCAGGCTCCTCGACAATGGTTAATCTGAGGTTTACCATTTGTAATGCGCGCAGATCTTCTATCTTTCCCAATGAAACATAATTGATTGTCTCAAAGGTTCGGACATGATCTCGTGATTAACTCCTTTAAGAGAAGCTTCCTAGATTGTACCAATTACAATTGGATTTATTTCCTACTACAATATTTATCTACTTGTTTGTTTTTACTATCTTGGAGAGTTAATTACTCCCTACTCCAAGATACTAGCCTAAGCTATATTGGTGATAAGAGCCCTAAAAATAGAAAAGATTACTAGATCAATTTTAATTAAGCGTTGTTTTTATGGGTTGTTCTTTAAGTCAATAGGTATGGAAATGAAACTTTGATGGTGTGAAGACTAGACTCCAAATACACTAAAAAATGCACCTAAAATGATAAACAATTCATTTTTCTTTCAATGAAATTCTAGCTAAAGAAAGAGTTCGAGAATGCAATTTCTTTAAGAGACAATTATTTCTTTGAACATGAAGAATAAATGGAAGAAAATCTTTTTGTTTTTTCAATAAGAACTCAAAACGAGACAAATAATCAATGCTCACAATAAATCTCTTTCACTTTCAAAACTCGAAACTACAAAAACAACTTTTCTTTCGAAAGAAATTTACAAGTTCTAAAAAACACTCAAAACTACAAAAAACTAATTTTGAGATCTACAAACTTTGAAAATCTAATTGAATAAAAGCTTTAATTTTTTTTTTGAGAATGTTTTGCTTAGTTGTTCAGTAAACTAAGGATTCATTTGCCCAGAATAACAAATAAATCAAAAACATCTAGATATGTTTTCTGTTGTAAAAATGAAATTCAAAACTTATAACAAAGTTTGTTCAAATATTTGCAAAGAGAAAACTAGATCTATTTCTCAAAAAGGATGGATTTCGCAACCAAGTCAGACTCATCAAGAAGACAAAAAGACACCAGTGTGATCTGAGGTATTTCAAGCTTCTAATCTTTGAGTCACTACAGAGACCAAGTGAAAACTACTCCAAGTATGCAAAACTTCAAGAAAATCGCTCAAAACACAAATACTGTTGGAACTCACTCACAAGAGGTTTTTGACAGAAAAAATACAAATCTGGGCAGAGAATAAGAGTCCTAAAACAATCTAAACTTAAACTAGAAGAAGAAATCTGAAAATTTTCAAAAATTTTAATAGGGTTCATAGGCCCTAGAGGTAACAGGTGTGGTCCCGCACTGGTTACTTAAGGAAAGTGTGAATATGCCCGCACTGTGTGAGAAGACAAAGTGCGGTCCCTAGAAAAGTTCAAGAAAAGCTCAAAATACTTCAAAAGTTTTCAAAGTAAAGTAAAACTAAGCTACCCAGGCAAGTATACATCAATAAAAAACCAGAAAAAATCAATTTCTCAAGTCAAAATAAAGGAAAACCAAAAAACAAGAATCCTTCCCTAGTGGAGTCGCCAATTTGTTGATCGGATAAATCAATCTTGCGGACAAGATCGATCTCCCTAGTACCAAAAGGTAATCTAGCAACAAATATCCAAACGAACCTATCTTTCTCTAGACATATACGATTTACAAAAGAATACTATAAAGGTGTTAAGGTCTTACCGTAGATCCAATGCTTGTTCGAAGTAGTTGTCCTTCGGTCACTTGAAGGAGTAATCTTTAAAGACCTGTAGTCACAAACAAGCAAACATTAAACAACACCTGCATAGTAAATATTATAAATCATGCCTATCATGGTGATCAAGATATCCATGAAATAAACAATTAATTAACAACTTATTGAGAAAAATGAATTCATTTGTATTAACTTTGAATGGAAGAAAACCTTACAACCTTAGCTTTGATGTTGAACAGGCCTTCTCAAGGTCCGAAGCAGGAATATCCTTTATTCTAACAAGCCTTGCACTCTTCCAACCGAGACACATAGAGGTATGTAATCTTTCCTCACAAAATCTCAATTAAAGGAGTCTAAATTCCAATAACACTTTACCTCAAATAGTACTAAAGCTTGAACTCCCTTTGAGGCTACCCAAGGACTCTTTTTATAGTGCAAAAGAGGAGGTTTCAGTTCTAACTATGAAGGGATATAATCCTCCTTCAAAGGGATAAGCTCCTCACATCAAGGGGTTAGCTCCTTAAGGCATGGGATGCATGAATGTAAAAAGAGCAAACTTGCCACCGCAAGATTCCTTCCAGAAGCAACACTGTTACTGATGAAATAGGTAACCTGACCTCAAAACGGGAACTCTAGCCCAAAAAGACTCAAAAAACATGAAAAAACACCCCAGAAACAAAAAAAAGTGTATTCCAGAACGCACTTGGTTTTTTTTTAAGGTCAAATTTCAACATTTTATAAAATTATGCTAAAAACAAAATTGTTTCTTCAAAAAAGGATTGAAAAAACACCCTCAAAACAAAACCAGTTGATGCTGGAATAACAAAAAAAATAAAAATTGTGTCATATTTTTGACATTTTTAAAAATAGAAATAACATTTTTTAATTTTTAAAATTCAAACATTAAAAAAACCTAAAATTTAAGAAAAAAATAAATTTAAAAAATAAAAACATTTAAAGCTTAAAATTTAAAAATATATTGGAATAAAAAATAAAAATAAAAACAAAATAAAATTTTTAATTCAAACATTAAAAAAAACCTAAAATTTGGGGAAAAAAAATAAAAAAATTAAAGATTAAAATTTCAAAATGTATAGAAAAAAAAAAAAAAAAAAAATTGAAGAAAAAAACAAGTTAAAAAAGAAAGAAATTATAAAAAATAAAATATAGAAATTAAATTTAAAAAAGAAAAAGAAAATGTTTATTAAATTAAAAAAAAAAAAAAATTTAAAGAAATATATTAAATTTTAATAAATTTAAAACTTTAAAATAAAAGTTAAAAAAAAAACATTATTTAAATTAAAAGTAAAAAAATGAAAAATTAATTAAAAATAAAAAATGAAAAATAAAATACAATAAAAATATTAAATTTAAAAAAATATATATTAAAAAAACAAATTTATTTTAAGAAATAAATTAAATTTAAATTGTAAAAATAAGATATATATATATATATATATATATATATATATATATATATATATATATATATATATATATATATGAACTTAAATTAAAAAAAAATATATTGGATTTTATTAAATTAAAAAAAGTTAATATTAAAATAACAAATTAAATTTAAAAAAGAAAAATATTAAATTTTAATAAATAAATGAAAAAAAAAACATGGTTAAAATAAAAAGTTAAAAAACTTTAAAAATCAATTAAAAATTGAAAAAAATAAATTAAAATATATATATTAAATAAAAAATAAAATAAAAAACAAATTAATTTGAAAATATTAAGTTTAATTAAAAAAAAAATCTAATTTTAAATACACAATTTTAATTGAAATAAAAAAAATATAAAAAATTTATGTAATTAAAAAAATAATAATAAAAAATTAAAAAAATATATTAAATTCAAATAAATTAAAAAAAATACAAAATATATTAAATTTTAAAAAATTAAATGAAAAAACTAAACATAAAATTTAATTTAAAAAAAAAAATCATTTAAATAAAAAAATAAAATAAAATTTAATAAAAATTATTAACAAAATTTAGAAAAAAATATTAAAAACAAAAAAAATGAATTAAAAAAAAAAAAAAAAAAACAAAAAAATTAGAACAAATTAAATTTCAAATATAAAAATTAAATTAAAAAAAAAAAATTTTAAATTTTTTGAATTAAAAAAAAAATAGAAAAAAAAATCGAATTAAAAAAAAAATATTAAAAATTAAAAAAAAAAAAGAAGAAGAAGAATTTTTTGATAAATGAGTAGCGCCCTTGTTGGCCCTCCCCACAAGTGGCAGTAGAAATTTGTGCAGTGGGCGTGAGGCCACATCCAGCCCCCACTTGTGATCTTGGCTGCTAGCGCACAAGCGGCAGACCATCGCCCTCTTTGGCGAGGCGGGGGAGGCCGATTAAGAGAATCGCTCTCCCGCGTCCCGTGGCGGGAGGCGATTAGAAATCGCTCTCACGGCGGGGAGGGCGGTTAGAAAATCACCCTGTCGGCCTCAAGGCGATTTGCAGAATCGGCCTCTTTATCGCGGGAGCGGTCCGGAATCGGCCCCTCTGCCTTGCGCACTCACGAGTGGCCCAGCTAGTCGGGCGGGGGGCTGCATGCAGCCTCCTCTCCCACCAAGTGGCCGACCTCCGCCGCCACCTGGGCGGGAGGCCGATTGGCAGCGCCACCACGATCAAAAATTTCTTTTTTATTTTTTTATTTTTTTTTAAATTTTAATATATATATTTTTTTAATTTGATTTTTTTTTAATTCAAAAAAATTATTTATTATTATTTTTTTTAAATTCAAATTTTTTTATTTTAAATTTAATTTGTTTTAATTTTTTTTTTAATTTTGTTTTTAAATTTAATATTTTAGATTAATTATTGTTTAAAATTTAAAATTTATTTATTAAATTTATTAAATTTTAATTTAATTTTTTTTTTTTAATCTTTTAGTTTATTTAGTTTTTCATTTTTAAAATGTATAAATTGTTTCATTTAAGAAAAAAACAGTAAATTTATGGATATTTGTTTTTTAATTATTTGCACGTGGTTTTTTTGTTTTTTTGTTTGTTTTTTAATGATAGGTTTTTTTTGTTTTTTTTTTTTTTAAAATTTTAAAATTTGTATTTTTTTTCTTATCGTTATTATTTTTTTAATTTAAAATTTAAAATTTAATTTTTTCTTTTTTGTATTTTATTTTTTTTATCTAAATTTTAATTTTGTAATTTAAATTATTTTTAAATTTTCTATTTAATTTTTTTTTAATTATATGGTTTTTTTTAATAACTTAGAAAAAAATGTTTTTGATGTTGTTTTTTTTTTTTGGTTAATTTTTGTTTTTTTTCTTTAAATTATGTGTTTTTTTTTTCAAATTTTGTCATTTCTTTTGATATAATTTTCGAATATTTTTGTTTTATTTATTTTTAAATTTTTTTATTTTTACGAGTTAATTTTTTATTTTTTAACATTTTTATTGGTTTTTTTATTGTTTTTATATATATTTTTTTGTCTAAGTTTTGTGTTTTATTACCAACATGAAAATCACCACTCTAAAAAAAAAGGATTGATGCTGCATCAATAAGTTTCAAAATTAGCATGAAAATCACCACTCTAAAAAAAAAAAGTTGATGTTGCATCAATACGTTTCAAAATTAGCATGAAAATCACTAATATTTTAAAACAAATATTCATACTTCATAAATAAAAATATTAGAGTGTCAAAAATTGGCACAAAAAAAAAATGGGGTGATTCTGCATCACCACTTTTCAAAATCGGGTGCTTTTTATGCTACCAAAAAAAAGTAGGTAACAGTGTGGTTACCTATTTCATCGGTAACAGTGTTAAGCTTCTAGAAATGATTGAAAGTGAGCTTCTAGGTTTACTTTGCGTCTTTTTAATCTTTTACAGGGGTCCACACTTTTAACACAAAGAAGGTGCGTTCAGGTACGCAAGAGTCATGAACATTAGGTGCGGGACCACAGGTAAGACAAAGAGAAAGTGCGATACCAGAGTTTTAGATACTTTTGAGAGCTTTTCTCTTATTTTTAAGGCTTGACATGAGGAACTGACGTGTTAGACTTGAAAAGGAGGAAGTATGAGCGATAATGAGCTCATACAGATAGTAGAATGTCAAGATGGCAATTTTCAATGCAACAGATATTGACCCTGAGGTATGAAATAACTCTAGGGTTGATATTGACCTTGAGGTATGTACTATCCTTGAGGTTGATATTGACCGTGAGGTATGTACTGTCCTTGAGGTTGCTCCCCAGGCTGTAAATATTGTCCTACAGGTTGAACTCCAGGTGGTAAAAAATTACCCTGAGGTTGCCCTCCAGGTGGTAATTGACTACCTTGAGGTTGCCCCCTAGGCAGTAACTGACTTCCTTGAGGTTGCCCCCCAGGCGGTAACTGAATTCCTTGAGGTTGAGGATTTGGAATATTTCCAGACATCATAAAAGTCTATTCTGTGTTCAACGTGCCTATGTTTGTTCCATTTGTACCAAATGATAACATTTTTTCAATTGGTTGAGGAGCTGCTCCTGAGAAGGTACCAGAGAGCGACTGGTATCCCGGAGGAACAGACGAACCACCACATAAATTTTTTTCTGGAGATTCAGAAAACATAGATGACTCACTTGACATAGCTAATGAAGGTTGATAACCTCTCGGTGTAGGGTAAAAAGGACTTCGGGGTGGTGAATAATTAAGACTTGTGTTTTGTAAAAAATCTCTCAATGATAAATACCAAGCATTAGTTCTAAAAAGAAAGTAGAATATTGATTCATGCTCTCTAAGATTCAAATTTTCTTGGGTTTCAGGAAGAACTACGTCTTCGTCTGGACCAACAAGTTCTTCAATACATATGAGATCAGAAGGAAGATTTTTGGTAATGCGATGTCTTACTCTAGGTGAAGCAGGATTACTAGAAGTTGGAGTAACAAATCCTGAAGATGATTCCAACACAGCAGGTTCAGATGCTGGCTCAGAAATTTCAGGTTCTTCGACTAATTCACTAGTTGTAGAAGCAATATCAGTGATTTCAGAAATTGAAATTGGATCTTGAATATATTCTACTATTTGTGATTGATTTACTTCATTATAATTAGGATGAGTAATTATAGATGATTCTCCTGGTTTTGTCGATCTAATTCTGCTGATACTATGTGGTACCAGAGCTCGTAGTCCTTCAAGTTGGCTTGGTGTATACTCAGGGGGTTTCCCTTGAAGTCTACACGATTGTCTTGGTAATTCAGCCACGATTAAAAATTATTAATCAAACGCAATCAAAGAATTTCAATTAAAATTCCTAAAGTCACTAAGGAGACAATCAAATGATCAAACACTTATAAAATCTAGGAGATGAAACCACACACAAATGGTAGATTCCCACACAAAAAACACTAGATGGTGATGAAATCCAACATCGTAGTATTTTAATGTAGAAATGGCGGTTGCAACAGTTACCCTGACAACCTGCTTAATGAAACAAACCAGTGCAAGTTTCTCCACTTAAACCATCTCGAGTGAACCCTCTGGAGAGTCCAAGTGAGTCTAGTCAACGTCTGCTCCAGGTATAGTGGGATCTTTCCTCCACCGTCACCTTAGGAAAAAAAATTAAAGTTTATGGCCACTAAGGTTACCAACATGATCAAATATACCTGGGGGAACAGTGTACGATTCGATATACGCGCAAGGGTAGAGTAACAAAGATCAATCCACTTGAAGGCTCCTTGACATAATCCAAGGTATACCGACAAGTGACCCCAGGCTCCTCGACAATAGTCAATTTGAGGTTTACCGTTGTTAATATGCACACATCTTCTATCATTCCCAATGAGATAGAATTGATCACCTCACTGGTTCAGATATGATCTCGTGCTTGACTCCTTTAGGAGGAGCTTCCCAGAGCATACAAGCTACTATTGGATTTTTCCTACCGCAAGATCAACTACTTGTTTTTTTTTAATTGTCTCAGAGAGTTAATTACTCCCTACTCCAAGACACTAGCCTAAGATATGTTGGTGAAAAGAGTCCTAGAAATATTAAAATTACTAGATTGATTTTAATTTAAGCGTTGCTTTTAATAGGTTGTTTCTTAGGACAATAGGTGCGAAAGTGAAACTTTGATGATATGTAGTGACCCGACTCAAAACACACTAAAAATGCATCTATTATGAGAAACAATTCATTTCCTTTCAATGAATCCTATCTAAAAGAAAGAGTTGAGAAATGCAATATTTTAAAACAATTCTTTCTTTCAAAACAAGAACATATGAAAAGAAATCTTATCTTATGAGAACTCAGAATGATCAATTGCTCAAAAAGAAATCCCTTAATTCTTCAAGATCGAAACTACAGTCAAACATTCTCCAAAAGAAAACTACAATTTCTAGAAATAACACTCAAATTAAAAACACTAATTTCGAGATCTAAAAATTTTAAGAATTAAATCTGAAATCAAAACTTTAAATATTTTGAGGATGTTTTGCTTAGTTTGTAATCTAACTAAGAAATCCTTTGTTGAAAGTAGCAAAAACTCAAAAACATCCAATTATGGTTTTTTTAAAGTGAAATTCAAAACTTAATGAAATTTTTTTATAAAGATTTGCAAATGAGAAAATGGGATCTAATTCTCATAAAACAATTTCTACTATGAAGTCAAAGACTTAGTAAGAAAACGATGAAATACCAGTGATATAAGGTATACAAAGGTTTCTAATCTTTGAGTGACACAAAGAAAAAGAAAAAATCACTTATAACATGTAGATCTTGTAGAAAATCATTTAAAACTTAAAAATGATGAAAGAAACTCTTAGACAAAGTTTTCTGATAGAACATACAAGTTTGGGTATATATTGAGAATCTTGCAAGCTGATCCTAGAAAAGAGAATTTTAAGTTTTTCAAAAATTTTCTCAGAGTCCGCAGGTTTTAGTGTAAACAGGTGCGGCGCCACACTATGTATACAGAAAAATAGCGGAGATGACCGCACTATGCCTAAAGACAAAGTGCGGAGACCAGAAAACTTAAAGAAAAATAAAAAATTCTAAAGCACTTTTCAGGGATTCTACAGGAATAAATTACCCAAGCCAGTATCAATCAATCAAAATCAGAAAAACAATTTCACAAGTCAAAAATAAAAGAAAACTAAGTTCAAGATCCATTCCCCAGTGGAGTCGCCATTTTGTTGGGTATATAAATCGTTTTTGCGGACAAGACAAATCTCCCTAGTATCCTACGATAACTAGCAACAAACAGACAAATTTAAACTACTTTCTCTAGATTATATTTGATCTAGAATTATCTATAATGAAGGATTTAGGACTTACCTGTAGTCCAGCGCTGATCGTAGTCTTCTTTCTTGTTGTTTTGAATATGTCTCCTTTCGGGATATACAATAAAAAACATGAAAGAATCAGAAGCACCTGCATAATATAGACTAATTCATAAACCATAAATCTATCTTGAAGATCAAGGAAATCAAGAAATACGCCATTTAAATAAAAAACCCATTTAGAAAACAGGATCCATTTGTATTATCTTAGATGAAAGAAGGAGCGTTACAGCCATGCTTGCCTTGATGTCGTACAAGTCCTTCCAGGGTCCGGAACAAGCGTTTCCTCTACTTTGACACACCTTTGCACTCTGTTGACTAACATACACATGAGTGTGTAATCATTCCCATATGGTATTCAGTTAAGAGAGTCTAAGTTTTTCCAGCAATTCTCCTCAAAAAATCTGAAAGCCTAACTCCCCTTGAGGCTGATCTATGGCCTCAATTTATAGCAAAATAGAAGAGGTTGTAACTCCAAATAAGAGGGGACAGAATCCTCTTTCAAATGGATTAAGTTCCACATACCAAGGGGTAGGCTCCTTTAATGGAGGGATGAATGTACATGAAAGGAGTGAACTTTCCACTGAATAATTGCTTCCAAAAGCTTCCAGATTCAACCAGTTGGGCTTCCAAATTTTACTTCCGCCTTCACTTTACCTTTTATAGGAATCCACACATTTAATGAAGAAAAAGTGTGGCCGGTTCCGCATGTTCTAGAACAAAAAGATGCAGCACCGCAGGTAATACTAAGAGAAAGTGCGGTACAAGTATTTTTATGACTTTTATAAGCTTTTCTCTCAATTTCAAGGCTTGGTTTTAGGAACTTGATGTTTGGATACTTCTAAGGGAGTGTTGTATGAGTAATGATGAACCCATACAGACATTAAAATGTCATGGTGACAATTTTAGTGTAACAATATGTGTACAAGCCACACATCTAGAAGCTAGAGGGAAAAACATTACTTATGAGGGTAGGAAGAAAACTTTTAAGGGGAAAAACAAAGAAAAGACCTCAAAATGTAAGGGAAAAAAGAATGAATCTATAAATAAAGAGGGACAAAAGGTGGTCTGTAAAATTTTTTCAAGAGAAGGACATGAAGAGAAAGATTGTTGGAAATTACATCTTGAAAAGAGGCCCAAACATCAGAACAACAAAGGGAAACAAAAAAATGTAGCTACAACTCAACATGATTTAGGAGAGGATTCAGGTGATGAATCTATAATTACAGCCATGGTATTGAAGAACATTAAGGGGAAATAAATTGAAACAAAACCCAGTACTAGTACATCAAACTGTCACATACAAGGTCCAAATGAAGAAGAGAGAATTGAACTGTTTCATGTGAGGGTCATATCCAAACATACCAAGATTGACACACTATTTGATAGTGGGTCACAAGAAAACTTAATATCTGAAGAATTGGTCAAGAAACCTAATCTTGTGACCATTCCACATACAAAACCATATCACCTTGGGTGGATTTGAAAGGATGCAAATTTACATGTTTCAAAGAAGTGCATATTTTGGTTTGCAATAACTTCACATTTTGTTGAAACAGTTGAATTAGATATGATTCGGCTTGATATTACAGGTATTGTGTTGGGAAGTCCTTACTTGTAAGACAGGAAAGCGATCTTCCATTGCCATGAGATAAAATACCATTTATTCAAATATGGCAAGGAGTACATTGTTAGAGCACATCGTAAGAAGACACATATTCCAATGGTAAATGTTGGAAAGGTAAAGAGGCTGGTGAATTCAAGTAGGAATTTTTTTCTTCTAATGATTAAGCCTAAATATGATGTTAATCATGAATCATTTGAGGATTGTGATCCTAAGTTGAAATCAGATTTATATGATGTAGTTGATGCATATCATGAGATGTTTCAGGAGCCAACAAGATTGCCTCCAAAAAGGGAGATTCAATAAGATTCAGTTGCAACAAGATTGTACTCTTCCAAGAATCGGCATGTATCGCATGTCAATAATGTAGAATGCTGAAATTAAGAGGCAAATCAAGGACATGCTGGACAAGGGACTCATAAGGCCAAGCACTTCGCCATGCGGTTCACTCATAGTCTTGATTCCGAAGAAAGATGGGACTTGGCACATGTGTGCAGACTTCAGAGCTTTGAACAAGATAACGGTAAAGAATCAACACCCACTCCCAAGGATAGATGATTTGCTTGATCAACTGAAAGAAGAAATGTTTTTCACTAAGTTAGATTTACGAAGTGGATATCATCAAGTAAGAATTGTAGAAAGTGATATATGGAAGATTGCATTCAAAACCAAACAGGGACTGTTTGAGTGGTTGGTTATGCCATTTGGTTTGTGTAATGTACCGAAAACTTTCATGCATGTTATGGATAATGTTTTGCATCCTTTTCTTGATGACTTTGTGATTGTGTATTTAGATGATATACTAATTTTCAGCAAAACAAGAGAAGAACATGTCTTGCATATGAAAAGGGTTCTTGATGTTTTGAAGAAAGAGAAATTATTTCTTAATATGTCAAAGTGTGAGCTCGAAAAGACTTCTCTGGTTTATTTAGGACACATTGTAGGAGGAGGTGAGTTGAGAATTGATCCTTCTAAAGTGGAAGCCATTTTGAATTGGCCCACTCCAAAAACAGTAACCGAGATAAGAAGTTTGTTAGGCACAACTCAGTATTGGAGAAAGTTTATTGCTAACTTTTCTACCATAGCAGCTCCTATGCATGCAATGACAAGTGTGAAGAAAGGATTCCAATGGGGAGGCAAACATAAGCAAGCTTTTGAAGCTTTAAAAGGCAAGATCAGTTCAGCTTCAGTCCTTGCATTACCGAATTTGAGACATCCATTCGAGATACAAACTGATGCTAGTGATTATGCCATGGGTGCAGTACGTTTGTAGCATTGTAAGCCTATCTCTTTTCATTTTGAAACATTCAATGGTGTTGTAACTAATTATCCTACATATGAAAAAGATATGTATGCATTGGTACAAAGTATCAAGAAGTGGAAACACTACTTTATGGGTAAAGAGATGATTATACATACCGATCACCAACCATTACAGTACTTGCACTCGCAAACAAAATTGCAGCAATCACGACATTTCAGGTGGATAATATTTATTCAACAGTTTCACTTGGTTATAAGGTACAAGAAAGGTATTTTCAATAAAGTTTCTAATATGATTTCAAGGCCAATAATAAGTGCTACTTTACTTAAAAATTATTCTATTATACATGAGAGTTACATAGAACAATATGCACATGATGCTGATTTTCAAGATGTGTATGCTAGTTTGAGTGAAGGGAATCAAGTTGAGGAAAATGATTATCACATGCATAACAATTTTCTATTTCATTTGGGCAAGCTGTGTATAACACAAGGACAGAGGCTTAGTGTCATGAGAGAGGCTTATTCGGCTCTTATTGCTGGACACTTTGGGGTAAGAAAAATAGTGGCACATCTACAAAGGTATTGCTATTGGCCTCGCATGATAAATAATGTGTCACGTTTTATAAGAGGTTGTTCTATGTGTGCAACTAGCAAGCCTAGAAATAGGAAGCTTGGGTTGTGCACACCACTACCAGTACCACCAAGGCCATGGGAGAGTGTCTCCATGGACTTTGTTGGAGGTATACCTATGTCAAGAAAAAAAAATGATTATCTTTATGTAGTTGTGGATAGATTCAGTAAAAGGTTTATACTTATGCCATGTAAGAAAACCATTACTGCTGAAAAAACTGTTGAAATTTATTTTCAACATGTATGGGTTCATTATGGGTTGCCAACTTCTATTTTTAGTGATAGTGATTTAGGTTCATTGCGAATTTTTGGTCCAATATTTGGAAGATGATGGACACAAAGTTGAAAAAGAGTACTGCTTTTCATCCGCAAACTGATGTCTAGACCGAGGTGGTGAACAGAACTGTTGTGCATTTATTGAGACGATATTGAAGCAAACACCCCAAGTTGTGGGATGAACAATTGCATTACATTTAGCATGCTTATAATCGGGTAAAGCACTCTTCTACAAATACTTCACCTTTTGAAGCATTCTTTGGGTATTTTCCGAAATTGCCATTACACTTCATCTTTGAGAAGGATGTTGCAATTTATGGGCATAGTGATATTGACAAGGCTCGAAATTTCATTGAGAAAATTTAGATTATTCATCAACAAGTTCAAGAAAAACTTGAGAAGAGTCAAAGAAAATACAAGGAGAGGCATGACAAACATAGAATTGATCACAAGTTTCAAGAAGGAGACGAGGTAGGGTTGCACATAAGCAAAGAAAGGATGCAAGGAGAAGGTAAAAATATCAAGCCGATTTGCTATGGTCCATTCAAGATCATCAAGAAAGTTGGTAATAATGAATTTCAACTTGACTTGCCTTCATATATGCAAATGTATTCAGTTGTCAATGTTGAAAATTTACGTTTGTATGAGCCCCCTTTGATCGATGATCAAGGGAGTGATGTTCAGATGCCTTCTATTGAAGATTTCTCACTAGAATTTCTGGATGAGATCAAGGAGGATACCATCCTTTTCAAGAGGACAAGAGCATCTAAGAGGGGAAGTGTTGACTACCTTCGAGTTGGGCTCAAAGGCAGTAACCCAAGTAAGGCAAAGTCGATGGAAGTTGGAAAGTTGAGGGAGATGTACCCTCATCTACTGAACAAGTAATTAAATTATTTTGGGGTCCAAAAGCTTCCCAATGGGGAGGTGTGAACAAGAGATCAAGAATTTTTCTCAAAATTGAAAGTGCTCGAAACTATACTAAACTTGAGCGACTGGGTAGATCTCGTCGTTCTGATTCCAACACCGTGAATGATTTGAAAAACCGATTTCATATGAGGGAGATATTGCGTTCTGATCGATTTACCAAACAACTAAATTTTTTTGATGTGGGTGACTGGGATGCCCAGTCAACATGCATGTACAGTCAACAAAAAGGGTAATATTCTCAGAATATTTTATTTTCCCTAAGACTATGAGGTTTCACCATGTGGCATCTGTTGGGACGTTGATTTTTTTGTACATTTATTTTTCTGGTCCATTGGATGGGTGACACGTGGCTGGATCAGAGGTTGCCATGTGTCCCCTGTACAATGGATCAAAATTATGGTTGGGTCCAGGGGGTTCGACCCCATGATCGCCGACGTGCCTACATGGATTTCGACCAACTCTGAAAAAAAGTATTTCTTACCATATTAAGTACTCCACATATTTTTATATTGTCATGGTTAGTAAGTTGTGTTATGGCCTAAATCTACCTCAGGCTGAAAAAGGCAGAATCTAGGGTAACATCAAACCACGCTTAACTTGGTAGCTAGCCCTACCAGATCGAGAGAGGGCTCTCTCCCTGTCAATCTCAGCAAAAAATAATCAGTGAGGCTTGAGATGACTTGAATAAAGGCTGATTTTAGGCTAGGTATATATGTAAGAGAGTTTGATTTGATTTTAAGGGTGTTTATTGGATCACAGGGAAAGGCAGATTTTGGGTCTGGGGAATGAGGCCTAGTTTTTCCAGAGATCTGAATGGGGCCAGGTAGGCAATTGTTTTGACACTTCAATTTTGAATGAAATGGATATCTCAGACCGATGAGGAGTTGAAGAGGGAAAGAAACTCTCAGGAATCCTCTTCAAACAATTGAAAACATAGAAAATTAAACAAACCCTAGGTAGAGCACTGCAAATTTTAATGAATTCCAATTTTATCCTTGTTTGTTTAACTTGAGAAGAAATAAGAGGGAAAATGATACACATAAAACACCAGTAAACTTACATTAATATAGAGAAACACATCATCAAAACAAAGAGCCACATGAATCCAAAGGAGTGCTGCAAACCCTGGTCTATTCCTTTGCCAAACTGCATAGATGAATGTACAATGATGCTCAAAGCAATCCCAAGTGTCCAACCATGCTAATGACTGAAAAAATACAAGATATAGACAAACAATAACTCATCCCCAACCTCTAGGGGTCAAGCTCACAATTTTAGGAGCTGTTTCAACAATATCTAAATTGAGAACTGGAAAATAGGCAGTGGAACATCTTGCCTCTATAAGATAGGAAACTGATTCATTCAGTTGCAATTCACCTTTTGATGGATGAATCTACCTCCATGAGTAAAATTTAACAAAATTACATCAAGATCCATCAAATTACATCAAATTACATCAAATTACATCATGAGTTTAACATTTGGAAGCAAGAAAGTCAAAATGTGAAAAACTAGGCGAAAAACAGAGTAACTAAGTCCAAAATGAGCAAAAATCCCTAATGCGCCGTGCTTGAATTCTCTATGCATCGCGCCAGTTTGGAGCCATTTTTGGAGGCCTTCCCAGTGTCCAAATTGGCTCCCAGTATGCTTGTTGGAAATTTCTGCCTATCTAATTTCCAACATAAGTGGAATTTCTGAATTTGGTTGTCAGTTGCCCCTCCAAAAATGAGTTTTCCCAACACTACTTCTTGTGTGTCCAAAAAGGGGCAGAAAGGTCATTTTTAGGGTGTTTTTGACCCTTCTGGAAGCCAAAAACCTGTCAAAATCTCTTGGCATATGTAGGCATGCGTAAATTTTCATGAAAAATCCAAAAATATGAAGTTTTACCCAAGAGGAGCTCCCAATCATAAGCACGCGCCAAGTGGCGCGACGTGTTGAGCTGAAAAATCTATGTTTAGGCCAAAAAAAATCAAAATTTGCAAAATGTGTCCCAAATTTCTTGAAATTTGGTCTGAGTGTCCTCCATTATGTACTATGCTAGGCTAAGGAAGCCTCGGCCAAAATCTGAAGCCTATCATGCTTTTTCCGCCGCTTTGAGACCTTCTTCAACTATGAAGAGTTTTAGGTGTCGTCGATCTTTCGCTGCCAAGTGTATGAAAATGTGCAAGGGAATATGAAGGGAGAGGGTAAGGGGAATTTTTGGAATATTTCCAATTGGAATTTGTGGAATTTAAGGGTTTTAGGGGTAGTCTCTAGGCTTTTGGGATAGCAATTAGGGTTTGGGAATTTTGTAGCTAGGATTTGGGATGATGGGAATGAGAGGGGGAATTGGAAATGAAACTAGTGGAATGTAGTGAAGGGGATGTGAAAGTGGTAGAGGGGAATAAGACAACAAAAAATGGCAATTTTTCAAACCCTAGGAAGATTTTCAATGAAACTGTGCAAGGAGCTAGGGTTTTATTTTTCACCTATTGAAACACCATAAACACTGATGGAAACTCATATATTGGCAATATGGAGATGTTAACTTAGTTGTGGAATGAAAAATTTGAAATTTTGGAACTTTTGGAGGAATATTTGAATGGTTTTTTAGGCTTTTTAGCCCAATGCGTCGCGCCATCTCTATGCACCGCACCAGTTCATTTTTTGCACTACAGAGGGCTGCCCAATGCGCCATGCCATCTCTATGCGTCGTGCCTTTTTGCAGGAGAATTTTGGAGGTCTTCCTTAAATTAAAATTGAGCTCATGATAGCTCATTGGAAATCTCTTTTTGTCTAGTTATCCTTTGACTCATCAAGCAAGTCATTTGGCCAACCAAGCTAGGAAAAATCTTGATTTTCCCAAAGTCACTTCAGAGGTGCATCAATTCTCATGAGGAAACTATGTTTTTGAAATTTCTCTAACTACATGACACCTGTGTAAAAAGTGAAGGAGTTTTTTCTTCCTTGGCATATTTTGGACAAAAACCTCTCTCATTTTTCCAAAATTCATCTTTTATTGCTTAGAAACATCATTAGAGTAAAACCTATCCCGATGTGTGGAACAAGGGATTTGTCAAAATGAAGTGAAATGAAGGGGATAAGGGGCTTCTAAATTCTTGAGAAAATTTTTGGAAGTAGGGAGGGATGTTAGGAAGCAGGGGAAAGTGGAATTTCAGATATTGAGTGGGGGGAAGGGGTCCAAAAGGGAAAAACACAGGCCTAGCCTAGAAAATTGTCAAGTTGTAGCAAGAAACTAGGGTTTGTGCGAAAATGAGGAATTTGAGGGATATCAGTGATGGGAAGTGTTTAATAAGGTACATTAAGAATAGGGGAAGGTGTATGAACATCAGGATACAAGTTTTGCTGATGATTTTACCATCCAAGAGAAATTACCTTCAAAACCCTAGGAGAGGTAAATGAACCTTACCTAGGCACAACTGAAGCATGAACAAGGTGTAAAATGACCCAGTGGAACTTGACATGATGATGAAAACCCTCTGAATGATAGTACACTCAGCTGAATGGTGAAATGGACCGAAATTTGGACAACTTTGAAAAGAGTGAAAACAAACCCTAGACCTAATACCTAGTGACCAAATTTTACTTGAAGACTCACTGAAATGACAAAATTTGACCTTGACACCTTAAAAACACTTTGTAGGAGAATGTTTGATCACTGGAGAAAGGATGCAAAGACTGAAACTAACACTGGCTCCAATGGGGATGGTAGCTCCTTGGAGGTGCCAAGAACTACAGATCTTTGGAAAGAAGACAAGTGCCTTTACCCATTGGGCAATGGAGTCAATAACTTCGACAAACCAAAACCAGACTCTTGACTCAAGTTTAGAACAAACTGAATCAATTTCGAGACTGAAAATGACTGAAAGACATGACTCAAACAAACCAAACCAAAACTGAAATCAACCTTCAGTTTTATAGCCTTCACCTCGGGCCCTAAACTGAAAGAATGATGACAGCACACACTTGCTCTGAAACTATGTTGAAAGTGACTAAAAAAAAATGACCCAAGACCTACTTAACTGAAATTTTTACTTATAAATATTTTTTAATGACAACAGTCCATCAAGATTTGAGGGCTTCAAATCATGATGACAACCAACTGCATACTGATGGAATATGTACAATCATGTATAGTGAGCCTTCCAATGTAACCAATCCAGTAGATGGCTACATACCAAAATTTTTCTCTCACTTTTCTCTAGCAGGTAGAACGATGTACATGTAGGCAACTCATAATAACCACTGAAACCAAGGCTTATGATAACGAACCAGGAAAAAATTATCTTTTCTGATGCTTGCAAAATAATGCCGAAGGGATCTTGAAAATCCTGAAGCACTAGTTGGTCTTGAGATCTAGCAGCAAAATTACAACTACTCGCTTCATTCTGATCTGAAAGAACAATTGATTGCCGAGTGACAGGAAGGCATAGAGAGGTATAAGCTTCTACCATCTGAGTGTTAGCTGTAAGTTCCTTGACCATGAGAAATTATGGCATATTGTCTCTCTCAAGCTCATATTCCTCAACTTCATGGTCTAGGTCATTCTTAAACAGAAAACATTCTTCAAGATTATCAAACATGACAGCCTTATCATCTTCATGAAAGAAAATATTATCTGTTTGCTGATCTATAAAACTAATTACAAGACCGTCATCATTTTCAAAAGAAGAAGAAGTTTCACCAACACTTTCTTGACCATGTGGGCACTGCAAATCTGCTTTAGCTTGGGCTGTAACATGACCTTTCAAGAGTTGATCTATCTCATATTCAGATAGAGGAGATAATAATTTTTGTTTTATTTTTCTCAAACAGTGACTGTCTTCATGAAATAACATTTTAAAACATGAAAAACCTGAATGACAGTCCTTAATTCCTTGATCTTCTGAAATTTGAAAACATTGTTGATCATTTCATATGACATGGCAATCAAATTATCATTTATCACTGAGTTATTGAAAGAAGATTTTCACTTACTTGAACAAAGATCTCATCTTGTTTTTCATGAACTGACTGAATTACCTCCTCATGAAGGCTTTTTTCTAATGAAATGAGAACATTTGGATCAATAACTGTGTCTTCTTCATTCCAGATGCTCTCAGAAACAATGCTCTCCTTCATGGGATTTAGCACAAGGTATTCTTGATCATCACGATTTGAATCTAGATCTGAAATAGATGACTTGACTTTATCACATTCTGAAATTGAAACTTGACTTTCCTGCATATTGTCTTCTTCTATGGACAGATCTGAAACAAAACCTTCTCTTTCATAATTTTCCATTGTACTAAGATCTTGATCCCACTGCAAAGTTTCTTGAGCATCTTGATGAGTATCTTCTAAGTTCTCTTTATGCTGCTGAAATGGATTTTTGTACAGAGCCTCCATCATCTCATTGTCCATGAAGTCATCATCTTCATAAACTTTTTCAAGATTTTCAATAAAACTATGAACATGGTTACAACAGTTCTGAACTAAAGTTAAGGATGGATAAGATTCTTTATACCTTTCAAAGAACATGGTATGAAAATCCTTTAAATAGTAAATACAAGCAGGCAGAAAAATTTCATACCAAGATCAGGCTTCACCTTCCAGAGTGGCCATGAATATCTTCATCAAGCAGTCTTCAGGAAAATCAACCTTCAACTTACGAATATGTATGTGAAATCTAACCAGATGTAAAGCAACATCCTTCCTATCATCATCTTTAAACGTAGGCAAATTCCTTTGCCAATCTACCTTAGGAATTTTATTCAGAAAACCTGGAATGTAATCTTGGTTCATGGGGGCATACCTTCAATCCGGCGAAACCATTTTGATAAAAATGAATTCACCAAGAAATTCCTCAGGCTACTGATTCTTGAAGAGTAGAGTCGCCATAAAAATTCTGAACTTTGGGATTCTTCGACACTGGAATCGCCAGGTGAATGATTTCAGCCTTCCTATGTCTCGTCATTGTCCACCATCAACCATCAGATCTAACTTGATACATGTACTAGGGAAATTTTCAAGCCAGGTGTTAAGTTTATAAGACTAGACTGGAGATTGACTGAAGCAACATTCATCTACTTTCGCTAATGCAAAGCAAGAGCGTTTCGAAGGCTACCTGGCTAACTTCAGGCTCTTTCTGTAGTTTATAAAACAAATAAAAATAACAAAAAAATGATCTTGAGCTCCCCAATATGGTCACCACTATTTTATGGCCTAAATCTACCTCAGGCTGAAAAAGGAAGAATCTAGGGTAACATCAAACCACGCTTAACCTGGTAGCTAGCCCTACCAGATCGGGAGAGGGCTCTCTCCTTGTCAATATCAGCGAAAAATAATCAGTGAGGCTTGAGATGACTTGAATAAAGGCTGATTTTATGCTAAGTATATATGTAATAGAGTTTGATTTTATTTTGAGGGTGTTTTTTGGATCAAAGGGAAAGGCAGATTTTGGGTCTGGGGAATGAGGCCTAGTTTTTGCAGAGATATGAATGGGGCAAGGTAGGCAATTGTTTTGACACTTCAATTTTGAATGAAATGGATAGCTCAGATCGGTGAGGAGTTGAAGAGGGCAAGAAAATCTCAATAATCCTCTTCAAACAGTTGAAAACATAGAAAATTAAACAAAACCTAGGTAGAGCACTGCAAATTTTAATGAATTCCACCTTTATCCTTGTTTGTTTAACTTGAGAAGAAATAAGAGGGAAAATGATACACATAAAACACCAGTAAAATTACATTAACAGAGAGAAACACATCATCAAAACAAAGAGCCACATGAATCCCAAGGAGTGCTGCAAACCTTGGTCTATTCCTTTGCCAAACTGCAGAGATGAATGTACAATGATGCTCAAAGAAATCCCAAGTGTCCAACCATGCTAATGACTAAAAAACTAAAATATATAGACAAAAAATAACTCATCCCCAGACTCTAGGGGTCGAGCTCACAATTTTAGGAGTTGTTTTAACAAGATCTAGGCTGAGAACTGGAAAATGGGCAGTGGAACAACTTGCCTCTATAAGATAGGAAACTGATTCATTCAGATGCAATTCACCTTTTGATGGATGAATCTACCTCCATGAGTAAAATTTAACAAAATTACATCAAGATCCATCAAAGTAAATCAAATTACATCATGAGTTTAACATTTGGAAGCAAGAAAGTCAAAATGTCAAAAACTAGGTGAAAAACAGAGTTACTAGTCCAAAATGAGCAAAAATCCCCAATGCGCCGCGCCTGAATTCTCTATGCGTCGTGCCCGTTTGGAGCCAATTTTGGAGGCCTTCCCAGTGTCCAAATTGGCTCCACGTAGGCTTTTTGGAAAGGTCTGCCTGTCTACCGTTCAACACAAGTGGAATTTATGAATTTGGTTATCATTTTCCCCTCCAAAAATGAGTTTTCCCAACACTGCCTCCTGTGTGTCCAAAAAGGGGTAGAAAGGTCATTTTAAGGGTGCTTTTGACCCTTCTGGAAGTCCAAAACCTGTCAAAATATCTTAGAAATATGTAGGCATGCATACATTTTCATGAAAAATCCAAAAATACAAAGTTTTCCCAAGAGGAGCTCCCAATCATAAGCGCGCGCCAAGTGGCGCAATGCGTTGAGCTGAAAAATCTATGTTTAGGCCAAAAAAATCAAAATTTGCAAAATGTGTCCCAAATTTCTTGAAATTTGGGCTGAGTTTCCTCCATTATGTACTATGCTAGGCCAAGGAAGCCTCGGCCAAAATCTGAAGCCTATCATGCTTTTTCCGCCATTTTGAGACCTTCTTCAACTATGAAGAATTCTCGGTGTCGTCGATCTTTTGTTGTGAAGTGTATGAAAATGTGTGAGGGACTATGAAGGGAGAGGGTAAGGGATATGTTGGGAATATTTCCAATTGGAATTTGGGGAATTTAAGGGTTTTAGGGGCAGTCTCTAGGCTTTTGGGATAGCAATTAGGGTTTGGGAATTTCGTAGCTAGGATTTGGGATGATGGGAATGAGAGGGGGAATGATGAAACTAGTGGAATGTAGTGAAGGGGATGTGAAAGTGGTAGAGGGGAATAAGATAGAAAAAAATGGCAATTTTTTAAACCCTAGGAAGATTTTCAATGAAACTGTGCAAGGATCTAGGGTTTTATTTTTCACCTATTGAAACACCATAAACACTGATGGAAACTCATATATTGGCAATATGGAGATGTTAACTTAGTTTTGGAATGAAAAATTTGAAATTTTGGAGCTTTTGGAGGAATATTTGAATGGTATATCAGGATTTTTAGCCCAATTCACTACGCCATCTCTATGCGCTGCGCTAGTTCATTTTTTACACTGCAGAGAGCTGCCCAATGTGCCGCGCCATCTCTATGCGTCACGCCTTTTTGTAGAAGACTTTTGGAGGTCTTCCTCAACTCCAAATGGAGCTCATGATAGCTAATTGGAAATCTATTTGTGTCAAGTTATCATTTTACTCATCAAGCGAGTCATTTGGCCAACCAAGCTAGGAAAAATATTGATTTTCCCAAAGTCACTTTAGAGGTGCATCAATTCTTCTAGGGCAACTGTATTTTTGACATTTCTCTAAAACCATGACACCTGTGTAAAAAGTGAAGGAGGTTTTTCTCCCTTGGCCTATTTTGGACAAAAACCTCTCTGAGGTTTCCCAAATTCATCTTTTATTGCTCAGAAAAATCATTAGAGTAAAACCTATCCCGATGTGTGGAACAAGGGATTTGTCGAAATGAAGTGAATTGAAGGGGATAAGGGGCTTCTAAATTCTTGAGAAAATTAAATAGGAGACACAGGTAAAAAGTAGTAGCGGAATTTTTTGAGATTGAGTAAGGGGAAGGGGTCCAAAAGGGAAAAACACAGGCCTAGCCTAGAAAATTGCCAAGTTGTAGCAAGAAACTAGGGTTTGTGTGAAATGAGGAATTTGGGGGATATTAGTGATGGGAAGTGTTTAATAAGGTACATTAAGGATAGGAAAGGTATAAGAACATCAGGATATAAGTTTTTCTGATGATTTGACCATCCAAGAGAAACGACCTCCAAAACCCTAGGAGAGGGAAATGAACCTTACCTAGGCACAACTGAAGCATGAACAAAGTGTAAAATGACCCATTGGAACCTGACATGATGATGAAAACCTCTCAATGATAGTAATACTTAATAATTGTGACATGGACCGACATTTGGACAACTTTGAAAAGAGTGAAAACAAACCTTAGACCTAATACCTAGTGACCAAATTTTACTTGAAGACTCACTGAAATGACAAAATTTGACCTTGACACCTTAAAATCACTTTGTAGGAGCATGTTTGATCACTGGAGGAAGGCTTAAAATACTGACACTAACAATTTTGATTAGGGGGGACCGCTGGTGGCTCCAACAGTTTGTGGTCACATATCACATGTTAATATCGTGACATCAAATGTTAATTGGCGGCTACGATATCCATAACCCCGACGGCCTTTAAAAAATCATCACATGCGTGAAATTTGATGCCACGGCTTATCACCGTAACCTTTGGTAGAGTAACCTTAAGGCTTATCACATGGGCGGTTATCAAATTATATGCCGATGGTTTTTTATGAACTCCGGTTCTAACTCCTCTTTCAACTACGGTTCTGTTGGTCAGTTCTGCCCAGGTTGAATAGATCGGGGGTTTAAGGGGGTCGGAATTTGGCCACCCCCACCCCTAACCTTAACATTTATTTTGACGGTTAGTTCACTAGCGGACATTTAGCGCTGCCCTAAAAATTTGGGGTGCGACCAAAATTAGCTCAGATAACTGCAATTCTCCACAATTAGTGGAGGTTTTGTAGCTGTCATTGGGAAAATGGCTAGGGAGGTCAATGTTCGACCAATTTGGGTGAAAAAAGAGTCTACCTAGACTAATTTGAGCATTATGGAGCCATTTGTGCAGAGAAAAAAACCATTGTAGGCTTGTAAACACATGTATTTTTAATTTTGAGCATAATGACAAAGATGGACATGCCATTGGGAGTTGGACCAACATATGTAGCCCAGAAGGGGTGAACTGCTTCATCATGCCTGCTATGTAAATCTTATGTGTGATGTTTTTTATCTGTTATACACTATTTTTTAATGTTATTTAGGCTTATCCACATGCTTAAAACTCACAAATTCATCTATGTTTCATGGTTAAATTTCTTAACCTTAAGCAAAAAAATGGAGACAAATTGTACATGTTTTATAACTGAAAATACACTTAGCAAAGAAAACTACTACATTCCTTTCAGATAATATGGAATGAATGTGTTGATGTCAATAGGAGGAGGTATACCATAGGTGAGGCAATGAGGGTCCTCAACTAAGGCACGCGGGAATATAGTAGAGCGACTGATGGACTGACACCAGGGATGATGATGGAATGGGGGTTACTAAGAAGAAAAAGGACGATTTCCCTTGTGAGAGCACAAAAATCATGGATGACTTGGAAACGACTGACTCAACTCCTGAGGGGATGGGGGACAGTGGGACTGGAGGCCAAAATGGGCTACACGAGAGAGGTACAAGGAATAAATGGATGTGATACTATAGCAGGAGGCAAAAGGGACTCAAGAAAGACTCCATGAATGCGATGATGACTCAACTCGGATGCTCTCAAAAAGGGAGACTCAATGATGCTGCTATTGGGGTCCTAGTGATTTAGTGTACTAGCATACCAAATTACCAAGCAATATCAGTACCGCTTTGGGATCTCAAGCTCTAGCCCTCCTGGATCCAAAGAGGGATCTCTCTATAAAGGTAAAGAATAATGTATCTTTAAAGTTTAGTTTAAGGTATTAGGCTAGTTATAGAGCATAAGGGTTTTTTTTTAGTTTGTTTGGTTGGGAATCATTGACAGAAGGGTTTAGTGTAAGGTAAAGGAATGAGTAGCGAAGGATTTTTAGCAATGGGGAGATAATTCAAAGAGAATATGAGTCCATTGGGCAATGGGGTCATAAAAGGGTTTACTTGCAATTCAAATATCTAAGGCTTTCAAAAGGCTAGTCATCTAAAATAGAGGATCTCTCAAGATGATAGTATGGAATGAAAAAATAAGGAAATGAAAAGGAATAACAAGGAATACCTTACAAGGTGACCACTTCGGAATAATTCAAGGGACAGGGCATACCTTATACCTCTATGATCAATACTCCCAATGACGCTAGCTTCAAAGACAACAATCCAACAATCATCTTGACTACTTTTAGACAGTAGAAAACACTTAAGTTCAAACACAGAGAGAAACCTAAGATTAGAGAAAGACTTTCAACCTTCTCTTCTTTTGGCATTCAACTCAAAGGGATATTAGAAAAGCTGACTGTTGGAAAGGGAACCTAAGGGACAGGGCTAATCACTAAATCTCCCTACTTTCTTATTCCTTTAAGCTAAACTAAACAAGAACATCAAAGAAACAAATTCTAAATTCATACATAAGTAAGCATGGGCAGACCAACTCTTTAAATGGTTAAATTATATTGAATTTGTTCTTAGATACAAAAATAGCATAAAACATAAAGATAAGAATGTGCAGGAAGCATTAGGGTACTTGCAGCAATATATCCTAAGTTAAAATTACTGTTTCTTATCAGAGAAAATGAAACATAATGTAACATAGAGGGAAAACAATAACATAGAAGGGACACATCACCAATGACTTAGATCAGGATCCGATGAACATGCTTGTCATATTAGTAGAGAAAAACTAGTCACATACATTCTTGTCCAAAAGCTTGATATCATCCAGAAATCATCTCCCAGCCTATTCACAACAATTACTCACAGAACTCTAACTCAATAAACAACTTACAATCAGTTAATTTCCAACCCTTTACAATGAATTTTCAATGAGTTCTTATAGGTGAATGAGTGGTGGTAGTGGTAGATAGGACTTAAATGATTCATTAAGGCAGAGGGGGAAGAAGTATTCAGATGCCCACTCTGCTTAATGTTTTACATTAACTGTGCATGCCCTTTAGTTGAATTAGGAGTCTTTGTCAGTTTGGAAATAACTCTAAGGGTATGTTCCTTTGAAATAATTTCTAGGTGTAGTACTCTGTTTAATATTATGTGACAAGTAAGGTAGATAATATGGCTTTCAAGTCTTCCATGTTGTGTAACCAATGTACTGATGTTATAGGGATTTCTGTCAGAGTAATAGCTATTTTGAGGCTCGATGAAGAATGAAATAGGCTGAGGGAAATTTTCCTTCCTTAGGGGAAAGGACACTTTGCTGATAAATCTCCTTTGTTACTTTGATTACTGATATTCTGCATTTATTCTTCAGGTTGAGTGTCAAATATTCAGTATTATGCATTAAAATTTAGTCTTTGCTGATATTCTTTGTTGTTTCTTCTGCACTGCTGACTGTACAGGCGGATTTGGTGTTGGAGGGTTTGTTCGTTCGACCAGTGCTCATGATATAGTGCTGAGACACGTAATTCATCCCCTCTCTATCCCTTTGCATTGATTTCAAGCCGTAGGATCATCACCTTGGACCTTCTCTATCACCTGTCTGTGACTGTGGGAAAATTGACAGTGATCACCTTTGAACTTGCAAAACACAACAAACACGTTATGAAATCCTACGAATTTGGGTTACACTGATTTTCAAAGGCTTGGCTAGAGGGAAAGGAGCAATGCGGATGGTTATTGCAGTGGAAAAATGGGAAGGAACCCTGGCAGAGCAGCTAAACAGGTTCAATGGAGGTCTGGGTGCGATGAGGAACGTGGACCGTTAGATTAGGACGATCTACAGTGGGGATCTCTCAATGAGCATTTTGGGAGAGAGATGGAGAGAAAATGGATCACGATATAATATGGACCGCCCAATCTCAGAGATCGACGACTGGGATTAAAACCGAAAGCAATGTTGTGGAGGGTAGTGGTATGGAAGGAAACTGAGGATGGTTTTTGCATGAAAAAATGGGGGAAGGTGGTTTGGGACGGATGGAGTGCGATTCCACACATTGGTCGACACGTGGATTTTCAATACCACCCATTTCGAAAAATTTTGAAACGTTAAACCTCAGGTGTTAGGATTTTGCGATATGGAGTTCGGGCTTTCAGATCATAGGGTTTTGATCGAACGGTGCGGGTCGCACGCGATAGGCACAGAGATGCAAGGGCGGAAGACATGGTGGGCCATGCGGTGACGAGTGACGTTTGTCGTGTAGCGGGCAGAGGTCAGGGGATTAGGTGATGTGATGGCCGTATATCTTCTCAGATCAATGGCCAGGATTGCATTGCAAGATCGGGGGTCGGGGAAAAGGAAAAGAATGAAGGGAACCAACTTTATGAGATTGCGATGGTAGGGGATAAGGAAAAAACCTGGTTTTGTGGAAAGGGGAAGGATTGAAGGTATAAAAAAGGCACTTACCACATCAGAAGATTAGAAGAGTAAAGAGAAGGTGAGGAAAAGGAAACTTCGATTGCGATGAGTGATGAGGGCTTAGCGCCAGGTCGTGGGGGTGAGGTTATGTGATGAAAGGGCTAAAGCTATAGGCCCTCAGGGGTTAATAACCCAAATGTTAAAAGGACCGCTTTAAGGCTTTTTGAAGGGATTTTTGAGGGTTTTTTGGCTTTGGGTAGATAGAAAATAAAGGTTTTTTTTTTTTAAACCTATAAATTAATCTTTAAAGGTTTAAAGGGGATTTAAGGCTTTTAGAGGCTAAATGGAGGGTTAAAAGATGAAAATAAGGCTTTATGAATCATGGGGGGAAATAAGTGAAAATAGGTAGTTTCAGAGGCCTTTGGAACAACTTTCTTCAGTGAATCAGCATGGTTTTAAGGTGGAAACAACAATGAAGATGACACTCTACGATAGGAAAACCATAAGGCTTCAAGGATGATATATTTTCAAGGGAATTTATCACTTGAAGGCTTGATGACAAATTTAGCCACCTGTTTGCTTTGACAAATTATTATAGGTGGCTAATAGTGGCTCCACATGGGGATGTCATATTCTTGAAGGTGTCAAGAATCTCAGATATAATCTTTGGAAGTAGGCCAGAGCCTGGTACTTGACCATATTTTTCTTCTTTGATCAGCTGCTACATAAGTGAAGAGCATTATATCAGCAGCAATGCTTCCCCAAACAACTACCTACCCATCCTACTGTCCTAACATTTTTTCTTCAAGGTGAACTTAGAATTGCAGACCTTTCACATCATCATTTTTTATTGAAAGCAAAAACTAATATAATTCTACCCTTATTCCTCCATGAGACCAGATTAAAAAGTTGGACTCATAGCTTCTCTACCTAAACTAGTATCTACTAGGATTAAACTGTCTGGCAGATTTTCATTCTCTATATTCTAAAATAGAAATTGAAACACAACCAAACCAGGATTAGACTGTCTGATTTACTGTGGGTCCATGGCACGAAGATAAGCTACACATGAACTAAAACTTGTAGAAATTCAAAACCAAAATTTTGAAGGCTAAAGATCTGGAATTCAAGACATTCTTCCTTCTTGCTATGACACAGATTTTGAACTTTTTAGAGTCGCCTTTATTTTCATTTCAGCTCTGGTTTCGATCTTGTTAGAGTTGTTTTCTCCTTCTTGGCTGGTTCAAGTTTTGAGCATTTTAGAACCATTTCTCTTCTTCTCTTTGGCTCAAGTTTTGGGAGAATTAGAGCCATATTTTCTTATGATTCTAGGTTCAGATTTTCGGCAGGTTTGAACCTTTCTTTCTTCTATCCTAATCTGTTCTACTAATAAGCCAAGATTAAACAGTTTGGAAGATCTTCTTCACTATCCTATCAACAGTAAATTGAGATCTGCCCAATCATAATCATGATTAGGCTGTATGATTGGATAGTAGTGCTTCTTAAAGTAGTGGCATTTGAGCTTGCACACTTTCATATTTTCCTTTCCTTTTGGTGTGGGGCTATACCTTTCTTGTTTTATTTCTGCCCTCTTTTCTATTTTTTTATTGTTTTGTATTTTTTCTCTTTCTTTCAAAGAAAAAACTAAAAAACTAACTAAATGCTCACATCTGAGCTTTATTGACATTCCTACCTACCCTAATCTATCTTGGAGATCTTTGCTATTTTATATGATACAATAGTGCCAGTGCAGCGAGTTAAGCAGTAACAAAAAAGGGTAGAAAATCTGACTGCTTGTCAGAGATAACCATAGGGTAATTTCAATGGGGGTCTTCAAAACCAAGGCCACCACCAGTGGTGACCACTCTTGATGTATCTGGCTCTTGCAAAGGGTCAATGATTGGGAACTTGAGCCAATCAAGGCCTCCATATATTCTGCCATAGGATCAACAAAAACATGATATCAACTTTCTTCTTTTAGGCCTTCCATGACTGGTAGGCTATCTGCATCCTTGACAGCTTGGTTCACTACATCTTCAATGTGGATCTTGAAAGCAAAATCATCCTTTTCCTGCACATCAAAAGGCAATGAAATTTCTTCTTTCTTAGGGGGAGGGAGACTTTCCAAAAATGCTATAGGGTCCCTGAATTGGTATGATTGTTCTTGTGAATTCAATATTTCAATCTTAGTTTCATACCTTTCAACCACCAAGTCTAGGAAAATTTTCTTAAGCTCAGGTTTACCATTGAATTTTGAGATGAGAAGGACAATCTTTGGAAGGTCCTCACATTCAAGTTCTGCCAATTCACTTGATATTTCACAACACAACTCTGTTATGAAATTTGACTGCATTTTTGCAAATTGTTCAGAGTCTTCTATTAGTGAAGTGATTTGGTCTTTGCCATGTAGGGATGTGGAGAGGCCACTATTTTGATATTAGACCAATAGAAAAGAGAAGTTAGCCAGATATGACAATCTTTAGAGGCAAACTAGTCTTAAACAAAGAAAACTAAATCCTCAAATTTTCCTAATCATGGGTGTACACGAAGTTCTTATGGTAGTGTGGGCTGACCCAGTGGATTCTTTATGAAACCAGGAGTAACCAACAGGCCTAATGATCACCAGTGGAGTATTTTTGTCTTTCAAGAGTTGTGGAGTCGCCAGGTGGATGATTTCTAATGTTCAAGATGATTTATTTTCCACCACAGTGATTAACTACCAGGATAAGGCTTGCGGGTTTTCTGAGTTCTTAAGGATGTCTAAAATAACAGTCTACTCAGATTTCATCCCTAGCGGAGTTGCCATTATTTTGGGGTCCTAGTGATTTAGTCTACTGGCATACCAAATAACCAGGCAACATCAGAACCACTTTGGGATCTCAGGATCTAGCCCTCCTGGATCCAGACAGGGATCTCTCTATAAAGGTAAAGAATAATGTATCTTTAAAGTTCATTTTAAGGTATTAGGCTAGTTATAGATCACAAGGGTTTTTGTTTAGTTTGTTTGGTTTGGAATCATTGACAGAAGGGTTTAGTGTAAGGTAAAGAAATGAGTAGTGAAGGATTTTCAGCAATGGGGAGATAATTCAATGTAATGTTCCAAAATTTTCTGACAATAATTTGGAACATTAATTTTTCTAATTTCACCTAGGAGGAGAATAAATGGGTAAGGAAAACCATTTCATAATAAAAACCTCAATAAAATCCCTCTAAGTATGAAAGGGGATCATCTTTGGAGCTGGTTTGCACACCCTCATGTGTGAACAAGGATATTTGCAAGGAGGCTTGGTTAAGTTGACCAAGTCAACAACACTGTCATAGGAGTGGCTTACTTAGGAAGCCAGCGTAGTGTGAATGAGGAAAGGGAAATTTGGAGGAGGAAACCCTAATGGATGGGGCCCATGGAGAAAGAGATTTAATTTTTTTAAAATCAGGACAAGGAAACCATTGTCTCTCATGCTTATATTATTCATCTCATTGTCTAGTTAGACAATTGGAGCATTCTTTGTTGCTTAGCAAGAATTGCCAGAGGAATTCTTGTTTAGGATTCCTTCTCCTTCTTGAGAGGCCTCTTGAGGTATTTTTCTTCATTTTCCTCACATCCAAGATTGAGGCCAAGCATCCTCCATCAAGACAACATTATTTTTGCAACAGAATAATACTGTGTTGCTGGGTGTTGCAGTGAGGGTTCACTACACCATCTCCTTCAGCTATCTTTCAGAGGAGGAGTCTCTCTTCCCTTTGGGATATCAGTTTGGAGGCATCCCGGATCTCATTTTCAGAATTTGGCATCAAGGCCAACTCATTCCATTGCCCTACAACATAGTTTCATCCAGTGACTGCATTATTCTGGAGGAGCATTTGTAGTAGGGCTTTGCAGATACTTTTGGAGGGGAAGATCTTTGGTGAAGGGATCAACCTTTCACTTGAAAGATCCATTGGAGGAGGCATATTCAGTTTGAGCACCAGATTCAGCCATCTCCATCTAGTTCTATTTTTGAGTTGCTGCTGCTACCCAGCAATTCTGACATTTTGCAGATTTTGTATTTTATTGCCAATCCTTCCAGGATTGACATGAGGTAGTCTTTGGGAGCTGATATCTTCACTCTCATTGTTGTATTGGGCCATACATTTGTTTATCTATGTATTTTACATATGTAGCATGCAGTTGCTCTATAAAATTGCATTTTCATATATTGGTATACATTGTGTAGCAGTGGTTTTGTCATGTATCTTGTACTTGTTCCTTGAGGCTGAGCATTGCTTATCTTGAGTGACCTTTTTCCTCAAGATCTTGTATTCATTGTTGCTGCTATTATTTAATGAGAAGGATATGGATTTCTCTCACATTTATATGAGTTGAGTGTTGTTGCTGCACCAATATTGTGCTTGTTTATTGCTGGAGCTCCAACTTTAGAATATCTTGAGATATTCTCATTGTTGTAGCAATTTTCTGAAAAAGGAACATTACAGTGGTATCGGAGCATGAACTTTGGCTCAGCCTGTGGCTTCAAGCCAAAGTGCTGAATCCTTGAAGGGGAAGATTTCAAACTCTATAGAGAGAGTCTGTAGATGGCTACGTAGCCTCTAGATCTCATCCTTTCTTCAAAGGTGACATATCCAATAAATTCCCCTGCAGTCAATCTCTGGAATAGAGCTTTGATATTCCTGAAGAGGGAATCTTACAGGCCAGTGGATCTCAGCCATCATATCAGAGAGAGAGAAGATGAAGAATCCATTATATGGAGAGAATAGGGAAGATAAGCTTACCAATATTCTTCCAAGATCCTTACTGAGCATTCAATGAAGAATTTGAGAAGATAAGAAGGGAGATTTGCACATAATCTCCAAGAGGGTTTGAAATTGAGTCAAATTCTAGATTTTCTTGTAGGGGATGTGAGCATGCAGCTACACCCTATGATATACAACGTAGTCACATGGCCAGTCTTGCCATGAGAAAAGAATAAGAAGAAGAAATGTCGAAGAAAGGAACTCTTAGAGGTTTCTTACATGAGTATGAATCTCAAACCCAGAGGTTTAGAGATCATATTAATTTTCTGGAGTTTTATAAGATCATGGTGAGGAGGATCAAGCAACATGATGAGGATAGATTTCTTATATATATATTTTATGGTTCCCCTACTTGTTCAGCCAGGGCTTGGATAGAAGAGCTAGACACCTTTCTGCAGCAGGATCAGATTTTCAAAGATGAAGCTATCAAAGTAGCAGTTCTGCACTTGGGAGGTATGGTCTATGCATGGTGGTTATTTGAGTCTTTTACTTTGAAAAATGAAAATACCTCTTCCTATGCAATGTTCATTCGAACTTTTATGAAGAGATTTGGTAATTCTGAAACACATGTGGAGGAAACCATAGACTCAAAAACATTTCATAGAACCATGAAAGAGGCTGATGTCTTGCACGATGCTTTAGTAGAGTCAAGATCTTCATTATTGGAACAAAGAGGTAAGGATATCCCTTTTCCAAAAGAGGATCCAACCATTGGAAGGTTGCCCACTCATGTTGAGGAAGCTGAGGGAAATAGCGCTTTCATTTATAGAGTTGATCTAGTACCTCATGTAGAGGAAGAAAGAGATTTTTCTCCAACTAGAGGGATTCTTGAATTTTTGCAATGAGGTCCCCATGATATTATTCATGGAGGTCCCAACACAATCCATGAGCAGCATGATTGTGCAACACTACAGCTGGAAGAAGGAGGGAGAAAGGGAGAGCAACACCATATGATGAGGAGTCCACACACTTCTATATTTTAGAGAGCTAGTGCAAAGAGGAGGCAGACTGTATTTCACTGTGAGAGAAAGGACAAGATTGCACAACCATATGTGCAATCCACTCTTGACATAAATGTCTCACTGCATAGAGGCATGCCACCAGGGAGGCCACCTGATCTATCATTGGTGAGAGGCATTTTATCTTTGGATTCACCACTCTTGTATTTCGGAGAGGTGAAGTGTTTGGAGGAGAAATTTGGCATGAGGGATTTCAAGGTAGCAGACAACAACTTGAGGAGAGATACACATGCCAGATCACCAGTGCTGTCCCTGAGGAGGATTGATCCTTACTGGAGGTCTGAGATCTTAGTTGAGTACTCTAACGATCTTGATGCATGCATGATTCTAGATGACCTAGATAGATATGATGAGTACATGATTGATGATATGGTCATCTATTCCCATGGTAGAGTATTCTTGACTAGAGATTCTAGTCTCAAGGAGAAGTTGTTGCATGTAGCACATGAGGACTTCTTTCCCATGCATTTTGATGCATATCTTGCCTTAGCAGAGGAGTTCATTTGGGAGGGCATCCAGCAGGACATACATCAGCATATGGAGAGATGCAGAGCTCGGATGATGATGGTGAGGATATCACAACCACCTTCCTACTCATTGAGAGTAAGGGAGCTTCTTCAGTTGAGCCATTTCAGCTCCAGACTTCGAGTACATAATGGAGAATGTACAATTTCACTTTATATTTTGTACTTCTTGTCTTTTTATGAGCAGCATATTGTACCAAGGAGTATTGTTCTTTCTTACATTTTGTATTATGATGTACTTGAAGCCATTTACAACATTGAGATTGGCTATCTCATTGGTGGTTTGTGGGGAGAGCCACATGATTTTTGGTGTGCACCATTGACATCCTTTTGTACTTTCATGTTCACATATTTTAGGATGATTGTGGCAGCAAACAAGTGGCTGGAAGAGAACTTGTTTTTGTTTGATTTGATGCAGGCAGGGCATGCATTGCTTTGGGTCCTTGTGTGGGACCTTGATCCACTTTCCGGTTGTCATGTGATAACTTGTTCCTATTGGGTTTCACTTCCATGTATTGCTGATATGTATATGTTCATGGGAAGCTTTGATTGGAGAGTGGGCTTGAGATTGAGGATGCCCATTGGGAGCATGATTCTCCTTATACATGTTGTACATTTCAGGAGAAACCATGGGCCAACCATGAGGGCCACATTGCATTTCTTTCCTTCTTGTGGGAAAAACCTCTTGAAGACTTTGAGGAGGCACTCCATGGATGATAAGGAGTTGGAAGAGTTAGCACAGCCAACTCTTTTCCCTTTGAGGATGAGAGGAGAATCATTTATGGGCCACTCCATTTATATGAGAAAAACATATGGTGAGAGTATTGTTGATTTGCATAATGATTTTTCTATATATATGCACCTCTTAACCATATATGTGCAGGGATTTTCTCAAAGGAAGGATATTCTTCCTTCTATATTTGATGGTCTACATGAGGCCATTATGGATGATCACTCCCTAAGAGGAGATGGGGAGGAAATTTATGATGGATAACATACATACATTGCACATCACATCATCCAATTTATCCAGGAGAATGGGGCAACAAGCAAATGGTGGGGAGGCCACCCATCATTTTATTTTCTATGGCAATGGAGAGTCAAACTACGTTGGCTACATTTGAGGGACCATTGTCCTTCTCCTTTACTTCACATGGCAGCCATCATGATTCTCCTTATGGTTCCCTTGATTGATATTGCTAGAGCTTTCCTTGGGAGCTTGATTGGAGGAGAGACACATTGGGTGGATGTGTTCTTGGAGGGAGAAAAATCCCACATAGTTTGCACTACATGTTCTAAAGGGAGCATGGGAGATGGTATGGCCACTACAACAGCTCATTTGTTTCTTTATGAGGTGACCCATATGAGGAATGAGATGCCATATGATGATGACATCCAACTCATAATATATGGAGAGACTTGGGCCAACATGATTTGCAGCGTTGGAGGAGAGGTCCTTGGGAAAAGCAACATTTGGGAGGGGAGGACTGTAATGTTCCAAAATTTTCTGACAATAATTTGGAACATTAATTTTTCTAATTTCACCTAGGAGGAGAATAAATGGGTAAGGAAACCCACTACATAATAAAAACCTCAATAAAATCCCTCTAAGTATGAAAGGGGATCATCTTTGGAGCTGGTTTGCACACCCTCATGTGTGAACAAGGATATTTGCAAGGAGGCTTGGTTAAGTTGACCAAGTCAACAGCGTTGCCATAGGAGTGGCTTACTTAGGAAGCCAGCATAGTGTGAATGAGGAAAGGGAAATTTGGAGGAGGAAACCATAATGGATGGGGCCCATGGAGAAAGAGCTTTCAATTGTTTAAAAGGAGGACAAGGAAACCATTGTCTCGCATGCTTATATTATTCATCTCATTGTCTAGTTAGACAATTGGAGCATTCTTTGCTGCTTAGCAAGAATTTCCGGAGGAATTATTGTTTAGGATTCCTTCTCCTTCTTGAGAGGTCTCTTGAGGGATTGTTCTTCATTTTACTCACATCCAGGCTTAAGGCCAAGCATCCTCCATCAAGACAACGTTATTTCTGCAGCAGAATAATACTGTGTTGCTGGGTGTTGCAGTGAGGGTTCACTACACCATCTCCTTCAGCTATTTTTCAGAGGAGGAGTCTCTCTTCCCTTTGGGATATCAGTTTGGCTTGGGAGGTTCTAGGTCCTGATAATGACAGTGTCAAATGACAGTGTAACATCAAACCAAGCTTTGGAGCCCAAGGCCCTAGCCTTCCTGGACTCAGAGAGTACTCTCTCTATATGTGTAAGAGATATCTATGTGTTTGCTTATTTGTGTTCTTATTTTAGGCTAGTTATGAAGTAAGTTTTTGATTTTTTGTTTTTTAAGTTGTGAGGGATGAAACTGATCAAAGATATAAAATAGATAACAAGATGTTAGATTAACTGGGCTATGGGGTCAAAAGGTCAAGAAAGCTATTAGATGACAATACAAGGTTGTTTGAAGGGCCGATTTGATTCAAGGTAGAAAGGATCTTTGGGAAAAATGGAGTAAATGGACATCAAGTTTGTGAACAACAAAGAGTTTCAAGTATCATTGGTTCAATAGATAACATAAACATGGTAGGGAAAACCATTAATCATGAAAAATGTAACTATAAACTAATCAATACATAGAAACAAACATTCAAGCCATGCATAGAAGTATAAGACCCTCTAACTTTGGGAAATGGCTATCAGACTTTGGGGAAAACACATAAGACGGACTAAAAACTCAAAACACTATGCCGAAATGCCTAAACACAGTACTTCAAGTTATTGGGCACTTTGAACAACAAGATTTGCATAGTTTTAGGCAAATGGCTAGATCGGAACTAGGCCTCCTTGGTTCAAACAAAATGATAATCTAATCAGTCAAAGAGATAGTTTCATGGATGGGACTATGGACAGTCATAGGTAAGCAGGGCACACCATACATCCTACTTAACATGCATAGAACTATGAATGAAACTAGCAACAATATCCTCAAGTTGTTAAAGAGAAGTTAAGAATTCTTTAATGCAACTAAGGAAGAAGAAAACATAAAAGCTATGAAGATTCAGGAAATTTGAGGTGCCTCCATGGGCATATCTCAAATGTGTTCTCTACTGATCTATAGCAAGCCAGAAACATGTATCATGAATGAAAACTAGAAGACAACAACAAAGCAAGAGACACTATACCATTCTACCAAGTCATGGAATCCATCAACAATCCTTCATCATTCATCCAAGAACATCCAAGAGGCAATCCAAAAGCATAACACAAGTATTTTCTTCCAAAGCTCATATGACCATATATTTCTTCTCTTCTCAAGTTCAGCCCTCTATTACAATGAATCCTCTTGGAATATATAGGCCAAGAAGGAGGAAAACCAACCAAGGCAACTAGCTAGCCATTGGTTCAAAATAAATATCTAAACTTGTCCTTGAGGCTTTGCAAAGCCCAAGGCACAAAATATCTCATAAAATATCTAAAAAATGCTAAAAATGGGAATTATATTGACTTTACATCATTTTTCATGTGCAAAAATAGCTAAACGCACATTTGGAAAAAGAAGATTTTAGAGGTTCAAAAATTACAAAAATACTTCAAATTTTCATCAGCAAAAGGTCCCCTGACTTGCCGGAAACATTTGGCAGCCTTCCTGGTGTCAAAACGAGGCTCATGATAGCTTGTTGGAAATCTCTGAGTGTCTAATTTCCGGCACAACTGAAATTTCTCTAATCCAATGCCCAGAAGTCCTCCAAACATGCACCTGTGTGTAAAAAGCCAGAAAATAACAGTTTGCTGATAGACCGGGCAGAGTGTGCAAAATGCGAGCCTTTTTCACAGTTTTGAGGGGGTAAATGATCTCCGAATGCTCTGAAAATCGCTGAGGAAATGCTCATGAAATTATGGCATCCAATGATACCATCCTCCTCCCTTGACGAATCCTCAAAATGAAATGGCGAATTTATGAGTTTTTGATCAAAAACCCAAAAATGCCAAAAAACCAAAACATGTCAAAATGTGCCCAAAATCGGTGTGTATGACCCTCAAGGGTCCTTGGCAACATTTTCTGAAGCTTGGGCCCAAAATCCAAGTTTAAAGGTGTCTTTCTTTCTTTTCTTCTTGAAACTGCCGTCCTTAATCATCATCCTTATGCTGCTGCTCAAACTGCTGAGTTGCTGTTGTTCAGCACTCTCCTCCTCTGGTTCCTGCTGCTGCTCATCTTCACCACTGTCATGTTGCTCCTGTTGTCTTTCCTAGAGGGACATCTTGATCTAGATGTGCTCCTGAAACACCAAACTGCTTCCAAGTCTTTGGAATGCCTTCTTTAAACCAAACTCTGTTTCACCTCTCAATCATTGTTTGATCAAGGTGAATTTGATTTCAAAATGCTGTGTGGGATGAATTTTTATGATATTAGGTCTCTGCTCTTTGCAAAACAAATCTTGTCCTACCTTTGTATGTCATTCAACAAGTATATTTAAGAGCATAAACACAGTCAACCAAAAAGTATATACATAGTGAAGGACGAGTTCTTGTGTTATGGGATTAGGTGATAGAGCTCTGTAGTGTTTGATGTGTCAATGCAGGTCTTGTAGTCAGTTAAATCAAAACTCCTTTTTAAACAACACACTGTCCTCCTTTTACTGTTCTTTGCACCAGCTTGATAAAACACTTCTAAATGCAATGAGTTTTACTCACTGATTCTGCCTTATGGAGTTGAGAGTTAAAACACTATTTTTTATCCCTTTAATAAAAAGGAAACTCCTTTGAAAGATAAAAAATACTCATATGACGGTTGTGTCAAAAAATTACCTACTGTCTTCACCCTTAAAACACTTTATCTCTTCTTTCTTCATCACAGTTCGAGGGTAGTTTCATTGGTTATCCACATTAATGCAACTCAAACCACTTTTAAGGCTTCATCTCCAGCCAATATAAAACAGAAAATTTCGTTTTTCAACATAAAACTCAAACTGTGGTGTTAAACTGTGATTTAACCCTTCACTCTGCTCAACAGTCTTTGCAAAGGTCATGGTGGCACATGTATACCTTTAAGATCAATGATGATGCCCCTTGAGGAGTTTAGACCAGCTTGTAGATGGGTTTAGAAGGCATTTTGATGACTTTAGATGAGCGCGACGTGTTTGAAAGGGAAAGTGCCACGCAGAATAGGCAGTCGGGTCGTCGTTGGGCCGATGGTGACCGTGGCTACAGGAGCACCGCGTGCGGCTACAGGAGCGCCGCATGCCCTTGTGGAGCAGTTCAAACAAATGGCCCAGGAGCGCCGTGCGCTCTGCCAGGAGTGCCGCGCGGGTCAAAATGTTTCAACACTTGCAAAAATCCCTGTAAATTGATTTTGAAACCCTGTTCAACGCCTGGAGACTGCAGAGAGAAGCTCGATTGTTGGTTGGAGAAGTTTGAAAACGTGTTTACACTTTGACTCATTTCTTTGAAAGGAGGAAAATCAACGGTCACTTTGCCCCCTTTTTTAAAAATGAAAACGAACCTTTGATTGGTCTTTGCAAAGGTTCTCAAAGCCTTTTTGCCCTTTTCAATAATACCTTTGGTGCATAGTGAAACTTGGGTTTCGAGATGATGTTGGCAGTGGTGTTTTGTGCCTTTTAAACAATTTTCATATGGACATCCTTTTTATAACAAACCAACCTATTTTGGAAATGTTAAAACTGTTTTGACTTATGCATTATAGTTTGACAAGGTGACTTTTACTACCACTGCCTCCTTTGATGATTACTTAACACAGAGCTCCAATCCTGAATTCATACCTTAATAACATATAAGCTATCCTCTACCATTTGTCAGCACTCTTGGTGATCACTTTAAAGAAGAAAATCCATTTAAGGTATGAGAAAAAGTATTTGACACTGATTTGTCTTTTGAAATGATGAGGCTTATCCTTTAACTTGTTTTGACAACTTCTGTATCCAATTTCTTCATCAACTCTTTTCCCTAACTGTAGGTGTCAAAAATTTATGCATTTATTCAGACTTCGCCAATCTTATATTGATTAAGAAAGGAGTTTTTCCCAATACACTGTCTCTGCTTAGAACATATTACTATGATATCTCTGTCCCTTGGATAATGAAGACCTGCATTTGTTTCAAGCTTCCCAAAACTAACAGTATGTCAAATGACCCCTTTTGGACATTTAAACAATCTTTTCAGTGATGATGTCTCTTGATAATAAAAGCCCAGATTGCCTTTGCCAGCTGTGATAAATAGTTTTTAAAAAGACACCTGTCTATGATTGGAGTTACTCTCATTAATGACATGCCTCCCCAAGGGTTTAAAACTCAGATCATAAGCTTTTTATACCTTTGTGTTGAGGAGACAAACATATGAAGTGTAGAATGACTGCTGGAATATTTCATAGGTACCAAGGCTTTTATCAGTCATTTTCTTTTCAATGGAGCTCTGAAATCACCAACCCTACTGCATCTGAAGGATACATTTGTCTTTGTGGTGGAGTGTAGATCGCAACACCTGAACTTGCACTGGCGCTTTGAATGATATGAAGATGTCTCATGTCTGGGGCTGTGTACTTCTTGACTTCTTTTTCTCTATGTTTATCCAGAAACCATGGACTGTATTCCACAACTCAACAGAAATATGAGAGTACACAGAGGTCCTTTTTACTGAAGTATCTTCATGCTCAGCACTGATTTGGGCCATTCAGACTAGCACCCTTGCAGAGATGTTTTGTTATAATAGCTTTGATCCATGGAATCTCTTTCTGTTGAGCCATGATGATGATGCTTGTAACTTCAATTTATATTCTTTCTTAGGACACAAGACCAAAAACTCTGCTTTCTTTTGTCTTGCACATTTCAGATCTTAGCCCTGTTTTGATCATCACTTTCCTTCAGAAACCTTGAGTCACTGTTTCACTGTCTAGTAAAAACAAACCTGTGCTTATAGTCAGTTTTGTAATTTCTTCAAATCAATATTAGCCATCGCCCTCTGCTTGTAGATGAAGAAGGCGCCTTAACCCTCTGCTTGTAGATGAAGGAGGTTCTTGGCCATGAAAAATTACAAGTCTGTTTGACAGTGTTGTCTTTCTTCTACTGTGATTTCATGCTGAATGGAGCTGCAAGGTCTTTATGAGAAACTCTTTGTCCTGCAGATATATCTCAGGCTTATGTTCACATTGGGAAGCAGCTGTTCTTCTAAATGTGGATTCAAGAATTTTCTCCTGAGATGATGACATGTTTCCTGTCTTTGTAAAATCCATAAAACACTGTAAAACACCTAAAATCAGCTTGAGACTGTGGTCTATGCATTGCTGAGACTTAGGGGTGTGTAAGTGGCGCGACTTAGGGCTGTGATCAATTTCATTTGCAGAGTGGGAGGTCTGTCATGATTGGTCTGTAGCAGATGGAGTTTTTTGGCCTTTTGATGGTTGCCAAGGGTAAAATGCCTTAAAGTGCCACTTCCTAACTTAGCGGAGGCTTTTGAAACAGACTTGGATTGTCCTTTTAGAGCTGATGGGAAAACCAGTAGCGCTAAAGCTAGATAGGATAGTGATAATGAGGTTTAACCTTGACATGGGTGGACTGAAAAGTAGGAGGGCGAAAAAAAGTTTTAGAAGGGTTTTCTAGATGACAAATTGACATATGGAGATCAGCTTCTAGAAAATTCAGCTATGGATCTAGTCATCACTAACATGTGACAAATACTGATGACTAACAGTGGCTCCATTTGGGGAGGGCAGCTCCTCGTCAGGAGGTGTCCAGAATTCAGATCTTTGGCTTATGAAGACCAGTGCTTTACCCATTGGTGAAAAATTTCACCCTTCTTTGATGCTATTTCTGAAAAGTGACAGCATGGTTAACATCAATGATATTTCTACCTACCCCACTATCTTTCCTAACATTTTTTCTTCTATTTGGCGCATTTGAACTAGCAGCCTTTTGACAATGTATATTTTTCTTTTTGCAAAATGAACCTATCTATTTTGACTCTTATATCTGCCGAGAGTTCAGATTAAGCTGATGAACTCCATCATTACTCTTCCTAAACTAGATCAACTGTCAAGATTAAACTGTTTGACAGGATTTTGTTCTCTAATCTAAAACATGAAATTCAAAATGATCAAATCAAGGTTAAACTGTCTGATTTGTCATGTATTTGCGGCATGACAGTACAAACTGCACACAAATATTATTCTTCAACAAAAGGAAAACTAGACAAGTGGGGCTAAGATGTACAATGTATTTTTCATCCCTCGCTTCTCTCTTTGGTTCTATTTTAGGCATGTGGAACTAGAATCTCTCCCTAATCTATACTCTGTGATAAGTCAATCTTACACAATGTTGACCATATTTTTCACTCACTAACTTATCAGAAAATAAATTTAAACATGCTCAGCTATGATTAGGCTAGATAGTTGAACAAGACATTGAAGTACTAGTAGCGGCATTTAGACTTGCGCGCTTTCCGAAGGACTGTTTTTTTGGAACATGGGGCTTTACCACTGCTTTTTAGAAACTGCCCTCTTTTTCTACTTTTCACTGTTTTTTGTATTTTCTTCTTTTTCACTTTTTCTTCAAACAAACTACAAATGAAAAAAGTGCTCGCAAGGCTGAGCTTATTTTCTACTGTTGTTTATCTATTCTATCCTAAACTGTACACAACATACACTTGGTGAACTCTTCTTTCCAATGCAACCAGTCAAGTAGATGCTCACATGGGTCATTCTGGTTTAGTTCTTTTATGATGCAGGAATAATGAAAAGGCCACTCCCACTCGGTTTGTTTTCGGACAGTAGTGTGTAAGTTTTTCCTCATTCTAGGTAGCAACTTGCTCATGATAGAACCCACTACTCTTTCATATTTTTCAAGGAAAACAACCAATGGATCTTGAAATGATACCTGATCTAGAGGATTTGAGACATAGGCTTCATTCAAGACTACTCTTTCAGACTTCTCAAGGAAAACAACAAATGGATCTTGGAATAATACCTGATCTAGAGGATTTGAGATATAGGCTTCATTCAGGACTACTCTTTCTTCCACTTGACTATATTTGGGACTCTCCTGGTAAAGCAACTCTTCCCCTTGCTCATGATCACTTGAACTATCAGACTCATCATACATTGCAGTGTAGTTCTCTTGCCAAGCTGATGTGTTTTGATAGGGCGGGCTGAAAACTGTGTGAATTTCATCAGGATGATAGGCAAGGATACACTTTGACAATAAATTATCTTGAAAGGATAGTGTGACAATTCTCATTTGTTTATCAACCTCTATTTCTTCATCTGCATTTTGTAACTCAATGGAACTTGGTGGCTGCACATCTGGAGTTAAGGAAGATTCCCTGACCAAAATGTTTTCCTCAACCATTTCAGGCAAAGGCTTTTCATTTACAACATGCTCGAGAATTTCATCATCCTCCTCAACCTCATCATCAAAGCTGAAAAACTGTTGATCTCCAATTATGTGAATGTTATCTCTGACAGACTGAAGTGAAGTAGGGCAAAAATTCCGAGACTCTTCACTTACTTCTGAACTCTCAAGGCTCTTCTCATCAGTGTCATAGATGACCTGTAATGGCTGCTTACTTTTCTCAAGTTCGTGAAACTGAGCTTCCTCTCGACAATCAAAAACTGAGTCTTCTGCAGAGTTAGTTTCTGTTTGGAAGTCATAATCATCAACATATTGATCGAACATTAGAGAATCATTAACATAAGTAATGTCACCAGCCATGTATATTGGACAATCAGATTGCTTTTCATCAACTTGATTTACAAATCTATTTTCTGATTTATGATATGTAGGGTTTAAAAGAGAAAAATCAGTGAAGTTTTGGTTACATGAAGTTTCAGAGGCTGTCTACATGTTTATTATTTGATCTATTTCCTGTTCGGTTAAGGGAGAAGGTATTTTCTATTTTCTTTGGATGGGGCAACAATTTATTTCCATCTTTTGTGGAAGTTGATCTTGTGGCTGAATGTCCTCTTGTATTTTATATGAAAGGGTAGATATATTGTTATCTGTTTCAACCTTTTCAAAGAGTTCTTGTGGATCCTCTCTTATTTCTTGATGGATTTCATCTAGGATCAACTCTTCTTGGTCATCTTGATTGTTAGCTTGGGTAAGAAAATTATGGACCTCCTATAAAAAATCCTCAGGATGCCAATTTCCGTAGTGTTCTTCAATGTTTACAATGTGTTGTATGAGGTTTTCAGAGTGATCACAACAATTTTCAGCCAATGATAAAGATGGACAATGCCCTATATAGCGTTTACAAAATACTTTGTGGAAATCCTTTAAAGAAAACAAGGTGCGAGGTTCTAGGTTTTCATACCATTCTCTTGCCTCTTCTTCTAATGTACCCATGAACATTTTCATAAGGCAGTCCTCATGCCATTCAACCTTTAAGCTACATACCTGCATATGAAATTTGATGAGGTGCAAAAATGGGTTGTCAATATTTTCATTTCGAAAGACAGGTAGGTCTTCGAACCAATTTACATCTGTGGGCATTTTGTGTGGGAAACCAGGGATATGTTCTTTGCTCATCGGAGCATATCTCCTTTGTGTCCTCGGGTGTTGAATCATATCTTCCTCCATCAGGATGTTTGGGTTTACTTACTGCATTCCTAGAAGTCTTTATAAGGACTAGTGGGGAAAAAGGCCTACTGGAGGCTAGTGGAGTCGCCAGGTGGAACTTGTTTGTTTTTGAAAAGATTTAGCTATGGTCCACCACCAGTAACTAAAGTAAAGCCAGTCTGGAAATATTTTGGATTTTTTGAGTTTTATATGCAGCCTATGTTTTTTTAAAGTATTCTAAACTTTGTTTCAACACTTTGCTAGGGTGGTGACAACAAAAAGAGTTTTACTCTAAAATGATCTTATGGACTGCTTGCTTATTTATGGTTTCTAAAGGACTAAGAGTCTATAAGAGTTTGCTAGACTGTCATGTACTCAATGTCCCACCATCTCCCACTATGTTAGTGAGCGACGGGATAGGTTGATCGGATAGTAATCTAGAGTTCGGTAAAATAGTAAGGCCTACTGGAGGCTAGTGGAGTCGCCAAGTGGATTTTTAGTTGTTTTGAGGTATATGTGTATGGTCCACCGCCAATACTGTCAAAAACCAATATAAGGGAATGTTTTGGGGTTTTTTGAGTTTTTATGTGCAGCCTAGTTTGTAAGAGTGTTATAAACCTGATTCATCACTTTGCTAAGATGGTGAAACAGAGATTTGACTCTAAATGATTCTAAAGGCTGATGGTCTGAGTTTAGTTCTGAAGGACTAAAGAGTCTATAAGAGTTTGCTAGACTGTCATGTACTATAAGTCCCACCGTTATCACCATTATGTTAGGGTGGTGATGAGGTGGCTCACTGGTAGGTATTCTTGAAAATAAGGGACTTCTAGAGTTCTAAGGTGTCCTTAGATTGTCACTAACTGAAAGTCCCACCATGATCTGCATTATGTTAGGTTCCCGTGTTTTGGCTGATTGGCAAGCCAAATGACAGTGTAACATCAAACCAAGCTTTGGAGCTCAAGGACCTAGCCTTCCTGGACTCAGAGAGGGCTCTCTCTATATGCGTAAGGGATATCTGTGTGTTTGTTTATTGTGTTTTGATTTTAGGCTAGTTATGAAGTAAGTTTTTGATTTTTTGTTTTAAGTTGTGAGGGATGAAACTGATCAAATATATAAAATAGATAACAAGATGTTAGATTAACTGGGCTATGGGGTCAAAAGGTCAAGAAAGCTATTAGATGACGATACAAGGCTGTTGAAGGGCCGATTTGATTCAAGGTAGAAAGGATCTTTGGGAAAAATGGAGTAAATGGACATCAAGTTTGTGAACAACATAGAGTTTCAGGCATCACTGGTTCAATAGATAACATAAACATGGTAGGGAAAACCGTTAATCATGCAAAATGTAACTATAAACTAATCAACACATAGAAACAAACATTCAAGCCATGCATAGAAGTATAAGACCCTCTAACTTTGGGAAATGGCTATCAGACTTTGGGGAAAACACATAAGATGAACTAACAACTCAAAACACTATGCTGGAATGCCTAAACACAGTACTTCAAGTTATTGGGCACTTTGAACAACAAGATTTGCATAGTTTTAGGCAAAGGACTAGATCGGGACTAGGCCTCCTTGGTTCAAACAAAATGATAATCTTAATCAGTCAAAGAGATAGTTTCATGGATGGGACTATGGACAGTCATAGGTAAGTAGGGCACACCATACATCCTACTTAACATGCATAGAACTATGAATGAAACTAGCAACAATATCCTCAAGTTGTTAAAGAGCAGTTAAGAATTCTTTAATGCAACTAAGGAAGAAGAAAACATAAAAGCTATGAAGATTCAGGAATTTTGAGGTGCCTCCATGGGCATATCTCAAATTTGTTCTCTACTGATCTATAGCAAGCAAGAAACATGTATCATGAGTGAAAACTAGAAGACAACAACAAAGCAAGAAACACTATACCATTCTACCATGTCATGGAATCCATCAACAATCCTTCATCATCCATCCAAGAACATTCAAGAGGCAATCCAAAAGCTAACACAAGTATTTTTTCCAAAGCTCATATGACCATATATTTCTTCTCTTCTCAAGTTCAGCCTTCTATTACAATGAATCCTCTTGGAATATATAGGCCAAGAAGGAGGAAAACCAACCAAGGCAACTAGCTAGCCATTGGTTCAAAATAAATATCTAAACTTGTCCTCGAGGCTTTGCAAAGCCCAAGGCACAAAATATCCCATAAAATATCTAAAAAATGCTAAAAAAGGGAATTAAATTGACTTTGCATCATTTTCCAAGTGCAAAAATAGCTAAACGCACATTTGGAAAAAGCAGATTTTAGAGGTTCAAAAATTACAAAAATACTTCAAATTTTCATCAGCAAAATGTCCCTTGACTTGCCGTAAACATTTGGCAGCCTTCCTGATGTCGAAACGAGGCTCATGATAGCTCGTTGGAAAGCTCTGAGTGCTTACTTTCTGGCACAACTAAATTTTCCCCAATCTGATGCCAGGAAGTCCTCCAAATCTGCACCTGTGTGTAAAAAACCAGAAAATTACAGTCTGTTGATAGACCGGGCAGAGTGTGCAAAAAGAGAGCCTTTTTCGCCGTTTTTAGGGGGAAAATGATCTCCAAATGTTCTAAAAATCGCTGAAGGAATGCTCATGAAATTGTGGCATTCAATGATACCATTCTCCTCCCTTGAAAAATCCTCAAAATGAAATGGCGAATTTATGAGTTTTTGACCAAAAACCCAAAAATGCCAAAAAACCAAAATTGTCAAAATGGGCCCAAAATTGGGGTGGATGACCCTCAAGGGTCCTTAGCAACATGTTCCGAAGCTGAAGCCAAAATGTCAAGTGTTGATGTGCCTTTCTTCTCTTTCTGTGCCGGGCGCTTCTCTTTAGCCTCCTTGTTCATTACTGTTATGCTGCTGCTCGGTTTCAATTTCCTGTTCTTCATCTTTTTCTTCATTTTCATGTCCTTCCTCAAACAAAGATCTGTCTTAGCCTGTTGACTTACAGTAAGTAGCAATGGTCTCAGAAGTAGTGTGAAAATGTCCTTTAACACACCACCCTCTACCTCTTTCCAACATAATGCCTTTCACTTGGTGTGTTACTCAATAAGTGAACTCAAGGTCAAAAACACAATCAATAAAAGTTAAACAGTCAAAGAGTTATTGTGATGGTGTAAGGTCACTAGCTCCTTAAGTCTTGGTGTGAACAAAAACAACCCTGTAGTCAGTCAACAACAACCATTTCTCACAATCAACACACTGATCTGTCTTTGCCTTTTTATGACATTCATCTACAAATGGTAGTGTCAGCTTTAAATACTGCAGCTTGTTTTAAGGTCAAAGAGGTGACAGTGGTTTTTTCCTGTTTATACCTTACAGAGATGACCTTTTAAACACAAAAATCCCTGCTCTTTTCAAACCACTGTTTTTACCCTTTGCCTGCCATTTAACAAGCATATTTCAAGACCAAATACATAGTCAATAGAGATACACAGTCAAAGTGATTCTTTTCTGTGGAAGGACACCCAAATTTGGTTTTTTTTTTAGGCAGTAGGACACCCTTACCCTTTTTCAGAAGAAGGCCAAACACAATCCTCTTAGTTTCAAAAACCTTGCCTTTCTGTTGGTAGGCCACTCCATTAGTGGATTCAACACTCACAAATACAATTAATCACAAGGCACATACATTCAATAAAGATTACTGTATATAGGACAAGGTGGCAGCTCTTGCAATGTTTGATGTGAGTTCAAAGACCTGTAGCAGTTTTAACCAATCAAGATTTTCCTTTAACCAAACATTGCTCCCTTTATACTCCATTGTTCCTCATACTAGTTTTGCCACAAACATGTTTGAATTGTATCAACAACTTCATACCTTAAAGCTTGTTTTATGGATAGAATGGCAGCTTTGACTTTGTTTCTTCACCACAAGGAGGAAAAAATAAAAGAGCATTCATATAATGACCTTTGTAGGTGAAAGTAGGCTCACTGCTTTGTTTTTTAAACTCTATGTTTCCCCTTTCAAACAGTGCCTTCACCTTTTGATATTGTTTGAGGGCAATTGGTATGGTCTTTTGGTGGCCATAAAAATCCACCAGTTTTGCTATGTCCACCTTGAGCACACATAAACCATAGCAAATCTTCGGGTTCTAAACAAGACACCTCTCCCTTAAAAGAATCAACATTGTAATTAAGACTATGAATTTCATCTCTTTTCCCACAACTTAACAGTTTGAAAAGAGCATGGATGGCACATAAAATACCTTTGAAAAATGATGACAGACCTCATTTGAAGTTTGGAGCAGCATTCACAGCTTTGTGGAGGCATTGGATTGTTTAAAATGTGCGCGGCACGTTTGTTAATGAAAGTGCCGCGCTGTCGGGTCGTCGTCGTGCATGGGTAACCCGCTGCTACAGGGGCGCCGCACGCGGCTACAGGAGCGTCGCGCGCCCTTGTGGCGCAGTTCAGAAAAATGGTCCAGGAGCGCCGCGCGCTCTGCCAGGAGTGCCGCGCGGGTCAAAATGTTTCAACACTTGCAAAAATTCCTGCAAATTGATTTTGAAACCCTGTTCAACGCCTTGTTGATCCTCAAAAGAGCATTTTGCTTGCTTGGGAGACTTTGAAATGGTTGTGCCACGGCTTTATTCTTTTGACAACATGAAGCCCAATGGTCACTTTTCCCCCTTTTTTTTAAAAATGAAATCGAACCTTTGATTGGTCTTTGCAAAGGTTCTCAAAGCCTTTTTTTCCCTTTTCA